>OY759231.1:27504756-28104756 GCA_963662185.1 Eilema griseolum
TGCGATAGGAGGGCTGATCTGAAACCAAGCACCATATCAACTCGCAAGAGATGCATAGGTACCCCCATCCATTACATGTTTATACCATCTAAAAGAAACTGTTTTGTTTTATTCTTGAATGATCTTTTTGTGATACTACTAGATATCAGAGTTGATGGCAAACTATTGAATATTTGCGGAATCATGTAGCTTCTATTTCTTTCCCCAAAATAATTCTGACAGCTTGGTTTTTCGAAAATGTTCGTGTTTGTTCGCCCCGGGCGAGTCTTATATATCTTGAATTCGTTACTACAATATTGCTCCGTGGCTAAAAGAAGCTTTATGTACTCGTGGACTGGGAGCATTTTACATTCAACAAACAACTGTTCATAATCAGTACCCTTACAGCGCCTTTTAGTATTATCATTTACCAATAGTTTCATAAACCTGATTTGTAGTGATTTAATTTTATCCAAATGTGACTTAAATGTCCGCCCATAAATAGTCAGCCCATAGGAAAGCATTGAATCTACCAGCGCATAATAGACGGCATACAGGGTCCCCCTATCCAGAACTAACTTCAGATGATGGAATTTGACCAGCACTGCCCTTAGTTTATCGCTTAGTATTGTGATATGAGCCTTCCACGAGAAGGCGGAGTCGACAGTAAGTCCTAAATACCTATACTCTTTAACCACCTCGATACCTACGCACGCGCATGACGCGTGCGGGTTATGTAAACAATGATAGCTATGTCCGACTATGCGCGGCGTCCGGACTGGATATTTAACATAAGGAGAATAAATATGCATGCATTTAGTTTTATTTAAGTTAATTACAATGCCGTTATCATGGGCCCACTTAACAATGTTTGTGAGGTCCTCTTGTTTTTTTTTTTTTTTTTTTTTTTATAGGACACGTCAATTGGACTTCGCCTTGCCTGATGGTAAGCTGAAGGCAAAGTCCCAGAAAAGAGGGTCACCATTACTTACACATACCGTGTGACAATGGTGACACTCAGCTTGACGGCCTCATCATATGCTTTTTCACGCCCCGCTTAAAGGACCCGGGACTGTAGGAAGAAGGAAACACGTGAGCTGGTAATGAATTCCAGGCCTTAATGGTGCGACAGAGGAAAGAGTCTCCGAACCGCTTGGTTCTTGATCGGATGTTTTGCACCTTGTGCGGATGACATCTAAGACCTGCACGCGTTGTCCTGTGTAGGAAAGGGGAGGGTGGGACTAATTGGAAGAGCTCATCAGAACACTCCCCATGGTACAAACGGTAAAATACAGCCATGGACGCAACATCTCTACGCAGCTGTAAAGGTTCTAGGGTGTTCGTGATCTCGGGATTCCCAATGATGCGGACCGCACGTCGCTGCAACCTGTCGAGAGCATCTAGTAAGTACTTTGCTGAACCATCCCAGAGATGTGAGCAGTACTCCACACAGGAGCGAATTTGTGTCTTGTATAGAAGACACCGCTGCTCCGGCGTGAAAAACCGTCTCACTCTGTTCAGGACTCCGAGTTTTCGTGAGGCTGTTTTGATGATACTTTCGATGTAGTTTTTGTTATTCAGGTTGCAGCGAACATCCTTACCTAGGATATTGAGATTGTCCTGCAGTGGCAGTGGCGTGCTCTGAAGAGTGGGGAGGGGAAGGAAAGAAGATACTTTTGCTGTAAACGCGCATGCCTGCGTCTTCTTGGCATTGAACTCAACCAGGTTCTCAGAGCCCCATTGAGAAATGTGATTCAGGATCCCGTCAAGCTCAGTGACAAGAAGCTGCCTTTTCTCCGCGATATCCGACTGCTTGGCCGCAGGATGTCCATGATAACTCCCATGCAAAGTGCTATCGTCTGCATAACAATGAACATTGCCGGTAGACAGCATGTCGTTGATATGCAGAAGAAAGAGAGTGGGTGATAAGACGGACCCCTGGGGCACGCCAGCATTAACCTGCAGAAACTCCGAAGCTCGTCCGTCACAAAGGACGCGAATACGGCGCCCCTGCAGGAAGCTAGCAACCCAGTTGCACAGCCTAGAAGGCAGACCAAAGGCAGGTAGCTTGGAAAGAAGCGATTTGTGCCAGACTCTATCGAAAGCTTTGGCGATGTCAAGACTAATTGCCAGTGACTCGCCGTGCTTGTCCATAGCCTCACCCCAAAGATGGGTAACGTATGCTAGAAGATCACCCGTTGACCGTTTCGGTCTGAAGCCATATTGCCGGTCATTAATTAAGGAGTGATCCTCTAGGTGCCGCATGAGCTGTTTGTTGATTATGTGCTCGAACACTTTGCACAGCACTGAGGTGACGGCTATGGGTCGATAGTTGGCTGGCTCCGAGCGATCCCCCTTCTTGGGAATCGGCTGAACATTCGCCTCTTTCCAAGGCAAAGGCACTGTACCCGAACTGTAGGATAGCCGGTACAGGCGCGTAAGCATTGGAGACAACTCCGCTGCACATTTTTTCAAGACTACCGCTGGAATACCATCCGGACCACTGGCTTTCCGGACATCGAGTGATTGCAGCACTGCACGGACATCGCGTTGCCTGATATGGATATCAGGCATCGCGTGGTCACTGTCGGGTAGTGTTGGTGGCTGCGTACCACAATCATCGATTCGGGAGTTGGCCGCAAAGAGATTAGCCAGCAGATTTGCCTTCTCTTGCGGCTCATGGGCCAGGGATCCATCAGGGTTACGCAGCGGAGGCAGCGAAGGCTGACAGAAGTTGGCTTGCACGGCTTTAGCCAGTCGCCAGTAGCCACGGCTTCCCGTGGGATGCATCACTAGCTCTTGACCAAGCCGCGCTATGCGCAGGGCATCCACTCTGACGTAGGCCCTTCTGCAGACCTTTGTGGCTCTGTTGTACGCCGCCTTGAAGTGGCCCAGATTGGGATGGCGCGTGGCGCGCGCCCTTACCCACGCGCGGTACGCAGACTGTTTTTGTTCAACAGCTTCCGCACACTCGCGCCCGAACCAAGGGCGCACCCCGCGGTCACCGGTGACATCGGTGTATGAGATATAGTATTCCATACCCAGACCGATCTCACCGGCGACAGCAGTAGCACAATCCGATGGGTTCTTACCTTCAAAGCAGCGCTCAACCCACGGGATGGACGCAAAATAGTCACGAAGTCCATCCCAGTCCGCTGACGAGTAGTGCCAGAGACGCCGCTGCCCCTGCACGGGTCGTGGGGGCGCTATAATGGGCACCGTGGAACAGACCAGACAGTGGTCGGAGTTGCCTAAAGCGGCTCGCACCGATACACTGTACCGGTCCGGATCAGTCGTCAGCAGAAGGTCTAGCAGAGAAGGTGCTAGGCCCGACCTTCTTGGTATCCTAGTGACCTCGTGCACCAATTGGGTCAGGCCGTGCGCCAGAGAAAACGCGTGGGCGGCTCTTCCCGCATGGTCTGTTTTGGAGGAGCCCAACCAGATCTCGTGGTGGGCGTTAAAATCCCCCAAAAACACCATTTCGGCATTCGGAAATCGCTCCTGCGCATCATCTGTCGCCTGACTCAGATATTCAAAGAGTCGAGTTGTCTCAGCATCTCCTGTATGGGAACGGTAGAGGCACACATAGATCTGACTCGTAGGGCCATGGTCTACGTGTACCCAAAGGATGGAGAAGGATGGGTCCTCTAGGCAGCGCAAACGGCGACAGCAAACATCCGCCCTAACAAACACGCACACCCCGGCTTTTGCACGAAAACTTTCCTCAAGAACATAGCCAGGGTAGAGCAAGTAGGTCGTGTCGTCAGGGCGGTGTATTTGCGTCTCCGTTAAAAAAAACATGGCAGGTTTCGCCGTCTCTAGGTGTTGGTGGACGGCGTTGAGGTTTGCATGGAGCCCACAGATGTTAGTGGACTCCACCTCAAATAGCAAGCTTTTGGGAGTGTGTCGAGCCGCTGTGTTGCCTATTTCCTTTAATTGCGCTGCCATGAGTTTGGGTGGGAGAAGGCGTGAAAAAAGAGGTGATTGCCGCCGCAGCACCGTGTGACAAAGCGCGGGATATTGGTTTTATCTATGAATGTGAGGCATGGCGAGAGCCGACGCGCCGAACGGAAGGGCCTCCGTACCCCCCCGAGTATGGTCGCCGGGCTCCCAATTCCGGTCACCAACCGGCACGACGAACCATATCGGGATTATGCGCGGCCTGGTGAGGCAGCCTCCCAAGGTGGTTAACCCCAGTTGGGCCCCTGTACTATACCGCGGGCGGCCAGCGGCACCACCGTTTCTACAGGTCTCCCTGTTCGGCGCATCACCCCACGCCATCCCCACTAGACTACGCCAAGACCCACTGGTCCCACTAGTGCTGCGACAACCACCACCTCTGCCCGGCTATGCACTTGCTGACCCCTGAACACAATCCAACCCAGATTGAATTGCTATGGCTGCCGCATCGGTTTTTCTTTGTTCACCCACGCGCCTCACCTCGCATCTTACTTTCTACAACATTGATATCTTTATCCATATATAATGAACAAGTATCATCTGCGTATATATACACACTACTATTTTGCACTACATTGCACATACTGTTCACATGCATTATGTACCCGATAGGGCCAAACACCGAGCCGGTCGGCACGCCACAAGTGACGTTCGCGGGCCGTCCACTGACGCCGTCAATAAAGGTCCGTAGTGTTCTACCCTCTAGATATGCACTAAACCACCTATTTAGCGGCCCCGAGATTCCACATTCCTCCATAGCTTGAAGCAAGTGGTGGTGTTCCAAAGTGTCAAAAGCTTTTCGGAAGTCTATGAACACTACTACCCCCTGCTTCCGCTGGTCCAGACCCTTAGTGACATCATCAGCGAACCGTCCCAAAGCTGTTGTCGTACTACGACCTCGCCGGAAACCGTGCTGGGCGTCTGTTAAAATGCTGTACCTTTCTAAGAACCTACTTACTTCACTGACTATATATTTTTCCACAATCTTATTAATGACAGACAGAATTGCTATCGGCCTGTAGTTAGAATAATCATAGTGTGACCCCTGCTTGTATATAGGTCTTATTATAGCAGATTTGAGATTTTGTGGGTATACCCCCTGTTCAACACATAAATTTATAAATTTTGAAATTATAGCGCTAATACTATTTTTTACTAATTTAATTTCTTTTACCCTAATTGCATCTACACCTGGAGACTTCTCACAGCTGAGGGCACATATGATTTTTTCTATATCACTGGGTTGAGCCTTTTGAAATCTCATGGATACTTCACTACGCACCACATACCTAGACCTGTCTAGAAATTTATGGCTACATGCATGTTTTATATTTAAAACTTCTTTGGTAAAGCAGTCAGTGAATTTATTACAAATGCTAATCGTGCTATCTATTTTGCCCAAGTGTTTTAAGATTACAGCGTCTATGTTGTTTTTTACTTGACCTGTCCACTCATTAATCTTTGACCAAACTTTTTTTACAATATTATTGCATTTAAAAATCTCCTGTTTTCGGTAATTATTTTTAGCCTTATGTATACACTTGTTGACCTTATTTCTATAGTTATTGTACTGCAATCGCAAATTCATATCATTTGGATTATATTTCCATGATCTAAATAACCTATCCCTATTTCCTGAGTGTTCCCGTAACTCATGGCTTACATTTTCGTCTTTTCTTTACATACATCTGTATTTTGGCATCACTATATATATTTGAAAAAGTAGAACACATTTCGTCATATAACAACAAGGGGCACTCACAGTGCAATAGATGATCCCACGACACTTCGGACAACTTACTTAAGACTTTTTGATCGCTAATCACTGTATAACTCGTCCTGTCTTTTGTGTCACTGGTCGTCATACCAGACAGGGTCACTCCGATGAGGTAATGATCCGATATTTTGCACGAAAGAACATACGCTGACACCATGGATTGGGTTCGAACCCACGCGTGGTCAATACAGGTTCGGGTCACTATGTTTCCGTATATTTCCTCCCGCGTTATATCTCTGATAGCACAGTCTAACCCCAGTTCACACATATTGTTTACATACAGTCGGCGTACACTGCAACTAGGTACGGCCAGTAAGTCGATGTTCGTGTCACCCAGCAGTATTACCTCGCTACTTTTTGGGATGCTTGATAAGAAGCGATGGGCCTCCTCAACAAATCCAAGCTTGTTTGCACTCGGAGATCTGTATGTCACCACAACATGTATTTTTCTCGTACTGTCCAGTAGTAGTTGGCCGTGCATAATTTGCGAATGTTTGCTCATTGTTGGTGTAGCGGTGAAGTTGAGCTTGTTCTTGTAGTATAACAAAATACCACCGCCCTTTCTCGTTTCTTTAGTTTCCGCGTATACATCGTATCCATCTAGGTTGTATAAAGGCACTTCATGTTCCCTTATGTTTACCTCGGTTAAGGCTATAATATCCAAGTGGTCACCGCATCCATTTACAAGTACCTGTAGCTGATTGAAGTGTTTCCTAAGTGAGCTTATGTTCAGATGAATGATGTTCACAGCTGAGTTGTACTTCGTTACATTATATTGCCATGCATCTATGTCACTAAAATTGTGGTACCTGATGTTTGACTGGATGTGTATGATTTGGTCGTCGAATTTTAATTATTTATAGATTAACCCGAGAACATATATATAGGTTGGTAAAACACTACATTTCATGTGCATATCGTGTAGCAGTTAATATCTGCCAGTGTACGCAGAGTTCTTATTTTCATATCATTCGGGTCATCCTTTTTTATTAGGACTCTGCCATTTTGTACCCAAATGTACTTGTAAGTTTGTTTAAGTTCATTCTTCGCTGTCCAAAATAAGTTCCGTACATACTTAGTCAGATCCTCGTTCACATAAATTCGCTGATTAGTTCCGTTCACATGAATATCTTTATTTGTCAAGTGCTGCATTTTTCTCGTTGCCAGCCACTGGTCACGAGCATCACGTGTTGTTAGCGTGATAATGACCGGGCGCGGTTTTTTATCCCGTTGCCCTTTGGCTGCCGCATCGGTTTTTCTTTGTTCACCCACGCGCCTCACCTCGCATATTTTTGCGGTGTCCACTTCCAGTTTGCTGGCCAATTTTTTCACCATGACCTCTAGCTCCTCGCTATCACACTCTTCCAATCCCACAATTTCAATGCTTTTTTCCTTCTCTCGATTTTCAAGCGAGGCAATGCGCTCCTCGAGCGCCTTGTTGGTTATTTCCAAATGAGTATTTTTTTGTTCTAGTGACTTTATTTTTCTATCGCTTTTTTCCTTTGCCTCGATCAGTTCTTGATACTTTTCAGCATAAAAACTAATATCTTCTGACATACCCTCTAATGTTTTTTTCATCTTAAATACAATTGCCAGCTTTTCGTTGACCTCCGCAAGTACTTTTTCCGGCGTGGTCTTCTCCATGTCCAGAACAATGGAAGTTCTAGCCAACGATGGGGTGTCCTGGCAGTCTACGCACAATCCCGTATTGCCGAATCCTTTCATTTTGGTCGAGCATTTTTTATGAAAGGTACCGCCACACGTTCCTTTGCAACCTATTACATTGTCTGCTTTCACTTTGGCGAGAGACAGCGTACAAATTGTGCACTGCACCATAGTTAACGTTTACGCAAACAGATATGAGAATAATTTTAAAATCGATAATATGCACTATGTACACGATGTAGGTAGGTATCGGTAACGCGTCCGTACGACGTAATAACTGTTCTCTAAAGAAGGCTATTGAAGAGAACACCATACATTTGCCAAGTAATTCAGTGATGGTCGGAGATGAAGCGTTTCCCTTAAAACCTTATTTGATGAAACCATATCCTCGCCGTATCGATTTATCAAGAGAACAAAAAATTTTTAACTACAGATTGTGTAGATGCAGAAGGATCGTTGAAAATGCTTTTGGCATTTTAACAGCTCGATTTACAAAGTAGACGTTATAGTTAAAACATCGTGCGCATTACACAACTGGCTGAGGAAAACTTCTCCTGCTTCTTACACGCCCCCAGGTTTTATAGACGAAGAATGTCCAGAGAGTGGTTTACGTCTTGGTACTTGGAGAGAAAATGTTTCAAGTGGAGCTTTCGAAGATATAACTTCACAGAACAATAGGAATAGTACAAGAGAAGCTATAAGAATCCGTGATAATTATTGTCATTACTTTAATAATGATGGTGCGGTACCCTGGCAAAACAACGCCATTTTTTAAGGACACATTTTAAATACCTACAGCTATTTTTTTTTGAAGTTATACTTCTTTAGGCGCGTTATGAATAAATGATGAGAGTGAAATTTTAAGATCTGTGACACAAAATTTACAGTAAAAAAAAAAAGCGGGAAAAAAGAAAAAAAAAGCGGAGAGAAAAAAAAAAGCGGAAAAAAAAATCTAATTAAAACTATTTTTTAATGATGCCAAAGAAGTATAACTTCTTACGCGCGTACATAAGTACACGCACCCATAATTTTTTTTCTTAAGTATTCATATTTTTTATTAAGTCATAGTTATATATAAGTTATTTCAAAATGTACCGCAAACACTTTGCACTCATAAAAACAGGTAGAAATCTCAAATTAGTCGTATCTTACGACCCCCGCGGGAAGAGAAAGGTGGTGACAATTTGTATTTTGCTCTGCCGTCATCTACACGGCTATATACGAAGAAAACAATAAATATATATAATTAGATATAAAAAAGTTGTTTGTTTTCATGAGTGCAATGACCCCCAAAACATTTGCAGTGTTTCGAAATGTACCTAACATTTCGAAACACTTTATATACTGTACTTCAACGTGAAATACATATTACTTACCATATTTGATGTCGTTTCCCTGTGTTCAGACGGTTTCCTTAAAAAAGAATCCATTAAATTAAACCAAGATAGTTTGGATTTGTAAATATCAACAGTACCGGAACCGGTACCCATTGAATCTTTAATTTTCTTCTTTTCCCCATGATATTGCGTCCTTAAATTTTTTATTTTATTTGTGATTTCCTTTGGGCCAAAACCTTCAACTCCAAATTCCTGTCCAAATGCTGCTAGTGCAGCACTACGGGCATCACGGTTTTTGTAATTCACGTTTTCTGTATCCCACAAACACTCATGACTGCGATAAATCTCTATAAACTTTATTAAGTCAGCAAAACCGAATTTAACCACTTTTTGACTCATTTTAAATAACACCTTCTGAAACATTCATCAATTGAATGATGTATTTGCCAACGCAAGTATGTGCAATACTTGAAGCAACGCGCCAGAAAATGGTACAGGTTCATACAAGTCTGTGTTTAGACAAGTCAAGACTTGAAAGCAATAATGTCCTTAACATAATTGTATTGGTGTAAACAAAAGACACTGGGAATTATTTCTTATCAAGAATTGCATGCAATAGTTGCGTACAATTTTACAATTTCAATCTGTGTGTAAACAATTGCTTACCATTCTTGAATTCAATTATTGCGATTAATTAATTGCATACAATTATTGCACTTGAATGTACAAGAAAATGGTACCGTCTAAATTAGGCCTTATGACTGTACGTACCTATTTTGATAAGAATAGTGTGTTCAATGTTTTAATAATATTTAGTGAATAAATAGATAGTGTTTAGGTATATTGATTGCTCCTGTAAACTGACCCAAAATTTTAAAACAGTGACTTTTTTAATTGTTTTTTTGTTTTCTTTGTGATTTGTAACACACCGGTACCTGTACTCGTCTATTTTACATAAGGTAAGAAATATTTAATTGGTAATAAGTATATAACGCAGTAATTACTTGTATATAAAATACGCTTTATAATATCTCTTGAAGGAAACCAAAAAAGCTTTAAGGTAAAAAACGTATCGACTTTTTAAGTTTTTAAAACTAGCAGGTAGTAAAAGCTATCTTAAAGATTTTTATTTGAAAACTAATTTAAATTTAGGTTTTACAATATTATGTAGATAAAACTGCAAAAAAATGTTAACTATTGCTTTCGTTTACAGTGTATAGATACGACGTTATCGACATGTCCGGCCGAGATAGAGATATTGGAAGAAAATGGGAGTCTGGAACAGCAAAAAGAAAAAGAAAAGCTGAAAGAACTGCAACCAACCAAGTTTTGAGTTTAAATTTGATGAAGTTCCTCAACCAAACTGCATCTGGTAGTACAGAACCTTCTGAATCGATAGCTTCGACTTCTACACAACAAACGTCCGAGATACCGTTGGAAAATGCTCTAGATGCACTGAATACCGAGAGCGAACGTCAGTTAGACGTAGAGCTTGGATCATCTTCTAGCCAATCAAAAATTGACGCTGAAACTCTTGTGCTGTCATCAAGCAATCAAGAAAAACAGATTGACATAGATTCTCCAATTCGCAGCGACGACGCCAGCGCCATAGTTCAGCAAGTACTTGTTAATTCGGATCCGGGATTGTGGACGTTTCCCATAACGGATACACAGCGTCGTGACATAGTTCGAAGCGGCCCCACACAGCAATTAAATAGCGGTGATGAAAAGGTGATGATAACAGACACTTTTCCAATTTCTATTTCTCGAGAAAACTAAATAATGGTGAAACTCAACATCGTCGCTGGTTAGTGTATTCCAATTCCCAAAATAAAGTTTACTGTTTTCCATGCAGACTATTTAGCAATTCACAAACTCAGGTGGTGCAAGGAGGGTGTTGTGACTGGAAACATTTAAGTAGCATTTTACATAGACATGAGAATACCAAAGAACATATGGCACATATGTTCCAATGGTTAAATTTAGAGAAAGGAATAAATCAAGGCAAAACAATAGACCAAGAAAACGAAAGGCTAATACGTGAATCACAAAAACATTGGCACAACTTGTTAGAGAGAATAATTGACATAATAAACTTTTTGACCTCTCATAATCTTGCATTTAGAGGTCACAGAGAATCTCTCAAGACAGGTGACGGTATTAAGAATTCCGGTAATTTCATAGATTTATTTAAACTGATATCAAAATTTGATCCTACTTTACGTGAACACATGAAACGCATTAGTGACAAACAACTTTCACACCATTATTTAAGTCACGATATTCAAAATGAATTGATCATATTGATGTCAAAAACAGTTGTCAATGAAATTATTCGTAAGGTTAAAGAAGCAAAGTATTATTCTTTTTTGCTCGATTGCACTAGAGATTGTAATAGAGTTGAACAAATGTCGGTTATCTTAAGATTTTGTGATACGTCAACTGGTACAATAGTCGAACATTTTATGGGATTTCTAGCTGTTACTCAGACAACTGGAGAATATTTAGCCAATGCTATACTGGAACACCTAGAAAAATATGACTTAAATATTCAAAACTGCCGTGGCCAGGGATACGACAATGGTGCAAATATGGTAGGTGTAAATAGTGGAGTTAAAACTCGAATATTGAATATTAACCCTAGGGCATTTTTCACACCTTGTGGCTGTCATAGTTGGAATCTACTATTGGTAGATGCAGCGAACTCATCTATGGTAGCAAAAACTTTTTTTGGTTTCATACAAAAAAATTATTTGCTATTTTCAAGATCAAGCAAGCGCTGGGATTTTATAAAAGGAAAATTAAAACTTACTATAAAACCTTTATCAGACACAAGATGAGAAAGTTGAAGCAGTAAAGGCCGTATTATTGCAATTTGATGAAGTGATTGAATGCATAAAAAACTTAAAAAATCAAACGGAGGAATCAGACACTCTCAGTGATTGCGATTCAATACTAAATGAAATGTTAAGTTTAGAATTTATCGTATCTTTACATGTGTGGTATGAGATATTATTGCGTGTTAATATAATAAGTAAATTATGGCAATCAGTACAAATTCATTTAAGCATTGCTCTTGAACATTTACACACATTTTGTGAATGGATAAAAGAGTATCGGGAAACTGGATTTGAGAAATCCCTGTCTGATGTTCAGAAATTTACTGAGAAAAGCTGTTATGACCTGCCAAAAGAGTTTAAGAATAAAAGAGTAGCCAAAAAGAAAAGGATGTTCGATTATGAAAGCAGCGATGAACCTATACAGTCTCCCAAAATCCGGTATCAAACAGATTTTTTTTACGCCATGATTGATTCTATAATAACTAATATGGAATTAAGATTTACGTCTTTAAATCAACATTTTGAAGACTTTGGTTTTCTCTATGATTTAAGCGCGCTAAAAAATATGCCACAGGAGCAAATATTAAAACACTGTAAAGATTTACATAACGTCCTGCGTGTGGGTGAGAGCAGTGACTTCCAACCATTTGAATTATATGAAGAATTAAATAAGAAGAATTGAATGAACTGAACTGAAATGAATTGAAGAATTTACCCAACTTCATTAAAGACGTGAAACAGCTGCTGTCATACATAACAGAAAATAGCTTGAAAGAAATTTACCCAAATATTTACATTGTCATCCGAATTTTATTAACAATTCCGGTAAGTACAGCCTCTGCTGAAAGAAGTTTTTCAAAATTAAAATTAATAAAAAATTATTTGAGAAACACAATGAGCCAAGAAAGACTTTCAGCTTTGGCTGTTTTATCAATTGAATCAGATTTGGCATCTAGGCTGAATTACGATACCATAATTAAGGAATTTAGTAACGTTAAAAGCAGGAAATTTCTGTTCCTTTAATAAAGAAATCTAATGTTTTTTAAGATACACTTTAAGAAATGTATATCTCCACCTTTATATTAACGATTTGTAATTTTTCATTTAATACTTATTAATCTAATTTGTATTTTTATGAATAAAACTTGGCAGTGTTAATTGTTTTGTTTGTTTTTATTATTTTATAAAATCCGTCTTCAGGTCGCCATAGAACAGGGCCTCGCGAAATCTGTCTTGCCCACATCAAATTTAGTTGTTGCCCCGCCACTGCTCAGTGACCTCCGTCCTCTGTGAGTGCGGACCTGAGGTTGACGCTACCCGAAAAGAAGCAGGGAGAAGACGGGGATACCGTGGTTCCCATATCGAGGGGTCTAGCTAAAGCCTGGGGATGACACAGCGTGGGTGAGGAAATTGCCTGATTGATCCATTTTAATGAAATCGCATGCGGTTTTAGTCGGTTTGAGTTCAATATAACGGCCTCGCTGACCACGTAGTGGGGTTCCCGTGGAACACGAAAACAGGTGCTTAAATTGTTAGCTCCATCATTTATTCTATAAGTTAATGTGTATAAATACGGTTTACTTGCTTTTTGGTTTACGAAAATGATTTCTTGAACAGTATTTTGCAAAACAATAATATATCCGTTGGGTACCTAGCAACTTCTTTAAAATCGCTCAATTTGACATAAAAACAATATTGTTAAAAACAATACTACTCCAAAATCACGTCATGGTACGAATTGAATGAACTAAAATTGAAGTGACGTCACAAAAGCACTAAGCAGGAATACATTGTATGCATAATGTACGGTTGTGGTACGGATACAAGCAAGATTGCTTTAAGCTTGAAACAAAACACTCCTGCAATAAGATTGTTTTGTACACGGTTGTAGTAGGCCCCCAGGTTGCAACTGGACTGTCACAGTGTCGTTGTTAAGCGATATGGCAGAACGAGACAGCGCTATAGTGTGATATCTTGTTTCATTCTTTCATTGCGCAGCCGTGTGTCAAGGCAGTTTTTGGTGATAACAGAACTCGACACGGCGGCGGTTTCGAAGGATCAATTAAAAAAAAAACTACTTTTTCGAAATATCACAGTATTTCCGCAAAGGTGCGATTTGTGCGCAAGTTGCTGTTTCCCCATCAGTAGTTAGCCTGCCAAAATTAACATAGCTATAGATTTACAAACCCTTGACAAAAATTTAGGCGTGCACATCTGTATGAAAGCTGAAACCATATGGCTAGATGTGCACGCCTAAATTTTTTTCACAATTTCTCAATTTTCACAATTCACAATAAGGCCGCCACTTATAATGCCACAAAGATATTGTATTTTTTCTGTATCTCTTCTTTGTGTACATGCAATAAAGAGATATATTATTATTATTATTATCAATGGCCACAGAATCATACATTACTGGAGGAAGAGAATCATGATCTAGGAGGCGGAGCATGTTTCTACCCCCAACAATAAACGCTTGTGATTTTTTTGGGTTGACCAGCAGTCCAAAAGATTGGGCCCAAAAGTTCAGTCAGTTCATCAGCTTTGAAATGTCGATATATTTGCAAGTCATCTGCATAGAGGTGATAATGCGAGGTTAGAACCAAGTCACGACTTTTATAAAAACAGAGAAAAGGAGACGAGAAAGAACGCCACCCTGAGGAACACTTGCTACTAAGTCGCAACAATCGGAGGAAGCGTCATTCACTCTAACAGACTATAAGCGTCCCTGGAGATAGGATTTAAACCATGTAGTTGTAGAGGTAGAAACATTCATGGACGATAGAATACCCAAAGGGATGTCAAAATCAACCGAGTTGAAGGCACTGTTGAAATCCAATAAAAACTGTCAGTTGTTTGTTCTCCATTGCCATACTTTAACTAATGTTGTTACAGTACTATGGCCACAGTGAAAGCCAGATTGGAAAGGACTTAGCAGACCATTGGAGGAGAGGTAATAGCTCAGTTAATCATGCACAACACTCGAGTACTTTGGATAAGGGGCGGAATTGAGAGTGTGTTGTAGGATTGAATACTGAATAAAACGCAAACTTTCTTCAAAACAGATATTTAATAGAAAAAACTGTTGGCTATTAATACATAGATCGGTAACGAAACCATAACCTGATGCAGAAATTTGGTACAAAGCCATTTATCGAGTCATCATGCTGTAACGCCGGAATGTTTGTGCGTTAATATTTTTTATAAAGTAACACAAGTTATAGTTGCAATATATTTGGGATGTGCCTGTGGCGACATCTAAAAGGATTGCCGTGAATCTTCATTGATCACCTGTTGTGTTGTAGTGTTTGTTTTTCTAAGTTGACGATAGATGTCGCTAGAAATAATGCTAGTGTTAATTAGCATTTTAGTATATTCTTATCATTAAATAATTGTGTGATTTTTATGGAATTAAATCACTTAGTTGTTAATATTTTATAACATAATTTAAATTAATGGTGCGGTGTTAGTGCGAACTACAACTGTCATCTGTCAAAAGAAAGTATTGATATGAGGTAGAAGTTTTGTTTTGAGTGTTACGTGTTGTTGATTGGTGAAAATTTGATTTTTACTAGAATCTTCCATGGAGAAGACTATAAATAGGCCTCTCCAGGTGAGAAAAAAAAAAGATCAGATCTCACGGAGTTACGTTCGACGAAGGTCGTAAATCTCTGTTGTTTCTTTGCTTAATATTCTCTGGAAGATTCTACTATATTATCAGAGTGATAATTAGCAATATATTCCGGACTTCTCTGGGGTCTACTGGTACCTTTGGAGACGAATACTTGACCCATCCGCAAAGTGCGGTACTCGCATAAAGAAGCGGAGTTCCTTGGCTTGGGACTCGTGGCGCAGTACGGGAGGCGGTGAGCAGCGATCGGAGTTCCTGGTCTTGGGACTCGAGTGGCAGTACGGGAACCGGTGAGCAGGTCCCGTTTACGCAAGCCGACAACCTGTGCTGAGGATACGCGAAGGTCCACCGAAAGGTCACGTATGCATTCCTCTGATTGTATTTCTATGTACCTATCTCGATATAATTTTGTAATTCTGTGTAACTCTGATAGGATCAGCTGTACGTGCTACAAAGGATGCGCACAGGCAAACTATTTATTCTGTAGTACCTACCTAATTAAAAATCTGTAAATTCTGTGTTTTTTGATCAAATATATGTATGTACTAACTAAGGTCGTTTCATTGATTCACACACTACCTCTGATGAAAAAGGCGCCCTGAGGTATTCTTAGAGTCTCAGTTCCTCAGCTCTTACCTGGGCGAACCGGTGGAGTAGCCAGGGGAAGTTTCCCGGTTACAATGCAATTAATTTCAATATTTAGAAAATGCATTATACATTCCGCCCACCATGGACATAATGTCCATCGTTCCCGCCCACCATGACTCAACCCCTTTGTTTTAATTTCGCATAAGTGGACTGTATGTGGATGATTAATATAATTGATTCATAGTGAGTGGAAACTTTATACGAGTATAATCGCTAATATAATGATGCTAATTTGCAATGAACAAAAAAAAAACTTACAGCACTATGGTAACTTAAATGAATTCTTAGGGGGGTTAATTGCTGTTACATAGTTCGTTCTCAAGAAAGTGCAATAAATTTCGTATGAACGACCTAAAGTTTACACATAACAAAAAAATAACAATCATTGAGTGACAGGTAAAATACACAATTTAGTTATGGGTCTTTTGAATGTTGTACCCTTACAGTTAACAGTGACTACTCGTGTAATGTTATCCAATCCAGGATGTTTTTCAGAAATGACACCCAAGAGCCATTGAGCTGGGGGCAAATTATCCTCTTTTATGAGAACTACATCGGTTCAGGTGTTTTATGTGCCCATTTATATCGTTGCAAGAACTGAGTTAGATACTCATTTGACCATCTACGCCAAAAATGTTGGAGCATTTTTTGAGTTAACTGCCAACGTTTTAGAGAAGAAAGAGACGATGTTTCGTAGTTGATTTCCGGTGCAAGTAGCAAAGGTTCACCGATTAAGAAGTGACCTGGTGTCAAGGGAGTGGGATCTTGTGAATTTGTGCTTAGTATGGATAATGATCTAGAGTTCAAACATGCTTCTATTGTAATAACAAGGTTGATAGTTATTTAAACTATCATGGTCACTGACATCAGTATCAGAATAAACGGGATATTTACCATGTTTCGTAATGGATCGGAAGCTCAAAATAATGAAACATGGTAAATATCCCGTTTATTCTGATACTGAAGGTTGATAGTTCTTCAAAGGTGAGTGTTGAGCTACCTATTACGCGACGAAGGTGATGTTTTGTTGATTTTATCCCAGCTTCCCACAGTCCACCAAAATGCGGAGTGTGAGGTGGAATGAAGTGCCAAGAGGTGTCGTTGTTTGCCAAACATTCAGTGATTTTTATCGTTAAAGTTGACCGTTCTTGAGTAAACAAGATTTTTAGCTCGCGGGCGGCACCCACAAAATTAGTCTCATTGCCGCTATAAAGGTCGGCACAATGGCCACGCCTTGCTACAAACCGTTTGAAGGCAGCAAAAAACTCGGTAGAAGTAAGATCGCTGACGGCCTCTAAGTGTACAGCCCTTGTCGCCATACATACGAACAAACAAATATATCCTTTATAGGATTGGTGACCTCTTCCTTTAGATGTTCGGATTTGGATAGGGCCAGCGTAATCTACTCCACTTTGGAAAAAGGGGCGCATTGGTGTTGCTCTAGCTGGCGGCAGTTGTCCCATTAACTGGTTTCTTGTCCCCGCAAAATAACGAACACATACTACACATTTGCGTATGAACACTTTTATTTGTTTTTTTGCATTAATGATCCAGTATTTGGAGCGTAGAAAATTCATCATTAGTTGTGGGCCACCGTGCAGTGTGTTCTTGTGAGCTTCGTCAATAATTAAGTCAGTCAAGTGGGATTTAGCAGGTATAATTATTGGATGTTTTTTATCAGCCTTCAGAATGGATCTTACCAGGCGCCCACCTACTCTCAATATGCCGGCGTCGTCTAGAAATGGATTGAGTGAGGTAAGTTTACTTTTTTTACCTACCACTCCTCTTTCCTGAATATGATTGATTTCTTGCTGATAGCTCATTGCTTGATATTGTTTAACACAGGTGTGAAGAGCTTCATTTAGTTCTCTGCTAGTCAACGAGGTAGGTACCTCAACAGTTTGCAGTTTTCTTGAATTTTGATGAACCTCATGCAGTAAGCCAACACTCTGATCATTCTCTGCAATGACGAAAACTTGCAGAACAATTCAAATTTCATGATGTCGACTGTATGAAAATCTCCTTTTCTTTCTTCTAAGTGAGTTTAAAGGGCAGAAAAACTTTCTGTTTTGCAACCATAATGGACCTGATTTCCACAACGTCAGGGCTGGTAATTTTGATGTGGTTATACCACGCGAAGCGCAGTCTGCTGAATTGTCACCAGATGATACATGTGCCCACTGGTTTCTGTCCAAAATATTGAGAATTTCCGACACTCGGTTCGCTAAGAATGTTTTTCAACGGCTTGGGTGGCTACTCAGCCAAGCCAGCACCACAGTAGAGTCAGTCCATGCTCGCAAATTTGCTTTAGGAACATTGAAAACTACTGAAACTTCTTTTAACAGTTTAGCTAACAATACGGCTCCACATAGTTCGAGTCTTGGTATAGAAAATTGTTTTATGGGTGCTAATTTGGTTTTGGATGTAATCAAGTGGACATGAACTTTGTCTAACTCATCTATTACGCGCAAACCACAGCCGCATAGGCTGCATTAAATGCATCACTGAATCCGTGCAGTCCAACAGGCTCGTTTGAATTATTTGTGTGAATCCACCGTGAAAGTTGAAATTTGGTAAGTTCATAAGTTTTGGGGTAGCTCATCATCCCATTTTATTCCTGAAAGCCATAACCGTTGTATCATTACTTTTGCATTCACAATAGCTGGTGATATCCAACCCATTGGATCGAATAGACTTGCTACGTCTGACACCACTTTTCTTTTTGTTACAGGTTTGCTGATAGGTGGTAACTGCACTGAATACTCAAAACAGTCGGCGCTTTGGTTCCAGTTCAGTCCTAATATTCTTAATTTTTCATCCCTTTTAATTCCAGATGACTTTCGGCTGCTTCATTTTCCTCGCTGATTTCTTCGAGTAATTGTGCATCATTGCTTGACCATTTTTAAAGTTCGAAACCTCCTCTACTCAGTAGTGTGTTCAGTTCTTTTACTATTTGTTTGCCTTCAGACAGTTGTACACCCCGTGAGAAGATCATCGACATAGAAGTCATGTAATAGCCTTTCAGCTGCCAATGGCAGGTCGTTACCCTCATTATGAGCCAGCTGGTGGAGTTCTTACAGCTAAGTAGCAGGTGCAGTACCAAAGGTAACTCGGACTAAGCGTAAATGTTGTAACTCATCAGAAGCGTCAAATCGCCATATCAAGCGTTGAAAATCTGCGTCATGTTTGGAAACACGGACTTGCCTATACATCTTCACAATGTCGGCCACTAAGCAAATAGGATGTCGTCTCCATCTCATTAAAAGATATCTTAAATCGGATAGTAGCAGGTAGCCTAGTGGTATGGGTAATGGACTGCTGAGACGAGGTCTCGGGTTCGATCCCAGGTTTTACCATGACACACACCAATGACTTTTAGATGCTTTTCGAAGTTATGTGTGTATTTATCGCAGGTTTAGAAGTGCCCGGTTAATGGCAATAGGCTCGCCACCTATTACATTGGGACCTAAACATAAACTGGCGAAATGTGGGTGCTTAGCACCTCTGCCTACCCCTTCGGGGATATAGGCGTGAGTTTATGTTATGTTATGGATAGTATAGTCGGGCCCACCATGAGATCACTGTTGAGCGATACGCCGTTACAGTCTCGACTAGATGCATTAAAGACTATCCTGAATTTGGTCGTTGTCTTATCGTTTCGTATTACTTCGTAATAGGGTAAGTAAACTGCTTCTGCATTAACGATTCCTTCTTGAGGTACAACTTGCATGTGACCAAGCTTCAAATACTCCGAAATAACATCCAAATACTGGCGCTTTAATACTGGAAACCTCTTGAACTGATTCTCCAACCGAACAAACCGGTTTGAAACAATGTTAAGTGAATTCCCATACTTGCATCTTGGGTCAGCGTTTTTAAAAGGTAGCGTTGTAATGTATCTTCCTAGAGAATCGCGTTTGGTGGTAGCTTGGTATATATCTTCACACCTTTGCTCTTCAGGAGTGAATTGAGTTTTGGTGTAGTCAAATATGTCTGACTCTAGTTCCCAAAATTGTTTAAGGTTGAATTCTTCATTGTTGACATTGCCATGCATGGCAATGATAGAGCTATAGTTGTTAGTGGTGGCGCCTCCTTCGTCATTAGTACCGACCTTCCCGGACAAAATCCAGCCTAGATGAAAATTTGACAATAGATTTCAGCACCAAGTACCAAATCAATTTTGCTTGGTATATTGAAGTTTGTATCCGCCAACTTCATTTTAGGTAGATTGGACCATGACCTTTTCTTCAGGTAGAAACGAAGTGAGCTTCTTAAGGACGTGCGCAGTGACATTCACTGTAAATGTTGGATCTTGGATAGATTGTAGCTTTACATTATCTACATGATTCGAATTGAGTGAAGTGTTCTCCTCACCCCCTATACCGGATATAACATAGCTGCTTTGAATTTTCCTAAGCCCAAGTAATTGAGCTGCAGACTCCGTAATGAAGGAAGCCTGTGAACCCTGGTCCAGCTTTTAGCGTAAAATGAGATCCTGTGTTACTCTCCGCGTTAACTAATGCAGTTGCTTAAATAACCTGATAGTTGCTACTCGAAAAACAACTAACGACACTGTCTGCTTCGATCTCGTTTTGAAGTGTTGTTGTGGTGACAACAACATTGGTATCATCAACTGAGTCTTTAATTGTTTCGTTTGTATCAGTTGATTGATTGATATTGTCAGAATGTAGCAGCGAATGATGTTTCTTTTTACAGATTCTACATCTTGATGATAATCGACACATTGCAACCGAGTGGTTTGCACCTAAGCAATAGTAACATAACCCGGACTGTTGGACAAAATTACGACGAGCTAATAAGTCCCTTTCAGCAAATTGTTTGCAGTTGCCTAGCTTTTGGCTTGTTTCAGAACACAAAATACAACCAGATTTGATTTCAGTGGGATTGTTAACCACGTGATGAGCCTTAGTGACTTTTACCACTTTGTTATCTAAAAATTCAAGGGATCTAAATCTATGCTACAAACATTCTAAAAACTCATTTAAAGTTGGTGATTCTGAGGTGAAACTACAAGATTTGGCTTCCCAAAGTTTTCGAGATTCAGTATCTAACTTTTCTCTCAATATATAGATGATAATTATATCCCAATTTTCTATGTTTATTCCCTGACTTTTTAGGGCATTTAAACATTCGTTAGAGGTATCAAGAAGCTGTTTTAAGTTAATTGACTATTCATTATTCATTTGTTTTTGTTTAAAGAATTTATCGAATATGGAGTTTGTAATATATTTCCTATTGTTGAATCTGTACTCCAACGTATTCCAGCACGTGACGTAGTTATATATACATAGTACCTATTGTTAAGGATTTAAATGATGAACGACTCGCTTTAGATAAATAATTACTTTAATACAGATCGATTTACAAAATATAATATTTGTGTGAGCGCACGACACGTCCGTCGCTGACCGAATCTGTAGAGAGCTGCGTGGGGTGCGGCGGCGATGCGCCCGATCAGCTGTGTCCGTCCCCCGCCCGCCGCGTCTCCCGCCGCTGTTGTCCACACGTTAGATGCGTGAACACATATATATATATATATAGGTACTATGTAGTTGCTGGAATATATCATAGGTTAAGGCAATCTTTGACTAAAATGACCAAGAAAAGTGCTTCAAAAAACAGAGACCAAGTATGAGAAATGCATTTTTAACCGAGTTCCAAAAATGAGGAGGTTTCGATTGGTATTTTTATTTAATTATTTTATATGATCCAATTTACGTGATTCTTTTTAGTTCTATGCAAAATAGTTGGTATTTGTTCCCATAAAAATTTAACATAGTTTGGACCAGTAGTTTTAATTTAATAAACATTTATGTGTGGTTTGACATGTATATTTAAACCAACTTCTTCTCTACGTTCTGCAATATTTCCGTCGTTTATGAACCAATTTAATTTTTTTTTTTACTTTTTTATCTAACAAGTGGCACATGCCGCAACAGCTGTTCTGCCTCTCCTCTTAGATAGGTCTTCAAATACTGAAGGTTTGAACATTTGTTAACGATCTGTTGTTGTGTATGAGGGACACAAATAGACCCCGGAATGTAGTCCATTCCGCATAATTTCCGGAAAATGCTGGAACTGAAATTGCAGGTAGCTTTACGTCGATGTCGTCGTCTGCTGAAGTGGATTGTTTTTGTTTTTCGAGGGGCATAACATTTATTCTGGCAATGTGTTCCTTTATAGCTACTTTATAGTCAGTGTGCAATTCTTCTGTAGTACCGTAGTGGTCCTTGACACCGTAATTGGACAACTCAAACTCTTCTCTTTTGGTTTGCATGACTAGCTCCTTATGCGTCTGATTAAATGTTTCCCATTGCTTCTCCAAACACTCCATGCGTGTCTCCAAATAACTAAGGGGATACATACGTGGAATCAACAGTTCATAAGATCTAAAGTCAATATGTCAACGCCATGAGATCAGCAATTTAAAATATCAATGGCTTACTATACCAATAAGTTATAAGTTCAATTGTTCATTAGATCAACAGCTCGTTTCATCAACAGTTCACTACATCAATTGTTCATGAGATCAACATTTATTTGGTAAGCGACTTACAAGTCGTTATAGGGAAAAATGATTTAAAATTCGTCTTATGGAGACAAATGCTGCCATCTGGTTGTCCGATTAGCATCATTCTGCATCTCAGATTAATTACCTAAAGTCTTAATAATAGATGTGGCCTAAATTAAGGTCATATGTTTTTCCTATTCTTTCATTCTTCATATTCTTGAAATAATGACACAGAAAGAGTCAAACATATATTGCCAAAAAATGTCCGATTAGCATCATTCTGCATCTCAGATTAATTACCTAAAGTCTTAGTAATAGATGTGGCCTAAATTAAGGTCATATGTTTTTCCTATTCTTTCATTCTTAATATTCTTGAAATAATGACACAGAAAGAGTCAAACATATATTGCCAAAAAATCATGCCGTAACCTGTAGAAACATCAAATGAAGAAGAAAAATATTATAAATGGTGACCAAATTGGTGACCACTGACACTACACAGCTGTCAATAAAAGGTTACGCCCAAACGTCATAGCCCTCCATCTTTTACTTTAGTCGTTAATGTAAGATCTTTATACATACAGTAGTACCTACCTAATCAAGTAAACAATTTTTATTGTCCTACGATTATCATTTATTTATGTCCACATGTTAATTAGCTGCATTAATATAAGTACAGATAAAACTTAAATCCTGTAAATGTAAGCAATACTTTTTAAGTAGTTGATAACATCCATTTAATTTTTTTTTGACATCGCTACCTTCAGAGCCTCCTCAAAAGTTTTAATTTTTTTACGCGGAGGTGTTCGTGAGATGTTGGCTATTATGCGCTGTATGCTCCTTTCTGTACTTTTTTGTTCTTTTATAATTTCTAAAATAAAGTTTAAATTCCATTTCTTTTAATTTAAAAGCTGGTTCCACCTTCTATGCCAAGCTTCTATTTGGTTTTGTGATCGAGGTATTTCTGCAGTACTGCTCTCAAAAACCGACCAGAGATTAGAAGAAAATAAAGGATTTGTCCTTTTAACTATTAATGACGTGGGTCCCTTTTCATGTGATTTTATTTTCCCATGTATATAATACTCATCAAACCATTGCACGAGTTCAAGCATTTCTTCAGGAAACATATTTTTGATCTTCAACTTTTCAAACGTTTCAGAAATTTCTTCGGCAGGTAAAAACGCTAACGCAAACAACAGCCTTACTTTCAATGCAAAATCACTGTCATTGCCGTATTGAACGGACAAGCCTCGTTTTTGGACTTGTTTCCAAACATTATTAGGGAAGTGGAAGAAACAACCTTTGTGTGTGCTTTGCATGAAAGCCCGTCTGCAGGCATTAATAATTGCGATTTCAAAATCTGATATTATACATGTTGGTGAAAGTTCTATATCATACCCTTCAGCACATCCTTTCAAAGCTTTAAAAAATTCTTCATAGCAAGCTTCTGTTTTACGAGGAAGCATTCCATACACCAGAGGTAGCATACGCCTTGAAGACACGTCATTGCCAACAAAGGCACGTATGGTAAATAGTTGAAGAAATGGAACAGGCGTACATCTGAAAGTACCGTCCATAACCCAATATGTTGCACTCTCCAAGTGCCGTACATTTTGTTTTGTCGTAAATAATATAATACGTCCAATGCCTTCAACTTCTTCGTTAAAGTGTAAAAAGTAGTGGCCATCAATTTTGGACAAACATTCAGGTAGGTTACTTAAACTTGTTACTTTTGAGGAGTTTGCTCTTCTGATTCTATTAACAACTTGTCTCATGGCATTTTAATTCGGTAAAGAAGGCACACTGGATGTTGGCACATCTTCTAAAACAGACTGAATTATCTCTACGGGGCTATCCATTGTATTTTCAGCCTGTGTTTTCATAGATGCAATGGCGTTTAAGCTATTGACAGCATCTGGCTCTGGGCAATGGCTGTGGGTTATATTATTCACCATAGGTTGAACAAACATACCTTGACCAACGGTTTTAGCGGATACTAAACAACAGAGTTCTTTCGATTTTGTGCACTTCCAGTAGGTAATGTCCTCTCGAGTACTGTTTTTCATGAACAGGTTCCATTATCCACTAATAAATTGTTTCCTTTACGAGATTTTACAAATGTTGCTTTATTCATTTTTTTTAAATAATGTGAGGTAGCATAAACAGGCACACCACGAATGTTGAATACTTGATAGAAATTCCAAAGCAACGTGTCGTATAAAAATATTTTTATTTCTACCCTCAATGCAAAATTATCTAGGTACATTATGTTTATAAATACAAATATGAATAGGATTAGGATGTTGGTAATTTTTTTAAGTGTTTGAATGATGGTAATTTTTCTAAGTCCAGACAAACGGCGCTAAATTTACTAAGTGTTTGAGTTCGACACTTAGATGAATTTAGACATAGGTTCCCCGTCTCAGCCACAATTCACTAAATTTTTACAAGTTATGGAATGCTCAAGAGTACTTACAGTTGTCTTTGGCAATGAATTCACTTCACTAATCACACACTACACAGAACCACACTAGCTGACCTCACTGCTAACTTAGCTTTCGCAATCCCCCGTACGATGTCGCCACTGTCTCACTTCTAGTACCGCTGTATCCGGCTTGAAGGACCATGAATAAAACGCAAACTTTCTTCAAAAAGATATTTAATAGAAAAAGCTGTTGGCTATTAATACATTGATCGGTAACGAAATCATAACCTGATGCAGAAATTTGGTTTAACGCCATCTATCGAGGCATCATGCAAATAATTTCAATATTTAGAAAATGCAACAACCTGCATTATACAAATACTTTTGGCAGGGGTATAACAGAAGCTTTCATCCTTGATGATGAAAAACATTTGGAATACAAGGACTAGTTTATAATATGAGTGAGGACCGGAAGAAGCATATTTACTATGGGGAGAAGCATATGGAGTTGAAGGCCATCGTCACCGGCGGTCGGTGACGATGGCGGATAGCGGAAATGAATTTTATATGTTTCTTAACTTCTACCTATCGCCGTCTTCGGGATGTCCGGTTCATTGACTGGGATCTGATTATAGACCTTGACTAGATCTAACTTAGAAAAAATTGTACAGCCAGCATTCAAGGCACGATAGTCTCCACAAGGCCTCTAGCCGTCGTCCTCGCCTTTGGGTGCCAGGTGTAAAGCTGAAGAACATGGTGAGTCGGAACGTCGAGCAGTTCCGTCACGAAGCATCTCCTCAAATTGCTGCTTAGCGATTCTTAGGCAATCTGCAACAAGTCGGCGCGGTCTGCAGAAAACGGGTGGACCAGAAGTGGTATGTATGTAGTGCACGATACTGTGTTTAACCTCTCGGTTTACGCCAGACGGCTTGGTTAATGTAGGGTACTCAGATAATAAGTTGTGGTACTCACTGTTTCCTGAAATTGCCTTCACGCTGGGCAGTGTACAACCAGTGGGCTAGCAGGTGAGTGTAGTGACGTCACACTGTCCAGCAGGTGCCCGTTTCTGCAATCTACTAAAAGACCGTAAAATGACATAAAATCAGCTCCGATGATAGACTTGTCTACGTCAGCTACTAGAAAGTTCCATGCAAAATCACGCCTAAGTCCGAAGTCCAGGTGCAGCTTCATAAGGCCGTAAACGTTGACGCCTTCCGCTAGGGACCGAAGGTGACGTAAGAATTGCGAAGGTCTACGGTCTCCCATTTCTTCTACTACTAAAAGTTGCCTAATTCGTTGCTCGCGGGAGATAGACATCAATTCCGCCTTCAATTTTTCATATTTGTTAACTTCGGGTGGAGCAATAATTATGTCACGTACCTCCCTAGCGATTTTATGTTCCAAATGTTGAAGTACGATGGAAAATTTGGTTACGTCCTGTTTAATCCCGCTATTCTCAAACTGGGCTTCTATTTGAGCAAACCAAATTTCAGTGTCTTCGGACCAAAATGGTGCCAAGCGTACTGCCACTCGATTAACAGAGGAGTCGTCCCGCGGCCACTGTTACTACTCGATCCGCCCGCAACGTCGACGCCCTTATCGCTGTATTCTCGTTCATTCTGCTCCGTCGGGGTTACCACTTGTAGTCGTTGCAGTGAGGTAGTTAATAAGAAGGCTGGCGATTTATATTTTGGTTCTGTATTCTACTAGCATACAACTACAATTCGATAGAAGGTGCTTCTAAACTAGTACACTGCGAATGCGCGCGTGACGAAGTGCGCGGGCGGATGCAGAGTCGAGTGACGTGTGTCCGGCACGATGGCGTTGAGACGACTGGCGCAGGCACAGGCCGTCAGTGCTAGTGCTAGCTGGACCGCCGCGCGATGTCGCTCGGTCGCTCTGCACAGGGACGTACTCTTGCCAGGGCCGTACTTGGGTGCGAGCGGTGTTCTCGCCCCCACAAAGCTATTTTTATGTGTGACGATTGCTGCCTTATGAATGACTCAAGCAGTGAAGGATAAAAAAAATACAGTGATAAAATTATAATTTTAATTACTGATCTCAAAATGGCAATATTATTTGCGATTAATAGTGAAATTTATGTTTATTTAATAAGTATAATTTGATTACAATATTGTTAGGATTAGTGTCCATTTAGTTAATGGTTAACATTTTACGAACATTAAGCCTATAGCTGACTATACATATTTCAAAACAGAACATGACTATAATTACTGTAAACAGAATTATAGTTCTGTCACTGGTAAGAATCATATTACTCATTTATAATTCATATTTATGTAAGCTAAATCTAGACATGTGGAAGCGAGTCAAGCCATATAGCTGTATCTCATCAACTGTTCAACCAATTTGTAAGAGTATCATACTCTACCATAAATCTTATTGGAATCTGATTTACAAGATATTAATTCGAAATAATATTTTAAAACTGTTTGTGTGCTCAGGAATTACAGGTCCGTATTGAAAAAATATTTTTGACTTTGATATCCTATTTAATAAGGAAGGCTATTGGCTTTATATCATCACGCCACTAATCAAGTGAAGAACAGTGGGGCAGTTTCCATACATTAGCATACCATCAGGCGAGGTTAAGTTAAATTGACGTGTTAATTAGATTAAAAAAACATTTTGTAGAACGGATAATTGTAGAACTGAGAACTTGCAAGCATGGAGCATAGAGGTAAAATATACCACGAGTGAAGCTGAGGTTCACAGCTAGTAAATAATAATTGTAATATTTTTTACTTTTAAAAAACTTGTGGAATTATTTTTACTGTAGATACTTTTCACCCTACAGTAATAGATAGTTGTCCCACCAGCAACGATGAAGAAGTAACAAGCGAGCATCGCTGAGCGAGTGAATTATCTCTAAAATCTCTCATCCGTCTTCCCTATTGAAATTTTTAAATTTTTGATTTCGATGACTTCACGTACAATCCGTGAATAGTAGTGGCGATCAGTGGATAGGACTTTGGGTTGATGAAGCTCATTCCAGTGATTGGTACCCGACTCAAGATGTTCTGCTACTGCCGATTTGTTGAACTGACGGTTTTTCACAGCTGCGATATGTTCTCTGACTCTCTCTGCAATGGTTCGCTTGGTCTGGCCTATGTAGGAACTACCGCAGCTGCAATCCACTTTATAAACACCCGGTGTTTGTAGAGGTATGACGTCCTTCGATGTTCATACGTATTTCGCTACTTTGGCGAACGGTTTAAAAATCGTCTTGATGGAAAACTTCCGTAAGCAAGATTCAATTTTGTTAATTGGCCTACTTCCAAAAGAATAAGCTTGAGGGGCTTGTTGCCTGCGCCCTCCAAATATCTCGTGAAGAAATAATTCACATCTTACTTCCTGTAAAATGGGGTGAATAGAAATCGTGGGGCGAATAGAAAAAAAAACGGGAGTTTGATAATGTTAATTCTAGTTTATCGGATGTTGATATATGGATGTTGGTGTGTCAGAACACACCATCATTTTTTCTATAAGCTGGGCACCCACAAATTAACACCAAGTTCAAATGACATAAGAAAAAAAAAGGTTAAATTGAAGGTGTATTCAAATAATTTTTGCTGCCTAAAACTAAAGTCTAACTTTTTATTAGCTGCAGTAAAATGACGTTTCTAAATGTCATTCCGTAAAATAATGTTGACAGCTTAATCTCAATAGTGATGTGATTCAGTTCACAAAAGTTTACGGAATATCTAATCGTTCCATAATTTGCCTCATAATGATCATGCTAAATTCTATTTAATATTAATGTAAATAAAAGGCTGTATAAACGTTGATCCTTTTACGCATTAAGCAAGATAACACTCAAGCAACCGCTCTCTCAAGTTGATAGTACTGATTTTTGGTTATGGTGCTACGATGACGCTTGGCCGCCATTTTGTTTCGGTTGTCATTCGCTCATTCGGCTTCTAACTTCTGTTTTGAGTACACGAATAATTTTGATTTGCCCACTGCGCGTTGTTTTTGTTATCATTATTGTTAAGTTTATGTTACGTTGTGTTTGTTTTTCATTGCCTGTTTGCGTTAATAGTTTTAGTTTTTTTTGTTTGATACATCAAAGACATGGATGCTCGGCCGGGCACATCGCAAGATGGAGACACGTTTTTATCTCCTAAGAAAAAGAGGCCACGTGTAGCTCTAAGTGCAACAGAAAAACTTTGGGTCAGAAACGTTTATAAATATGTGTTTGAAGTGAAATGTTCAGAACCAAACATTGAATTACCAAAAACAAGTGAATGCGTTGACAAGGTGGCCGAAGTCTTGGGAATATCCGTCCGCACTGTTTATTCTGTTTTAAAGGAGCACAAGGAGAACGACAGCGAATCACCAAAACGTCCAGAAAAAACTGGCCCAAAACTTACCTTTAAAGATAAACTTGATAATTTCACATTCACTGCAATTAGACGAATTGTACATCAGTTCTTTCATAGAAATGAAATACCCACCATCGCAAAGGTTAGTAGTTTACATGTCGTCACTCATCTTTTTATTATACGTTATGTATGTTTTCTCCTATCCCATGTGTAATATTAACTAATTAGGTAATAACTATATTATTTTTTAGGTGCTGCAAGTTGTAAATGATGAACCAGGATTTGCCCAACTTCTCGAAAGATACACTGAGAAAAATTATGAAACATCTCAATTTCGAATTCGTTACTCGATCACGCAAGAGTGTGCTTATTGATAGACAAGATATCATATCATGGCGCCAGCGCTACCTGCGTTTAATTAAACAATATCGAAGGGAGGGAAAATATATATATTATCAAGACGAGACCTGGGTCAATGCTGGTACGTGATTTTTTTATTTTTTATTTATTTATTTACAAATAATGGTTACATAATAATATTACAAATAATATCTCGCCAAACTAAAAAGTTTAAGTGTCAACTCTTAGTTTCTTATATTTGTACCATTTTTGTTTTGCTATCGAAACTTATGATTTTTCTTGTTCTTTTCAGGTCATACTACAAAAAAAGCCTGAATTGATGGAAGCATTACCTCTTCTCGACAGGCATTTTTAGACGGCCTGGCTACGGGATTAAAAAATCCCACAGGAAAGGGAAAACGACTAATAATTAGTCACATAGACGGAGAAGAAGGCTTCCTGGACGACGGACTTCTTATGTTTGAAGCAAAGAAAGGTACAGAAGACTACCATGACGAGATGAATGCAGAGTATTTCGAGGATTGGTTCCGCGGTATTCTACCCAAACTCAAACCAAATGCAGTAGTCGTAATGGACAATGCGCCCTATCACTCTAGGAAGATCCAAACAATCCCGTAGATGTCGTGGACAAAACCACGAATTCAAGAGTGGCTGACTAATAAAAATATTGTATTTGAACCAAATATGGTAAAGGCCACTCTAATAGATATTGTGATACAGCAAAATCTTACTGAGAAATATGCCGTAGACGAGATGGCTGCACATAAAGGCATCACAGTTTTAAGATTGCCCCCTTATCACTGTGAGCTGAACCCCATTGGGTTGGTATGGGCGCAGGTAAAGGGTCACGTTGCAAATAATAATAAGACGTATAAAATGCAAGAAGTTAAAAATTTATTTCAAGAAGGTATAAACAAAGTGACACCGGCTAAGTGGAGTGACTGTGTGTCTCACACTATAAAAGTGGAAGACAAAATGTGACACCTCGATCATATTATAGATGAAGTGACAGATAGATTTATTATTAGTGTTACTGAAAGCGACAGTGACAGTAATTCCGAAAAAGATTGATTAAAGTACATTATTATGGCATTTTTGTTTCATTTTAAATGTACCTCCCTATACTTCCAATAAAAAAGATCAGTCCTCTAGTATAGTAACAATAATAGAATAAAAAAATACATTACAACTTAATATTAAATCTCAAACACAAAACCAAACTGTTCATTCATTTATGATTCACTCATTTAGCTACATCACTCTACTACACCCCGCGCGCTCTCAAGGTGTAACACGTACTACGGAGCTCTGCTGTTGTACTTAATTGAAGCTGTGTTAGAAGTTTTCCAATTAAACTATAAATCTATACCATCTTGTGGACAGTGACACTAGTTGTGCAGTGCGTTTGTCAGTATTTCAATACCGCAATCCATTCAGAAGATATAACCGTTTTTGTCAACATCGAATCCAATTTTTTCGAATTGAAACTCAAAATCAACAAAACAGGTGCATGAATCATCAACCAACTGCACTGCCATTGGTGAGTCGAAGAACGTTTTCTGCGGCAATCATTACCTTATTTGGTAATAAATAAAACACTGCCACTTATTACTTCGAATCACACATATGGTATCGTTATTTGTCACTAGTTAGACATGTCAACATAGCCGAGTCGCGAAAGTAGCCTACTGGTGTTTCGCTATCACATGGTTCGAATCCGGGTTCCTGAAAAACATTTTTGAAGTTGTTTATTTGTGTACAGACGTTTGAACATCAAGAATTCCTGCATTTACTTACTTATCAAGCTTTCAAAGTATTTTGCATACATTAGATGAGTTACTAAAGCTGGAGAATATAAGGCTCTGGTGACCAACAAAGAATTATTATAAAGAATATAATAAAAAAACATCAAGTATTTACTGATCCTGTTGGTGTATCCTGTGTGCATAATACAATTTCTATTCAGCCATGGTTAAATCCTCGAATAAAACCAAGCGAACACCACCTAACACTCCGTCACCATCGCAGCCTTTTACAGCGCCTGATACAAATATTACCGCACACACTCACGAAAGCGGAGATCAACCGCAATCCCAGCAGGGTCTGTCTGCCACGGATCTCCATACGATCACAGCTAATGTAAGGGATCGAAAGAAAAGGAAGATTGACGAAGATAATACCACCATTACTACCATCATAAAAGATATGTTCGAACGGTTCTCAAGGGAACAGGACGAACGTTTCCAAGGATTGCGGGAGACAATTTCGAGAATGGGTGAGCAGAATATTGAGCTGCGAAAGAGCGTGGAAATGATGTCTGCAAAACATGACGATGTCTTACATAAGATTACCTGTCTCGAAAAACAAAATCAAGACGACAGACAAGTGATAAAATCCCTGGAAGAAAAAATTGAATCTCTGGAACGCAAATCACGTACAACGGGTATAGAAGTGAAAAATCTACCAAAATCTCAAGGAGAATCAAAGGATAATCTGTGTAAGATTATCCAAACATTGGGTAGTGCGCTGGATATTAGCATTCAACCCAGTGAAATACGCGATATCTACAGACTTAATTCAAAGGACCACTCAAACCCGGTTGTCGTAGATTTTACATCGGTTTTGCTAAAGGAAAGGGTGATGAAAGGAGTCAAATCGTTTAACAAAAATAAGAGTAATCAGCAGAAATTTAATACCAGTTATATAAACTCCCGAGAACCTATTAAACCGATTTTTATATCTGAGACGCTAACTCATACAACCCAGAAGCTGTACTATCTGGCAAGAACGTTCCAAAAGAGTCATGACTACGCCTTCTGTTGGACTGTAAACGGTATAGTATATCTCCGTAAGGAGGTGGGCTGCCCTCAAATTCGAGTTACCAGCGAAGCTGTAATTGACTCACTAAGAAAAAAACAATGACTATTTTTGTCTTATAGCAATAATTGTGCCAGTGTTGAATCTTTTTCTGAGTGTAAAGACTATAATTTCTTAAGCTTCTCCCATATGACTTGTTTTAAAATATATTACAATGTTTTAATGCGAAGAAGCTACTTATTATTGTATCATATTGTCATATTGTTATCTAAAATCTGCATGCCTAACATTAAGTACACACCCGAACAAACTACACTATACGCCAATCATCGCATTCACTTAATAGTCTCACATAACACATATTATCAGTGCACACACTTCCTACCTATACAGAAATTCATGCATTGGACATATATTGGACATGCACTTGCTACAACAAGATATAATTATTTGATATATAGTAATAATGAAAAAGTTATATTTAGTAAACCGTTCTATCAGAGTATATTTGTATATTATAAAATTAATAAATCATACTATCAGTATACTCCTCTTATAAGTGACGATCTATTGAACCATTGTTTCTCCATCGGTGACCATGGTTAATGATAAACTAAATAACGTAATAAAAGACATTGACGACTTTTCGCTGTCAGAGACTTATACGTGTGGAGTAGACGAATGTAACAAAGTTTTCCCCACACAGCCCACTTTAACAGTTCTTACTCAAAACATTAGGAGTATAAACTGCAATTTTCCAGGATTTCGGATTCTATTGACAAGACTGGGTATTGATTGTGATGTAGTACTTTTAACAGAGTGTAGGTTATCTGATGCTCCAACTATACCAACTCTCAGTGGCTATGTTTCCGCGGCAACCACTATAAACCCTATACAAAATGACGGAGTTGTTGTGTATGTAAGGGATCAAATTGACTGTACTATCGAAGAGGTTGCTGTGCAGAACTCTAATTGCCTACTTATTAAAATAGCCCACAGTGATTTGGCCATTTTAGCAATATATCGCTCACCTAGTTATGCCAGTTTGGACCCTTTTTTAACATCACTTGATACAACCCTACATGGCCTTTCAAATTTCAAAAACATTATCATTATGGGTGACTTGAACATCGACATAATCGCAAGTAAACCGAAGCCATCTACTGAAGAATACTTGGGATTAACTAGTTATCATGGCTTACTCCCAGCACATCACTTTATTACTCGCGATGCTAGTGGACGATGTCTTGATCACGTCCTTGTGAAAACCAAAATTCCTTCTGTTACCATAGTTCCCCAATCTACACTCACAGATCACAAGGCCGTTATATTTTGCATGAAAATGAAACAAAATAACAACTGTGCTCCGGTAACACTCACTAAAATAAATCAAGAGATGCTAAAAAACAACATAAAGAACATCAACTTCGACTATATTTATCAAACTGATAACTGTAACCTTGCAATGACCTACATCATAAACCAGTTAAAGACAGCAGTCATTAATAACACAACAACAGTGGTCCTTTCTCGTCGTAAAAAAACAATAAAACCATGGATCACCCAAGGCCTCTTGCGATGCATGCGTAACAGAGATAAACTCCACAAACAATCTAACGCTTCTCCGGACAACATTACCCTTAAATTAACCTATACTCGATATAGAAACTTTTGTAACTCAATCTTAAAAAAGCTCAAACGCCAATATGAAAGGGACCTTATTGAAAAGGCTGGCAAAGACAACAAAAAAATGTGGAATGCAATAAGATCTATAACAAATACTAAAAGAAACACTGCCTACAACAAAGAGCTACTCAGACTATCAGAGACTCCACAGAAATCTGTCAATAGCATTAACGACTATTTCGCCAATGTGGGTAGAAATCTATCGGAGAGGATAGTCAATTCGTTGCTAACAACACCTGATAAGCTACCTACGATCGACAATCAATTGAATTCGTTTGTACTACTGAGCACAGATGAAGAGGAAGTGGCACGTTTAATAACTGATCTCAAAAATGATTGTTCAGTTGGCTGGGATGGTATCCCTAATAGAGTATTAAAAGATCACAAAAATATTCTTGTGCCACACCTGACTCACGTCTTCAATATGTGCTTGGCCCAAGGGATCTTTCCTACTGACCTCAAAAGATCACGGATACAACCAATTTACAAGGGTGGTGACAGGACTAATGTAGGTAACTACAGACCGATATCAATATTGCCATCACTCTCTAAAATCCTCGAAAAAATGATAAATAATAGGCTTGTTGAGTATCTAGAGTCCAAAAACATACTGTCAAAGCATCAATTCGGTTTTCGCAGAGGCAAATCAACTGATGACGCAGTTGCTACTTTTGTTGACTTCGTGACCTTAAACTTAGATAAAAGCAATAAATGCTTATCTATATTCCTCGATTTATCAAAGGCATTTGATACAGTCCCTGTTCCCATCCTAGTGAAAAAAATGGAAAAGATAGGTATTAGAGGGGCACAGTTGAAACTTATACAGTCGTACCTATCCCATAGATTACAATATGTCAAAGTGGGTCAACATGAGAGTACTGATATTCCTGTGTGTTATGGCGTTCCCCAATGAAGTATTCTAGGGCCTACGCTCTTTTTAATATATATAAATGACCTACTATGCCTTGACACATTTCCAGGAAAAATTATCTCATATGCTGATGATACCGCCCTCATCTTTACTGGAGAAACCTGGGGTCAAACTTATAATACTGCTCAAAAGGGTTTTGACATGATTGAAAGATTGCTGCATAATAATGTACTTACACTGAATGCAGAAAAGACCAAATACATTGCCTTCTCAATATATGATCCCATTCCACATCATTTTCAATTAATTTCACATAGCTGTCTCGATGTATCTAAGTCTAAACCTCTCACTCGTACTAAAACATTGAAATACTTAGGTGTGATCATAGATGAGAACTTTACCTTCAAGCCGCACATTCAGCAGCTTGCTAATAGGATACGAAAGTTAACATATTTCTTTAAAACATTGAGATGCGTTGTTTCTCCATTAACTCTAAAAAGAATTTACCTTGCCTTCTGTCAGACAGTAATTTAATTACTGTATATCGTCCTGGGGAGGAACAAATAAAACGACACTGCTAAAATTAGAGGTTGCGCAAAGGACTATGTTAAAATTATGTACTTTTAAACCTTTTCGATTTCCGACTAAGTCGTTGTATGAATATTGTGGAGTTCCTACGGAGCGACAGCTCTTTCTTACGAGTATCATTTTAAGGCAACATTCTGTTATAGAACATAATCCGGCTTTACAGGGGAAGCGAAGAGTCCATGTGGTGTGTGATCGTACATTGAAACCAAGGACTTCGTTTATTCGCAGGTTTTTCCCTTTCTTGGGACCTTATGTCTATAATAAAATAAATAAATTAATAGATATATACCACTTGAGAAAAACTGATGTCAAGAACTCTTTATTTGATTGGTTTACTGAATTATCCTATGACTGTACTGAAAATATAATAACTATCATCCAGTAGATGTATATTATGTTTTTTTCACAACCTAAAACTGAGTTGCATAAATCTCACTGCCTGTAGCTGTTGGAGTATGTCTAATTAGCTTTTCTGTACACACCCACTCTTTGCACGCACACGCACACGTACACGCACACGCACACGCACACGCACACGCACACGCATACGCACACGCACACGCACACGCACACGCACACGTACACGCACACACACCCTAGTATACTTACGCATCTACATACCACTTACCCACATTATACGTGTTAATTTTTGTTTTTAAATTGCATATTTTGATTTTGAATTCTTATTTTCTTTTTCTTGTGTCTATTTTTATTGCTTCATTCGTTATCATAATTCTGTTACGCACCTACTAAGTGATAAACAATATAGATAAATAAATCTTGTGGGCGGAGGCGCTGTCTGCTGAAACACAGGCTACAAGCCTAGCTCAGCAGCAGATGCTACAAATAATTGGCATAAAAAGGAACCAATATATTTATTTGTTTTCTTGTAACACCAATGTAACACACCATGTTTCGAGCAATAAATTATTATTATTATTTCTCAGTACCTTGACTCTCGGGACTATGGAGTCCCGGGCCTTTGGAAGGCGTGCGTCGGGCCGAAACCAAGACGTAGAGGCCCTTTTATGAGAATTTAATATGCTAGGAATACACACACATGGCGGAAATCATCCCCGAGCGCACAATATGGTACACCGGGAGATGATCCCCGCCAGGTGCAGAGACTATTGCTGTGCGGTGCTGTGGCCGCGATGGAAACTAAATTATGGGCTATGGGATTGAGAATTGGATGGACTGGTGAATGGGCTATGGGGGGAGACTAACGGACGCCTGCCGTGACAATAAATCTCAAACTTGTAAAAAGGCAGGCGGTGACTTGCCAACTCATTGCATGGGCCCCATTAAAATAGCCACATATAGTGCGACCATGGAGCAACATCCGTTGAGCGGCTAAGGTTGTCGAGAGGTGAGTCTGCGGGGCGCAAGTTCCCGGTATACCAGTCAGCATGCCCCCGGCGTTATGATATTTTACACTTCCAACCTGGAGCATAGGATCTGCTCTTGCAACTCCACTCATGACCGGCCAATAAAGGCAAGCACACAAGGTGAGGGGGAATAAATCCTAATCCTCGGGAGAATCGGGGTACGTGGTGTCGCCACGCACCAACAGCTCGCCACAAACTTTTATTATTATTATTATTATTATTTATTTTTCTTCAAAAACCGGCAACCCACAAAACGTCATTTTACTGCAGCTAATAAAAAGTTAGACTTTTAAGTGTTTCGGTGTGAATACCCTGTGAATAGGTTTATTTCAGTGCATAAGTTCCTTAATTTTAAGAAAAACAAAAGTATTCCATTAAATTACATTCCTATTTCATGCAAAATCAAGATACTAGCATATTATATTCGAGGTGAATAGATACGGGCGAAGGGTTAATAGAAACGCCATTACCTTGTTATTCTCTGCACCACATATTGGATTGAGTGGTAGAGAATGCATGTGGCATTAAGTCCGCCTGTGTATAGTTTTATAAAATAAATTTGCATTTTTTGAGTCCTCTGGCTGCACCCTGCACCAAAGTCAGTGAATCGATCACGGGAACGGCCATCACGAACCTACAGGAGTGCGGCTAGATGGAGTATCCAGAAATCGATACAACAGAGAGATGCGAATTTGGTGAGTACCTAGATCTTGCTTAGAGTTGCTCGCCTCCCTATACTAAAATATTCCTTGTGCAAATTCCTTTGTGTACTTTCCTAGTGTTAATTTCTTCAAAATGGTTCAATTAAATTTCCAAAATTTTTCACCCAAGAAAATTGCGGTCCTTAAATTCTAGGAGAATCTCACAGATCGATGCGAATAGGAATTTAGATTGTATCCCAGAAATTCTAGAAGACGAATCTGTTGAATTAGTATTTAATAGTAATTTAATTTCAAATATAAGTGTTGATTTAGTAGATCAAGTTTACAAGACCTTACGCCTGGTACCCGAATTTGACGGTAACCCGAACGTGCTCACGCGGTTTGTGCATTCGTGTGACCAACTTGTTGCACAATTTGTGAGAGCAGAGCCCGGGTTTGACCTTAGTAACTTATCTATATTAAACGGTATTCTCAATAAAGTCACCGGACATGCCGCGCGCACAATTAATGCAAACGGGATCCCTGACAACTGGCAAGGCATTAGAAATACAGTAATTAATAATTTCTCAGACCAACGAGATGAGACCGCTTTATACAATGATTTAGCCTTATTAACCCACAGAAACTTAACGCCACAAGTGTTCTATGAGAAGTGTCAAAGCTTATTTAGTACCATTATGACCTATGTAACCTTACACGAATCTATACCTAATACTATAGAAGCGAAACGTGCTTTATATAGGAAGTTAACCCTACAAGCTTACGTTCGAGGTCTTAGAGAACCATTAGGGTCACGTATTAGGTGTTTGCGACCTGAGACAATTGAAAAAGCTCTCAAGTTTGTGCATGAGAAAGTTAATACCTTATATCTACAGCAGCGTAACGACCGTTTACCGAAACGCAGAGCTATGCAGTCCACGTCCTCGATTGATTATACTAACGGTAAGTAATTTAAACTGGCTGTACTGCGACCTTTTACTGTTTCACCCCCTCTTGATCAACCTGGTTCCTCAAAACCTTTTTATCAGCCACAGCCGACAGGGCCAATGCAAACTTGGAGACCCCAAGTGCCCTTAAACCGCGGTCCTTCGCGAACCCAACAAGTGTTCAGCGCACCCCCACCCAATTATTAGACCCTAAGCTAATGTGTTCCGAGTACCTCAACAAAGGCAAGGTTATAATATGCCCCCGAATAAAGGCCCTAAGCCCATGAGTGGTGTAAGCCACTTCATTCCCAAATTTATGCCTAGACCTCAGGCCGGACATGACGTGATAGATTTCTATGACTATCGTGGGGCGACTTTGCCTATGATAGCTACGACGGTCAGTTCTACCCCGAACCTTACACTTACGAATCCGTGTATGAGCCTTCAGCTTGTAGCGATTATGTTCCCGCGTACGTGGAAGAACATCAAGAGCAGGATTTTCATGTAACCCCGAAATCAGACAAGCCAAAATAGAGATCAATCTACAAACCCAGAGACAACTCCCATATACAAATCGCGAAACCTCCGTTTAAGTTATTAATAGATACTGGTGCATATCAATCTTTTACTGGCCCAGATATTGTAGAAAGATTTTATTCTCATATTCAGTGTAATTATGACCCCTTTGACGTTACTAATATTCACGCTACTACTCATAATAACTATTCCATTACTTTACCTTGTTTCATAGAGTTTACCGAAGCTTATGATATTACCCTTTTCATTTACAAATTTCATAATTACTTTGACGGCTTAATTGCCTTAAATGAACTAGAGAAGTTTGAATCAAATATAGATTTAAAAAGTAAAGCCCTTATTACACGTAACTCATCTAATCCTTTATGCATGTACGATTCGTGAAATTGTAATCTTTATGAGGACATAATTCCCGCTAATTCATCCAAATTAGAGTCCCTATTAATTTTCATGATGGTGACGTAATAATAACAGAGCAGATTATCCCATTGCTCTATTCGCGAGTGTGTTACCGCCGTCAAAGATAATCGCGGTATTATAGAGATCACTAACCCAATAAAACATGATGTAGTGTTCTCAATGGATAGACCAGTCAGTGCAGAACTTTTCAATGAACAGTGCACCACCATTCATCAGTCAAGTAATCGCGTGTCCGAGGTAATAACTCGACTACGCACGGACCATCTGAATCCTGAAGAACCAGCCAACTTAGATTCACTTTGTGCCCAATACGCTGACGTTTTCTACATTGATGGTGAACCTCTAACTTTCAACAATCAGATAAAGTATAGTATTTGCACCACAGATGAATTACCTGTCTATACGAAGACCTATAGATATCCTTTCGTTCATAGACAGGAAGTTCAGGATCAGATTACTAAAATGGTAAATCAAGGGATAATCCGCCTTTCACAATCAGCCTGGTGCTCCCCCATCTGGGTAGTCCCTAAGAGAGTTGACGCGTCTGGTTAGATCAAATTATGCATAGATTTTCATAAAGGTCTTCTATATTATCATTAGAGTTAGGAAATTTTGAAAACACTAACATTTATTCGTGAACCATGCACCCCATATTCTTTATTTAGTCTAGATGAAATAAAAGATATGTTAAGCAAATTAAAAGCACCTTGACGTAGAAGCTAAGCACTTCAATGAAATTATTAAATTAGGCTATTTTTATTTAGATAGGAAAATAATATTTGTTATTAAGGTCCCAATTGTCGCTTCCTCTATATATGATTTTTACAAGCTATCCCTTATTCCTAATAGAAACCACGAAATCCTTATACCACCCTCACTCTTCGTAGTCATCTTTAGGTACATAGAGACAGAATGTCCGAAGGTCCAGCCTCCAGGTTCAGAGTCAACAGGTTGTATCCAGCATCTGATAGCACATCAGGAACTTCAGCCCAACTGTGAGATGACACCTGTAGCTCTCACCACCGAAGCCCTAGAAGCCCTAGATGACAAGCATTACACTTTAAGTTTTCCCACACCAACCAAAGTGAAGATATCTTGCGATCCAGAACTATATCGGACCCTAGAAGGAAGCTACTTAGCCGTAATCCCGTTCAACTGTACCTTGAGAACTGATACTCGCTGTTCTTCGGGGGGAGGTGTTACACATGGTCAATCCAAGTAACACGCCGCATCAGCATCGAACCATACTCATTGCACAACAGCCCTAACTTACACGAGGTGCAAGCACAGCAGAACGTGCGTTGCATACGGCCCCAACTTACACGGAATGCAAGCGCAGCAGCATGTGAGTCACCGATTGACGTCAACAGACGTTTTTTTCATTCGGGGGGAACATTACGCCATTCCTTATACACACATCAACAAAGTCTAGGGAACAAGGACATTTCTAGTTTTTATTTAAAAACCCTGGTGTCGCGTGGGCCAACGTGCGCGAGTGGACTGTATTGCGGAGAAGCAGATAACTGTTCTATTGACACTTTACACACAAAACAAGACAGGTGGCCGGGCTGCCGCGGATTCGATACAGGCAGTGAATGCAGCCCGAGAAATTAGGAGAGGATGCACTAACCTTCACGACCCACGTGTTTTTCATCGCAGCCGGTACACGGATCTTCTCTTCCTTGCTCAGGAGCTGCCGTCAGCGTCACTAGATCCCTTGAGGAACACACGAGAGGCACCATCCGATCGGTAAAGGTCTATGAGGCGGTTAAAATACAACAAATATTATTCATTTCTGAGAGACGCGCTCGCGATCCGTCCCTACGCTGGCTAGTTCAAAGCGGGAGTGACCGTCCACATCTCACACAATGGCGGACGGAAGCTACAGCTAGCCCTACTCTATGGTTAGTGCGGAGGGGGAGACGGATCTAAAAGGAGTGTGTTTCCATGTCAAAAAATACAGTTTCCACATCGGCGCAACCATTCCCCCCGGCTTGAAGGGTTACCTTCGAAACGAAAAATGTGGAACAAAACTAATGTCTAATCTAAATCTAGGTTTGCGAAATAACAACTAAAATATAAACATAGATTGGAACTCGTGCCTACTGCTGGCTAGGCAGAGGGCAGAGGCGAACAACCGGGCGCAGATACGATCCGGTTGCAGTTTTAACCCGTACAACACGAGTTATCCCGTGGGCATCGGGAAAAATTTCCTCTACTACTCCTAGAGGCCAATGTAAAGGAGGCGCATTCTCAGTCATAAGGACTACCACCGTACCTACAGTAATTGGGTTGGATGGAGTATTCCATTTTTGACGTGACTGCAGCGTGTGCAAATAATCGGTTCTCCAACGATTCCAAAACGATTGGACCATCTTATCTAAAAGAGCGTGACGAGTTAGGAGGTGTATTCTATCGTCATCAACATCTATTGCGGGCAAATATTTTAAAGGAGTCATATTTAAGAAGTGAGCTGGCGTCAGCGCTAACGGCTCTGACGGATCGCTAGATAGAGTCCGACACAGCGGACGCGTGTTCATCACCGCCTCTACTTGCGCGAGTACGGTACTCAACTCCTCGAACGAGAGAATCTGTTCGCCTATGACGCGAAACAGATGCGACTTAAGGCTTTTAATATTCGCTTCCCAATTACCACCAAAATGACTAGCTGCAGGCGTGTTAAAGTACCATTCAATGCGATTTTCGGCTAAGATGTGAGCGAATTCACTTTGGTAGTACTTAGACCGTAAGAATGTGTGCAATTCCGAGATACTACGTCGGGCCCCTACATAGTTTGTACCGTTGTCCGAATACATGCGCTTAACCGGACCCCGACGCGACAAAAAACGTTTAAAAGCGGACATAAAATTTGGCGTACTTAAATCACCGGTCAACTCTATATGAACCGCGCGAGTTGTCATACAAATGAACAAACAAACATAAGCTTTCGTGGAGCGAATGCCACGACCACGAGCAATGGTGACCTTGAAAGGCCCAGCAAAGTCTGTGCCGGTGTGTACGAAAGGTTTTGCGGATTGAACAACACGACAAGAGCGATGATCGGCCATTTCAGGCGCGATAAAACGCGGGCGGAGTTTAAAACAAGGTACACATCTGTGTACTCTAGCGCGAATCAAATTACGAGCGGAAATTATCCAGTATTTCTGTCTCAAAATAGACATTAACAAATCGGGACCAGCGTGACAATTCACCTTGTGATGATAATCTACTAACAAATCTAATACGTGGTCCTTACGCGGGAGAATTACTGGGTGCCTTTGTTCAAATCCTAAACCTGAATTTCTCAAACGACCACCTACTCGAATGAGTCCATCTTCCAAAAATGGTTTCAAGTGTCGGAAAGAACGACTACAAGGTTTGTTAAATTCTAAATTTTTAAATTCAGAAGCAAAATAACACTTCTGCAATTCGCGAAGTATGATCAATTCAGCCTTATCTAAATCAGCGGCGGTTATATGACCGCGTGTAGATAAAATTCTCAAAAATCGGCCTACATAAACAACACAACGCAACAGTCTCGACCAAGACGAGACGCGATTAGCCAACAACAAAACCAGGGACTCTTCACGCGGGACCGACACCACAAGCGAGTGCTTCTTTTCCTCGGGTGGTTCGGAAACCGTAGTGGGATTGAATTGACTAACTGGCCACTTATCTAACGCGGCATGAATCCAGGACGGTCCACTAAACCATAACGGGTGATCTAATATTTGCGAAGGAAGCAGTCCACGAGAGAGACAATCGGCTGGGTTGTCGGTGCCAGCAACGTGAAAGAGATTTTTTGGCGCTAATTCCGATTGAATTTTTGCCACTCTATTAGCGACGAAGGTGTCCCAACGATGGGGCGAAGAGTGGGCCCAACACAAAGCGACTGTTGAGTCCGAAAAAGCTAAAATTCTATTAATATTAATGCGACTACTACAAGCATTGGCGATAGAGGTGATCAATCTAACCAACAATAGTAAAGCGCATAGCTCGAGGCGTGCCAGAGAGACGACCTTACGGGGAGAGACCTTCGATTTCGCGCTTATAAGGCTAATTGAAACCTTACCTACATTCGAGACATGAAAATAGACTACTCCTCCATACGCCCTCTCACTAGCGTCCGCGAAGCCTACTACCGTAACAACACTATGTTGCGATATACCTACATGACGCGGAATTTGTACTTGGTCAAGCACAGAGAGTTCTTTTCTAAAGCGAGCCCACAACTTAGCAATGTTGTCGGGCGCGGTGTCGTCCCAATCACAATTCGAAAGCCAAAGCTCTTTTATAAGTAGTTTGGCGTACAGAACGACAGGAGCTACGAATCCCATTACGTCCCATATCCGTGCCACACACGACAGGATAATGCGTTTAGTACAAGTTTGCGGGGTCGAACTACTTTTCAAACTAAACGTATCAGATGCGGGCGACCAGCTTAAACCAAGCACCTTGTGCGTATCACTTTCATCGAACTCCTTAACCGAAGACAATCGGTGCGACGGTGGAATCGACTCTAACGCTGTTTGCGAGTTGCTCGTCCATTTCACGAGATCAAATTGACCCGCCTTCATGAGACTTATAACTTGAGCGGCCGTCTCGACAGCCTCGGCCTCGCTATCTACACTATACACGAAGTCGTCCATGTATAAGCCAGTCTCAATGGTGGCTCTCGCTTTAGGAAATGCATCGCCCTCGTCAGCGGCCAACTGCTTGACGGTGCGAAGTGCGTGAAAAGGGCTAGATTTAAGCCCGAAGCAAACACGATTAAACTCGTAAACCATTAAAGGTTCTTGCGGTGAAAATCTATACAAAAATCGTTGAAACCTACGATCGGGTTCGCGCACTTCAAGGCACAAAAACATTTGTCGAATATCTGCAGAGAGTGCCACAGCGAATAAACGAAAATTTACAATTATGTCAAATAAATTACCTTGAAGATTTTGACCACAATACAAAATGTCATTAAGCGACACGGAAGTGCTAGTCTTAGCACTGCCATCTAGAACTACGCGGAGTTTAGTAGTAAGCTTATCTTCTCTAATAACTCCGTGGTGCGGGATAACGTACGAAGGCTGGGTCTCGTCAGTGTCCGCAGGCGCAGGTGAGATGTAACCTTTATCTAAATATTCGTTGACAACCTCATCATAGGCTTGCTTTAACTTTGGAGACGCCTGCATCTTTCGTTCTAAACAAAGAAAGCGTCTTTCAGCGGATGCACGGGAGTCGCCGAGCGAAAAAATATCTCCCTTGAAAGGGAGCGCGACAACATAACGACCCTGCTCATCGCGAGTAGTCGTGCGACAATAAATCTCCTCAGCCATCTTGTCATCAGGGCTTAGGATTGGTGGGACATTGACCTCCTCAATCTCCCAAAACTTGCGGATGGTAGACTCCAGTGGCGGCTCGACGGTGCAACAGAACGAGGCAGTCGAGTGACTAAAACTATCCATAGAAGCGGGTGCAGAACCAATTATAACAAAACCCAGAACTGTTTCCAGGGCGTGCGGAGCGGGGTACGTCGGACCCCCTTGAACCTTACGTGATAACTGGAGGTGCGGGAGAATTGAAGCGCCGATCAATATATCGACGACTCCAGGAACAGCGTAAGTCTCATCAGCTAAAGGTAAGTCTTTAAATTTCGTTAATAAAGACGTGTCAACTGGGACGGTAGGCAACTGTTCAGTTATTTTATCCGTAACGAACGAATCCATGTCAAACCAAATTTTATTATTAAAACGAGATCCAAACCTCGTTTTAACTGTGCCATGAACAGCTGACCGTAAACCTCCAAAACCCGTCACCACTGAGTAGGTTGAACGCCTATCAACATTGAAACCAAGACGTTGACAACAATCTTGAGTAATAAAATTACTTTGCGAAGCGCCATCTAATAGCGCTCGAACAATGTGCGGTTTACCTAATGCATCAACAATAACCACGCGAGCGGTCGCAAGACAAACCGTAGTGAGGGCAGCACTAGCGGAGAACGAACACAAGGTGACGTCATTCGTAGCGGTCCCCGGGCAGGCCGGAGCGCGTGCGAGCTCGGGCTGCGGCTGCGGCGCAGGCTGCCGCGCGTCACCGCTCGACGAACCAACTGTGCTCACCTTGGATGCGGCATTACTATTTTCAAAATGAAGCAAAGTGTGGTGTCTCGCTTGACATTTGCGACAACCATTTCCACTATTACATAAACCCACGCGGTGTTTAGTACCGAGACAATTAAAACAAAGATTATTAGCGCGAACAAATTTATAACGATCACTAGGCGACAATTTTAGGAAACCAGGACACTTGTACAGTTGCGAGTGATGAGTACTACACAAAGAGCAAACAGGTGATTGTACACGTGCTGGTGCGGTATTAACATAAGTATGGGTTGACCTCAGTGACCTCGATGACGCATCTATTTTGCGCGCGGGACTAACAACTGTCTTCGCGCCTTCATGTTTCGATGAAGAGCGTTGTAATATTTTTATATGCTCGCGAACAAAACCTTCTAAGTCTTCGAACTTAGGAATTTTATTGCCGCGATGATCCGACTCAAACAAACGAATGGTTTCGGAATCTAATTTCCTTAAACCCATATACAAAAATACGAAGTCGCAGAGGTCATCAATCTTTAGGTTCTTTACAGCGCGAACAGCTGACGCGAAAGTGTCTAGAAATTTCTCTAAGTTTTGATCGTTACATGCCGTAATAGATTTCAAATCAAACATCTGATCCAAATAGGCGTTAGCTACCGATCTTTTATCCTCATACTTAGCTTTCAAAGTATTTAAAATTAAATTATAATTCCCGGCACTAAACGTAATTCCAGCGCAAACGGTTATAGCTTTACCAGTCAATTTTTCAACAAGATAATGCAATTTTTCGTGATCTGTCAACGAATCGTTCTTATCTATTGTATTCTCAAAACTATCTATAAATCGACACCAATTGCGAATGTTACCATCAAATTCGGGTATTTGAATTGGTGGCAACTTAGGTCGGTCGCGAGTGGGGTTGGGTCGGTCAGACGGCTTCTCCAAACTCCTCGCGACGCGCTTGATACGACAATACAAATCGTCAAACGACGACAAGGCTTGATAACTCACTGAGTAATCGGGATCCAAATTCAACTCTAAAACGTTGATGTCATGCACTAAGGTTTCGAAATCCGCGCGTAGACTATCTAAGTTTTCTATAGAACACAAGAACGAATCTCTGATGACCAAATCAGAGGTTTTAAGTGCATTATCATAAATCGATTGTACGCGAGAGTAAATCATTTCTTTTTTAGCGTTTAAAAGTTTCAATTGAACCTTACCGGTCCTATCAACCTTTGGGGACATGTTTACAATTAAATCTCAAACTAAAGTGAGGTAAACAACAAATATGAAATGACTTAATCTTAGCGGTACAGAGCAGCGAGGCGGCGCGAGCGATAACCGTAGGTAGGTAGGTACTTATAACTGCCAGTGCAAGCTTGAACTAACGCGCATAGCAACAAGATCGTACCTACGCGATGGTCGCTGTCTAGGTTCAACTATTATTTCAGAGATTAAGTATTGCGTAATATCTATTCAAATTAAAATACTTTCGTATGAATTGGGATGAGATGCGAGCGAGGTAGGTACAGCCACGTGTCTACCCACGCAGGTACTAGGCAAATACGACGCGAGCCGAGAACAACGTAATTGAAAAAAACAAAACAAAGCCAAATGCGTTAGGTATTACACTGTGCCTATGCACTAGGGTGTCTGAGTATACCTAAGATCTAAGCCTAAATGTCTGGATGCGGGGTTTTCTACTAAAATAACCAGGCACTTAGGTGCGATGCGAAAATTGCGAACTACGATTAAGTGTTGATATGATACCTAACCTATTTATGTATTAGGTAGGTACAATGCGAGCCAGCGGCGAACGGACAACAAATTCTAAGCCTAAGTGTCTGGATGCGGGGTTTTCTACTAAAATAACCAGGCACTTAGGTGCGGTGCGCTCATTCCCATTAGAATAATAACAAAATACGAACTACGGCTAAGAATCCGGCTCGAAGGACCAAAAATGGTGTCGCGTGGGCCAACGTGCGCGAGTGGACTGTATTGCGGAGAAGCAGATAACTGTTCTATTGACACTTTACACACAAAACAAGACAGGTGGCCGGGCTGCCGCGGATTCGATACAGGCAGTGAATGCAGCCCGAGAAATTAGGAGAGGATGCACTAACCTTCACGACCCACGTGTTTTTCATCGCAGCCGGTACACGGATCTTCTCTTCCTTGCTCAGGAGCTGCCGTCAGCGTCACTAGATCCCTTGAGGAACACACGAGAGGCACCATCCGATCGGTAAAGGTCTATGAGGCGGTTAAAATACAACAAATATTATTCATTTCTGAGAGACGCGCTCGCGATCCGTCCCTACGCTGGCTAGTTCAAAGCGGGAGTGACCGTCCACATCTCACACAATGGCGGACGGAAGCTACAGCTAGCCCTACTCTATGGTTAGTGCGGAGGGGGAGACGGATCTAAAAGGAGTGTGTTTCCATGTCAAAAAATACAGTTTCCACATCGGCGCAACCAAACCCTTTCTTGTAATAGTGAGTGTTTTATATCAATAGAAGGGTATTTTTATACCGTTTTTAATTTTAATTTTAATAAAAACATTTTCATACCAAATTTTTTTTTTTAAGAAAGAATTGAATAGTGCCAATATTGAGTATTACAACCTTCTATGATTAGGCACAAAAATAACGAGGTAGTAAGAAATACAGTAATTAACCGTACTTTAAACGTTTTTAATAATCTGTAGGACCTCCTAAAACATTAGCAAGAGCTCGACAACGGCGTGGCATACTTAGTATGAGATTGTCAATCATCGTCTGTGGAATATGGCTCCATACACTGCGAAGGTGTAAAAAAAGTTGTTCTTCAGTGTTCAGATTTTCCAAAGAATCACTGAAAGCTCTTCTCCCAAGCAAATCCCAGGCATGCTCTATGGGATTGAGGTCGGCAGACTGAGCAGGCCATTCCAACGTCGTCATATTGTGCTCGCTTAACGCATTGACCACTACCCTCGCGGTGTGTGACCGTGCATTATCTTGCATGAACATAAAATCTTGACCGAACTGCTGTCGATGAGGGATTACCATGGGGTGTATAACCTCCTGAATGTATTGGTTTGCATTCAAATTGCCCCGTATCCAAACGAGATCGGTCCTTCCACCGAGGCGAATTCCAGCCCATACCATGATTGTTCCACCTTGGTAAGGATGAACTTCTTGCGGATTCTGGAGACGACTCCGACGTCCAGGAACTCGCCATATACGCACTCTTCTCGAATCAGGATGAAAACCGAAGCAAGATTCGTCGGAAAACAGAACCCGTGCCCATTGATGGTCGGTCCACTGTAAATGTGCGTTAGCCCACAATAAGCGACGACCTCGATTTCCACGTCGAAGAGCTGGAACCCTAAGCGGTCTGCGAGCATAAAGATTGGCTTCGTGTAGTCTTCTTCTGACAGTTTGATCGCTAATAACCACTTGATGCTGAGACTGGAGGCCTGCGACCAACTGACGAGCAGTAATCGTGGGTTGCCGCCTTGCGGAATTTTGCAAGAAACGATCTTGTCGCGGGGTAGTAACCTGTGACTGCCGAACGTCACCCTGTGACGTTCGGCAACATCCCCTGTAGACCTGTAGCGTGCCCATAATCTGCAAATTACGCTTGGTTGGGTGTTGACAGCATCCGCTACGTCGCGTTGAGTTCGTCCAGCTTGCAGCATACCAACAGCCCTTAACATCTCTTCGCGACTTAAATGACGACGTGACATGATGACTACAGTCACAAAAATGCACAAACCATACGTAAAAGACGTAGTATTCATAATAAACGTTATTTACAATCAAAAAAAATAATTTTTATTTTGCCTCAGAGAAACTACACAATCAAACACTTTTAAAAGTTTTCCCTCCATATTCGAAAATCATTACTTATTTAAATTTATTTTTAAATTTCGAACAACTCTGTAATCTACTTTATTCTATTTTTATTTATTTGCTGCCAGTTATTTGTAAAACAAGATTTACACGAAAAAAAAAAATTGGGGTCATCTTGTTCCCTAGACTTTGTTGAGGTGTTTATTTTAGGTCTTACATCGATCAACTAGTTATAATTAATTGTAATTAAAAGTTAATAAATTAGTTTTATAAAAAAAAATTTGCATTTTTTTGAGTCCTCTGGCTGCATTCATCGTAATTTGTGTGCATGAAGTTTGAATAAATAAATTAGGGTCAATAGGTACGACATTGGAGGTGATTAGATACGGGTGAGAGGTTAAGAGATATGAATGGGGGGTTAATACATGGTTAATTATTTAATTTATTAATTTTAAGGTCAAGCTATTAGGCAACCATTGAAAGTGTTTTTCTGTTGTAAATGGGATATTCGGGCACATTACCAGTCGACATCGATGTGGAGGAATTTTTCGATGTTTAATTTGATCCTTTTGTATCCTATTTTACATTCTTGTAAATATTAGTTTATATCTTATTACATTAGTTTATATGTTATTAGGTTATATTGACTATAAACACAAAATAAATCTTGATCATAAGAAAAAAAACAAGATGTAATGTCTTAATGTAAAGGCCCAAATTAAATAATATAATTTTGTGTATATTTTTTGTGAATACTTAATAAATTATGTTGAACAGATACGCCACTTTGCGGGGCACTATGCCGAGAGTTTACAAGTCAGATCCTCGTAGCAGGAGGTATACAAGGTATCCCAAAGAACTCATAGAGCAGGTTGTTAGGGAATACAAGGACAGTAACAATTCCTTGAGCTTTATCGCCTAAAAATTTAAATTAGATAAATCTGTGCTTTACAGGCATAAAAAATATGAAAACACAAGGTGACCAGACAGTCCTATCTAAAGAGACAGAATTAGAATTTATTAAATATATAAACGTTTGTGCTAAATGGGGCTGTCCATTTGAATTATATGACTTAAGGGTATTAGTGAAAAATTATTTGGACAAATTAGGCATTACAGAAAAAAGATTTAAAACAACATGCCTGTACTGGATTTTGCCAGAAGTTTTCTAAAAAGACATAAACTCATAAACTCACGCCTATTTCCCCGAAAGGGTAGGCAGAGGTGCTAGCACCCACATTTCGCCAGTTTATGTTTAGGTCCCAATGTAATAGGTGGCGAGCCTATTGCCATTAACCGGGCACTTATAAACCTGCGATAAATACACACATAACTTCGAAAAGCTTCCGATGCTTTTCATTGGTGTGTGCACTGGTAAAACTTGGGTTCGAATCCGAGACCTCGTCTCAGCAGTCCATTACCCATACCACTAGGCTACCGCGGTCTAAAAAGATAAAATAACACAAAGGGTCTTGCAGAATATTAAAAGAATACGAGCTGCCGTGTCAGCAGATATAATAAAAAACTACTTCGAACAATTAAAAATTTCATTTAGAGAAGTTCCGATCGACAGCATCGTCACCTACGACGAGACTAATTTGACAGATGATCCCGGGCGTAAAAACATTATCACTAAGAGAGGAACAAAATACCCAGAACGGGTGATATATCACTCAAAAGCATCAGTGTCAATTATGTTAGCTTGTACAGTGTCAGGAGAAATACTATTACATCTGGCTTCAGGAAATCAGAGATACATCATTTTACAAACTATGTATTTATAATAAGAAATATCGTCTTATGTTGACAGCTAAATAAATAAGTACGCGTAAGATTGATAAATTGATAATTGATAAAGAGATTGCATTTCCCAAAGACAAGGTAAACACTTTTTTTATAGATATCAGAATCAATAGAACATGTCATATATAATTTTAATATTGCACTAAATTGGGAAAATTATATTATTAGCTTGCACACGCGACTTCGCCCGCGTGGATGTCAAAATAAAGAATGCATCTCAAAAGACTTTCCCATACAGTCTATACAGCAACCTTAGAGGGTGACTTTAAATAAAACATGAAACACTTGTTCAATGAAATGTTTTTAAGAGCATGAATCTCAATTTTAATCAAAATCGGGGTAATTTAAAGATGCCTATGAAGCAATTATTAATTACAAATGTGTGGAGGGAGGTAATGATGTAAAAAATCGGGTAGGGAATAGAAATTTAATATTTGCACGCCACAATTGGCAGAATATACTGAACATCCTAAGTCACCTCAACACCTGTAACCATATTCTAGGAAATAAAGATTCTTATTCTTATTCTTATTTCCCATACAAACTTTCAACGACTATTTCACCCCATCAGGGTTATTTTTTTTGAAAATCCCGTCTTAGTGCGCGTCCACATAGTAAATTAAACCACCTGTCCAAATTTCACGTTTCTATCATTAGCTGTTTCGGCTGTACGTGCGTCTTATATATGTCAGTCAGTGGGGACATCTCCTTTTATACATATTGATTTAAAAGAAAAATGGGTCTAATGACTATAGTATTGATATAAAGACTATACTATATAAAGACTATATATTTGTCCATTTATTGATAATTCCATTCCGTTTTTTATAAAGGTTTTAAAATATCTATTTACAGCAGAGAAAGTTGCAGTAACAGTTGAAAAATGTAAGGCACATTCCGTAAATTGCATAAAAAATAAATCAAAAAATGAAATTGATATCAGAATGAACAATTGTTTAAACAAATTAACAGTGATCCTACACCTCCCGTGCCAAAAGTTTTTAAAGAGATGGTTTCTGGCATTGAAAATGACGGTTTAGACTTGATTTTAAAAACACCGAATTTCGGCAGTATAAACAAAGAAATAAAGCTGTTGGTACAAGCAAAACAAACTATTTCGAAGAAATTGAAATTTCCCCCAATTATCAATCATTCTTGATAGCAGACTATGCGGACAACAATATTACGCATTTTGATATTTGAGCGTGAGTGGGCTGTAAAGTTAATAAGTATATCAAAATATTTTTTTACTGACGATACATTTAAAGTTTGCCCTGTACCATTTCTACAATTGGTCACAATTCATTGTGACTTGGAGAGCTTGATGGAATGCACTAATATCGTCCCGTTAGTTTATGCCGCTTGGTTTCCAGCAGAGTAGAATTAGGGCAGAGTTTAAGCACCTATTGAACCAGCACTTCGGTAACCCACGTACCGAAGATTGCTTAGCATTAGAATTAGAGTCCTGTAAAATAAATAAAGGGGAAAGTCACCTAGATTTTTGCCATAGAATACAACAGAAGAGAAGAAGTATTTTGTTCGCCAAACTATTGGAAACTGTTCACGACGAAAGTTTACGTAGAACTAAACAAACTATTTACAATAACAGAGCGATGCATGTATTCTTATTTAGTCTACCACAATACCTAGTTAGGCTAGATTGTTTATGTAACGTATCCAACCTAGAAGATGCTTTAAAAATTGTCCTTGAGGAACAGAACTTCCAAGTCGTATAAGACGCTAGGACAAGCGATCGCCGGAGTGTTTTTTAAGGCAAATAAGCCCAGTCCTGCTCAATCAGAAACTCAAGGAAACGGCTTGCATAACATACCTAGAACTAAGCCAACTTTGAATAATAGTAGGAATGGTCCTAATAATGCATCCACACCACATTCTTCTAATCAGTCTAAAAATATTAGACTAAATAATAAGTACCCAAATAATTTTAATACGAATAATAATTCATAACAACAATTTAGTAGGGCACCATATCCGATTGCCCAACAAAACAATGCACCACGTTCGTCACCTTTTGCAGCGCAAGCACAATCGAGTTCAAACACCGATGTTACCATGCGTACTGCAACCTCGCGACGTGTTAGTTATTTAAACAATAATGAGCCCAGTACAAGTAGTTTGACTGATGCCTTCCAAGAATTAACGCTGAACGATAATAGGGCGGAAATCGAAACGTCTGGGGCGGAAAACGATTTCGATAGGGCGGCAATTTTTTGTATAATGGCCTCCGTCATAGAGAACGAGTAAAACTAAATTGTAACAAAAGATTAAATTTACCGCATAAAGGAATTAAATGCAGTCTTTATGATAGACACAAGTAGCGTTAGGTCATTTATTAGTCCGTATATAGCGAATAAATACTTTAAACAATACATTAGACATGAGCCGTTCGAAGTTGTTAGCACTCACGCTTCGAGCGTTCATAGCAAAACGGCATTGATACCATTGCCGAACACTTTTAATAGTAGTGAATACCATAAATTTTATGTGTACAGTGTAGACGACAGGTATGACGGGTTGTTGAAACTATTACAGGCCAAAATTAACATGGAAGGCCAAGTTCTACACTTGAAACATACAGATATTACTGTGGCGGGGTGCGGTCGGGTTGGCGCGGGCACGGCATACCTACCATGTCAATTGTTGTTATTTTTAAATTATGTTGTTTTTTTTTGTATCTTGCTGTTTGTGTTTTATTTCTTTTTTTATGTTCCGATAGTGGATTTTTTTATGTGTAGTGTAAGTGTGTGTGTATAATAAATGGTTTTTCTTTCTTTCTTTCTTTCCTATTGTTTATACATCGCCTATGAGAGAGGTATATCATCTACCATCTCGTAGCGAACTAAGAGTAAAATTGCCAGTTAATTTGTTAGACGGAGAAGGTATTTTAGGCTTTAAGCAGTTTAAGGAAGGGATTAAAATGCCCGCCGCATTAGTGAAATTGCATTAAAGGTTACGCGACAACCGTCATACAAAACTATAGTAACGTAAGTAGAGATTTAGTGGTAACAGGTCCTTTTACAATAGAACCTTACTTAAGAAACTCACCCGAGTAAATTTTACCGAAAATCATATAGAAATTGATAGGTTACTTACACAAAACTTAGCAAATCTATAGCTGGACCACATGAATTCGGAGGAACGTAGAGTCATCGAGGATATTTGTCATGAGTATAAAGATATATTCTATTGCGAAGATATCCCCTTAACCTTCACAAATCAGGTTAAACATAAGATTAGAACAAAAAACGAGGACCCTATAAACATAAAAGTGATACAGGCTTCCTCCTGTACAAACCCAATAAATTCGGAAATAGGTAGACAAGATGTTAAGGGATAACATTATCCAGGAATCACATTCTCTCTGGAGGGCTACGGGACACTTAGTAGGTACCTAAAAAGATGGATTCTTCGAGCCAGCAAAAATGGAGGATGGTAGTTGATTATCGACGACATTGCCTTGTATACTTGGATGACGTCATAATTTTTTCCAAAAGTCTACCAGAGCATGTAGAAAAGCTTAGGGCAGTCTTTGAGCGTTTTCGTAAGACGAACCTCAAGGTACAGCTTGATAAATCCCATTTTCTCAGAAAGGAGACTTCCTTCACCTCTACCTTGGGCATACTATAACCAGCGAGGGTTTAAAACCAAACAGCGATAAAATTGATGCTGTTCTACGTTGCCCCATACCAAACGTTACACAGATCAAAAGCTTTTTAGGGCTTACTACAGAAAAATTAGATGAGAATGATGCTATAAAATATGACAGGGCTATTCAAATGTTAAGTAATAATGAGCATGTGGTTGAATGTAAAGTTTCCTCGTTACAAAAAGCCTTCGATAGATTGGTGAATAAATCGGAAATAATAAATTATAATATTAAAAATTTATGTTCACAAACAAGTCAAATAGACAAGCTTGCCCAAAATGTGTTTAGATTTACCAACTTATTACATTATGTTGAATACTATGTATCAAATCTTGAGTACCTTTCAAACCTGTTACGAAGATATACAGGAAATAGAAACAGCAATAGCTTTTAGCAAATTGAACATTTTACATCAGTCTATAATAAACATGCAAGAACTATATACCCTATCAACAAACAAAATTTACTCAAACTAGAACGTAATATTGTAATACAATCTTATATAAATAGTGATAGGTTAGTTTTTATTTTAAAGGTTCCGTTAATAGAAGACAAAACATATAATTATTACAAGGTGATACCTATCGCTATTTTCCAATACCCAAACACATTTACAATTATTCCCAAGCATCCGTATCTAATGGTGAATGGATTAACATACATACCCGTAGTAAACCCGTATGCAGAAGTCGGAGAAGAAAAATTTCTATGCGCTGAATATAACCTGGCCCTAGATTTATCTGAAACTTGTGTGTTGTTGATGAAAAGTAATTACAACAGATGTATACGAAGTCGAATCAAGATCAAAAGACCCAAAGTGCAGAAAATAACTGACAGCCAATGGTTAGTGTACTCCGAAGACAACTTAGTCATCACTGAAAACTGTGACAACGAGATAAGAAAAACCAGAATTTTCGGTACATATATCTACTCCAAATCAACATTGCGAGACCCAAATTGGAGACATATGGGTGACCCCTGCTACGAACCACACTGTTTCCAGTCTACAACTCCCATTGATCCAGATGCCAGCACTTCAAAACGACATCCAAACACGAACTCACAAAGTGGACCTCAGAGAAGCAGATCTTAGCGACGTTAAAGAAATTCTTAGAACTATGAAATACAGTGACAACAGTGATAAAAGCACAACCCAAATGTTTACGGTAGAAATAAGTGTTTTAAGTATCTTTTTGTATATCATAAGTATTAATTATAATTTTTGTATTATTTTGGAAATTAAAATTCTTTTATATTTTCGGCGAAATTCCCCGAAGCCATCTGCGAGGTCTTCGGAAAATTTCTCTCTTAGGGAGGGAGGAGTTAAGGAACCTCAAACTAAGCTAAAATTTGTCAGCTAATATGCTTCTAGAACGTTGAATGCACACCCAACAGTTTATCTAGGTCGTGCGTCATTTCGTATAAATGCCGAATTAGCAATAAGACTAGTATACAGGATCAATAAATTGTTAATTTAAGAATTACTATTTTATATTACAACATGCTGTTACTCTGTCACTAAAAATGATGATAAAAAGGAAAGTTCTTACTTTGTACTCTTTGACATAATCAGGACCAACTTGGTGAACTGGAATCCATCAAAATTCCATAGCGACTTCAATTTCGGGCCGTGAAACGGATTGACAAAAAATTTTCATGATATAACTTTAAAATTTTTTACTATCTACTTTAATAGTTCTATTTGGTGCAAAGCTAAATAGTTAAATCTAAACAAAAGTAAACGTTGTTGGATTGTGTACCACTTTAGCGTTTTTGCCTCGAAATTTAATAGACGAATGGTGGAAATACATACAAATGCAAGACACGAAAAATTTTAAATGTTACATGAGACGGACGTGATTAAAAAATGATGTTTACATCAATCGGTGGTGTATTTTCAATGAACGCCACTGAACAAATAAAAGGGGCTCTACACATTTGAATGGTATTAAGCTCGATCCTTTATACCCTGGCGGATAACACATCAGTTCTGAGAAAAAAAGGACTTAATAGATCTTTTGCCTTTTATACCTCCAATGCATCACAGCTTTTATAACAGTATCAAAGATAATGTTTGTAAGAAAAATTAGTTTATAAGGAGAAGCAAGAACTCGAAATTCCAGCTAAATTTCAAACATTAATATTGGGTGATTACTCCACCGCAGAAGCTAAAGTGATTGTTTTCTGCTCTAATAACGCGAATAAATTATTGTCAAATATTGACGAGTATTACGGAGATGGAACTTTTCAAAGTACTCCATCCCCATTTTTGCAGCTGTTTACCATGCATGGTACATGGTACATGCTCTTGGAAGCAGCGTAGGGAAGAGAAACATAGTTCCCGTATTTTATAGCCTAATGATAGATAAAACAGAGAAATCTCATTACATCATGTATGAAATAATAAAAAACAAATTGTTCAAACTGGAAGCCAAAACTGTTTCACTGCGATTTTGAGTTCACAATTACTAATGCATTGAAAGGTATATTTCCCAAATTTATAATAAAGCGATGCTATTATCATTTTACTAATTCGTTTTGGCGGAAAGCAAAGTCTCTTGGATTGAAAGCAAAACTTTATCGACGTATTGTTGGTTTATGTACGGTTCTAACTTTATTTAATTTTAACTAAGAACAGAACGGAAATAAACGACAAAAATTACAAATGGACGTGGATGCATGGAAGCAAAATTTGTGAGATCTGATATGTCTTTTCCTAAAACTTATAAGCTATACGAAGATGAGCCCTAGCCGTAGTAGTAGGCATTAAATATGCAATTAGCTAAAGAAGATCGAAACACTGAAACACTCACAATCGATCTGCAAAAAACCCTTCCCCTTCCGCGCATTCCAACGAATATTGTATTCTATAAAAGACAGTAATGGGTGTACAACTTAGGATTTTTTTTTTTATACCACTAAGTTGGCAGACAAGCACACGGCCCACCTGATGGGAAGCGGTTACCGTGGCCTATGGACGTATGCAACACCAGGGGTGCCGCACTCGTGCTCTCGGAATCCACTCAGGAAGTGATGACCAGGCCCATTGCAATGTTTGGGTAGAAGATGAAGTGGGAAGGGGCAGCCAAGAACTAGGCTTCTGTAATGGCTAGACTTAGTGATAGTGGCGTAAAAACTGGAGTGACTCTTGCGGAGGACAAAACCGAAACATAAAATTAACTTTCATGCTTAAAGCTTTACTGAACGATCACCCAACATTACATACAATTAGATTACGCTTTTTAGAATCAGGTGGCCTACTACAACCGTGTACAGCCATGAACTAGCGCCTCGCATGAGCAAAAAGCACTTGCTGTAATAGAGAGAAATGGATGGCATTTAGCTACAAATAAACCGGTACCTACATTGTATGAAAAAAAAAACAGAAATTTATCAAAAAAGGAATAGTTTGGCCCGTGTTAAAAAAATAAGTACATAGATTTCTTGCTGACCATGTAACGGAATACAGATTATTGTATTTACGTGAGAAGAAGGTCGAAGTTGGTTAAAAACGTTGTGTCAAAGTCAATAATCATTTATTCTGTATAGACCATTATAAATTTTTTTTTATATAGGACACGTCAATTGGACTTCGCCTTGCCTGATGGTAAGCTGAAGGCAAAATCCCAGAAAAGAGGGTCACCATTACTTACACATACCGTGTGACAATGGTGACACTCAGCTTGACGGCCTCATCATATGCTTTTTCACGCCCCGCTTAAAGGACCCGGGACTGTAGGAAGAAGGAAACACGTGAGCTGGTACCTACAAAATATCAACAAAAAAGGAACTTGAATATCAGTTTAGAAAATCGACCACCGGTTGGAAACGCGGCCCCGACCTGAGAAGACTCCGGCAAGAAACTCAGCGGGCATTTCTTTTGTTGGTCTATTTACAAACATACACTTACGTTTACTTAATCTAAATACAAAAATTTACTTGAGTAGCATTGTTGAGCCAAAAGCTCCTTTCCAAGCTTGTTTATCATCCAAGTATTCTTGGATTTTATAATAGCCTTTCTGGAACAATTAATTTATTTTTATTTATTTTTTATTTTATTTTATTTGGAAAACAAACAGTATCTTAAAACTAAATAACAACTGCTTATAAAACTATAAACCATTGAAAAGTTTTCGCATGTGTGTATTTAGTGCTTGTAGTAGTCGTTTTTTTTTTTTTTTTTTATATTCTTAATACAGTCAGAGAACCGAGTCAAACCATCTCTTAGAAATAAAGCGACTATAGGAGGATGGGTTCGTGTTAAAAAGATCCAATTCTGAATGGATTCCCAATTGATTAGCAGAGTCAGCCGCTCTTACAAGAAATGAACCCTTTCGGTAATTAGTGGTACCTCGAGGGACGTGAAGCGGATATTGTGCTCTAACGGACCTAGTGGGCACTCTTAATTGTAGTCTCTCAAGTAGGTAAGGAGAATCTATCCTGCTCTGTGCAATCTTCACCAAGCAAGTGATATCTGCGCTTGCCCGTCTTTCATGAAGTGGTAGTAAGTGTTGCCTTTTACATCTCTTTTCGTAGCTATCGTCATAAATCTTGCACTTAAATTGTAGATACCGAACAAACTTTCTTTGCACTGATTCTAGTCTTTCTATGTAAACATCGTACTGTGGATTCCAGACTTGTGAGCAATAGTCAAGGATACTGCGGACGTATGAGCAATATAGTATTTTAGCCGGTTTTACACTTGTGAACTGAGAGCACGACCTTATCACGAAACCTAACATTCTATTTGCTCTAGTGGCAATGTTATCGATATGACTCTCATACGTTAGTTTTGAATCGTGTATTACACCTAGATCACGAATTTCGTTCACTCTTAAGAGTGCAACTCCTTTCAGGGAATAATTAAATCTATGTATGTATGGTTTACGAGAGAAAGTTATAGTGTAACATTTGGAAGCATTAATTGCCAAATTATTTTGTGCACAATACTCTTCAAATCTAAGCAGATCCTGCTGCAAATCAAAGCAGTCAATGTCATTTTTAATTTGTTTGAATATTTTCATGTCATCAGCTAATATACAATAAACTATAATTTTAAATTTATACACAGGTATGGGGTTAGGTAGGTAGGTAGGTCAGGTTGGGGGTAGGTTATGGTAAGTTAATAATATATTGAAAATGGCAGAAAAATTTGAGCTGTTGATAAACGACCCTATTTTGTACCCTCCTGAATTGTGAAATGTTTTAAAGTATGGTACATTGGGAATTGAAGAACTGGTTGAAGAGAGAGAGATCTTTACTTAACGACATGATGTGTGTACTATTCGCCAATTTAGAACCTTCAGAAAATGCAGATGATATAATCCTTGGTAGTCTCAAACGCAAGGCTATTTCAAACATTAGGGGTCCCTCTAACAAAAGGCGCAGGAGAGGCAGTAGCAATCAGGAGGAAGCAGATCCAGATAGTTTAGATTCACAAACAGTCACTTCAATTGAAAGTGAGAACAGTAGTTCAGAGAGTGAGGATAGCGATGTAGAATTTGAATATAACCCTACCAGAGAATTTGAAGAAATGAATGATAATATTCTTAAATATAGGTATATAGTATTAGAAGGTTGTAGTAATGCATCAGAGTTACAAAACTATTTCTTGAACAAGTGGGGATGTCCCCATCCTACTAAATTATTTGATATTATTGATAGCAAAGAGAAGAAACTAATTGAGTTAAAAACAACTTCTTTGTCAAGAATTTTAAAAGAGTATTCATTACATAAAAGCACAAATATAAATACAGCATTAATAACTGTTAATCTTGTAGATAACCAAATTGATATGCATAATAAAGTAGATGATATGCCAGGCTTAAGTAAGGCTTATAAGTTTTTAATTAGAAGACGTGCCACTATGAAAACCGTAAATATTGAGGATAAAGAAACTGATGAATTCAATTTAAATGATTTGTTCTTTAAAACCGAATATTTGAACGGCGACATAGTTCAAATGAATAACTTGTACAGCCAGCATATAAATAAATCAGTTAACATAGGGAATATAGATATAGGAGACTTCAAAATTGAAGATATAAGTACAGAAAAAATGTTCAATTATCTTAGCAAACCTCTCCTTGAGGATCATCCGGAAACGTGCAATTTTAAGGGGAAAATAACACCTTTTTTCATGTGTTCATCTTTAGAGTTAGAAGACGACAAAGACATGTTTGCTGTAGACACATTTCTATTAGATTTGATAGGAGGAAGTATAAAAGAATAAAACATCTAGAACTCTTAACCGCATTTATTTCTGTTTCTCTCGTTACCCGTATACACCATGCGTCTTTCCGTTACAATCTCCAATGCGCCATCTTGACTCAAAGTGTCATGGCCGCCGTTTTTAAACAGGAAGTATTTAAGAAATATAGGATTTCAAATATTTATTAATGTTTTTTAAAATATAATTTTAAACATTCCTAAAAAATCTAATATTCTCAATTGCATTTTTAACAGTCGGCCATTCTGACCTTAGGTCTGTCCCAGACATATTATTCAAATAAGTAATCAAAATTAACTCCATTCAATTAAACGATCTAACTTATACATAAATAATTTATCAATACATTGCCCATTATTACAATGTTACGCTGAGCAGCATCAGTATTTATTACATAACACAATTAACATATTATAATTAAACATTGCATAATAATTGTTTTGATATTTAAGTTATTGTCAGCAAAGTTTACTGATTTTATTTCGGCCATCCTACTATTTCAAGAATGTCCTCATTCTATTCAATAAACACTCTTTAAGTTTCAATCTTTACTTTCTTTCAAAATATCTACAATAAAACAATGAAGATAAACAATTCAAAGATATTTAGAAGATTAGAAGGACATTTCTAATCTCTCATTATCAACTAATTTCTACGTGGCCAGATAAGAATAACACTTCAACTAATATTAACCAATAACTAGAGGATCACCATTCCCATACACAAACATTGTAACACTTTGTCACTAATAAGCTTCCATTATTTCTTTAGACTTATTAATTACATCAACTCAATTAAGTTAAATATTTAATTCTATTATAATTCAAACGATTACAATCAATCTCTTTTTCTTAAGTTTAGTATTCGTTAAGCGTTACATTTCGCACACAAGGCGTTTTACTCTTTTCACACAAGGCGTTTTATTTTTCGCACACAAGGCATTATATTCATCGCACACAAGGCGTTTCATTTTTAGCACACAAGGCATTTTATACGTCGCACACAAGGCGTTGTATTCATCGCACACAAGGCGTTACATTATGTTTGGCGCTCACAGGGCGTCATTCTAATATTCTGCGCACACAAGGCGTTAAAATTTGTTCTGCGCACACAAGGCGTCATGAACATCTACGCACACAAGGCGTCATTATTTTCTTCTACGCACACAAGGCGTCATACGTTCTACGCACACAAGGCGTTCTTATGTTCTACGCACACAAGGCGTTAAAATTTGTTCTGCGCACACAAGGCGTCATGAAAATCTACGCACACAAGGCGTCATGATTTTCTTCTACGCACACAAGGCGTCATACGTTCTACGCACACAAGGCGTCCTGAAAATCTAAGCATACAAGGCGTCATGATTATCTTTTACGCACACAAAGCGCTGTTATGTTCTACGCACACAAGGCGTTGTTATGTTCTACGAACACAAGGCGTTATGACACGTGAGTTCTCAAACATGTCAACCCTTTAACTGGAAATGTTAGGACATAAGGAAAAGAAATAAGAAAAAAAAGGTTTTATATCAATTTTGGATCGGAAATGAGCCACAGTATCTAATCACTGTTAGCATATTCGCTTACGCTATCCGTCGTTACACTTGCTGGCATACTCAATCTGATCCAGGGTTTCATACGATCGGCAGAATATACGTTACTATATTTTCGTTAGGAAAATCCATCAATACTACTCACTTCATAGCGGTAATTGCCTAATATAGCCGTTACCTTAAAAGGCCCACTATAAGGAGGTACCAACTTATTACTATCTCCTAGGTTACGAACATTTTTAGGAACCATTACTAAGTCTCCTAATTTGTAAACTACGGCGGCACATCTAGATTTATCAAATCTCGATTTCATCGTAGTCTGTTGTTGGCTAATACTCGCCGAGACATCTTGTCGTACTTCTTGCATATTCTCATTTGACTCTAAATGCTCTGATATATCATGAAGAAGACTCTCAGTTATATTTACAGTCTCTTTACCGAGGACAACTTGAATAGAGGTCTTACCAATCGTTTTATTTAAAGTATTGTTAAGACTCCATTGTACGTTATTGAGATGCGAATCCCAATCTCGATCATTGCTATCTGTATACAAGGCGGTCAGTGAGCTCAAAATGGAACGATTGTATTGCTCTATTTGCCCGTTGGCACGAGGGGTAGCAACAGAGTTTTTGACATGTTTGATTTAATTATCATTGATCAAATTCAGCAGATGTGAAGCTTGTACCGCGGTCCGATACAATCACTTTGGGAGACCCAAACAGTCCGATACAATCATTTAATACCGCAATTGGAGTACGACTTTTTGTATTGCTTACGGCACGTAGTACTATGAATTTTCTGAATGCGTTCACTATACCCAATATATAGGTGTTACCCTTTTTACTACGAACGAATGGACCAACACTTAAATGGTACGTCAGGCTTTGGTACTGGATCTAAAAATCCTTGCTTTTTACCAGAGGGTTGCTTAGCGTATGCGCATGGAATACAAGCTCGTACGTACTTTTTTACAAATTGATTCATACGTGGGAACCAATAATCTCTACGCACCTTTTCGATCGTTTTATAGAAGGAGAAATCCCCAGCGTCATCGTGACATAACTGACAGACCTTCCACCTAGCATCGTGAGGCACGGCCCACTTCAAATTATATTGAAAGCGTTAACTTGATCAGTTTCCCAAGCCCACTTAGCATCTGATTTAGTCAATATAGTTAAGAGTTTAGCAATACTAGCGAAATTGTTTACAAACCTAAAAAAACTGGCTAGACCTATAAAGTGTCCAATCTCATGAACGGTCTGAGGTATAGGAAATTTAGAGACAACTTCAATCTTTTTGATCCTGGCGCAACTCCTTGCTCGGAACCTCGAATCCTAAGTAGTCGACGCCTTTCTTAAAGAAGTGACACGTCTTAATATTAAGTGTTACATTTGCTTCACGTAGCATTAATAAAATTTTATGTAACTTCTCAATTCCTTACTCTACCGACTTAGAGTCAATAACAATATCGTCCATATACGCGACCACCCCAGGAATCTTAAGTATCCTCAACAGCGAGTGGACCATGCGCTGAAAAACTGCTGGTGTGTTGGTCAGTCCGAAAGTCCTTCCAGAGTGACGAGTGCCTTAAGGTGATCCGATTTCTCAGACATAGGAATCTGATGATAGTCCTGGCTAAGATCAAGGGTGGTATAATATCTTTGGCCTTGTAGATTATCAATTTGGTCATCTATCAAGAGCATAGGGTATTTATCTTTGGTGGTCTGACGATTCAAGGCCCTATAGTCAACACAGAGCCTTGATTCGCCATTCTTCTTTGCTACGAGTATAATAATTGGGCTAGCGTAACTTGAGTTTGATTCGCGCACGATATTATTTCGCAATAGTTCATCAACTATATTGGTTACCTTGCCTCTTTCTGCTAGTGACAGTCTATAAGGACGGTAATTAACTGGTATCGAATCACTTAGTACAATTTGCATTTCTGCATTCCGTTCCGTTATTTGCTGGACATTAAATGTACAAGTTCGTTCGTCAAAACAGAAAGGAGAAATTAATTGAGGTACTATAAGTCCTCTAGCAATTATATCGTCTTAAGACAATGTAGCCTTCTTTTCACATAAACCTACTGCTAGAATTTTACCATCACCATCATTAAACGAATAAAGTCCCGACATAATAAAATAATGACTACCGTGTCTTACTTCAGTCGTAATAGAAACTAACCCCGTATGAACTGGCTCAGAAATTACGTCAATTACTGTGTTGCCTCTATCAAGTTCAATTGAGTCGGAGATTCTGATTTGCAACAGAATTAGTTTTATTATTAATAGTTTAGTTTAGAGTCAGTTCTTTGTCAGTCTTAAATACCCTAACTGATGGCAATTCGGTTAAAGTCTGGCCGATCATAATATCAACAGGTAACAGAGATCTAGGTACTGCATATGCTAATAATTCTACATCAACAAGATCAACTATATATGGATTTTAAGTCTACCCTTTGGCGTAATAGAGGAATTCCCGAAACCTTTTAATACGGGTAATCGGCTTGTATCTACATTCTGAATATCACATTTATCCTCAGATATGAGTGTGCATTCGCTACCGAAGTCTACGTAGGCCATCATGTTGAAGTCATTAACCTTAACTGCTTTAAAATATTTATTGTTATTACTTAAGGTTTCATCTACAAGTAGAATTTTATGTGTGGTTTCCGACTTACTATTACTTTCATTAGAATGAGTTACATTGGATGGATATGTGTTGTCAGAATGTCCATAACGTTTACATTTACTGCATTTAACTCTTTTCTACATATTCTAATGGTATGACCAATTTCGCCGCAGTTATAACAAGTCACAGTAGGTCTTCTATTATGCAAGTTTGTTGTCGATGTATCCGAAATTTGCTTTTTATCTGACGAGTCGCGTGAATCCATAAGTGGTCTTCGCGAGGGTAACGAATCTGTCAATCTACTTGAAATAATTCGAAAATACAATAATACTTGCTCGGAGTCATCATAATGAGCGCCCTGTACGTTCATTCTTATATTGTGATCAAATATTCCATGCGCAATACAGTCAACCGCTTGACGTCCCTTCAACTCGCAACGATTGACTAACATTATTTTATCATAGTAGTATTCAACGAGAGTTTCTCTATTTCTACTTTTTCTCTGTAACATTTCCATCAATAATAATAATAAATAAATAAATATATTCCACGACATTCTACACAACGCTATCTAGACCCATGGTAAGCACACTAGCTTGTGTTATGGGATCTAGAATGCGGATAAACATACTTAGATACTTTTTTTTGTAAATACATACATATTATACATAGAAACACCCAGACCAATGCAAATATACACATTCATGCATACAAATATTTGCACTGAGCGGGAATCGAACCCGCAACCCCTGCATAGCAGTCGAATGCTCTACCGCTACACCACTGAGGTCGTCAATAAATCACCATAATTTAGGTCACATGGAAACGACCGTAACAATTTCTGTTGCCACTCCGTCCAACTATACTTGTTAGGCCATCGTACCATTTTTTTGTAAAGCCAGATAATTTTGGTAATGAATAGAAAATTGTTTTCCTTTCTGACCAACCGTATATGTCTGCAGTTTCATTTATTTTTGCCAGCCAATCCTTCATTGTCTGTGCTTTGGACTTTGGGTCGAACTCGGTTATAATATTTTGTCCGCCATGAATACCTAGGGAGGAAGCCCTTCGAGAGTTTCCTTCTTGTAATGCGGATACTAAGCTTTTGATAAGGGTTTTGTTTCCTTTCGACTTTTTACGAGGGCGGTGTCAACCGCTAGAACTGGTAGATGAAATCGGGGAGCTACGTTGGCGTTTGCGTTTATCGAAGTGAGGCGATCGAGTGCGCGACCGTATAGTGCTACAGGAAGACCAGCTAATACTAGATGTACTAATGCGTCTTTTGCGGACTTTACTTTTATTTTCTGATGCCTCAGTAGGTGGAGTGTAACGATCAGACATATTGTAATGGCTAGGCTAGGTAAAAAGAATAAGGGAAAGAAACTCGTTTCAAGACCACTGAAATTACAACCATTATTCTAAATGAAAACCATTTTTTTTTTTCGCATGGCGTAAATGATTGGATTCGTGAAATAAACTGCTTTGTAATCAATTTATATTGTATAATATACACTTTTATTGCTATAATGCGGGTACTTGTTATGGTATAATAAATTCTAATTGATAATTCAAATTATTTTATGTAACCAATTGTTTTAAGTATACTTGTGTATATGTTACGGTAACGGTTTGTTCAGACAAGTGTTTTTATTTGTGAAAATAATTATTTAATTTACATTTCACATTTACTTATACTACATTGTCATTCCATTACACTTATTTTATAGTAATTTGACAAAAGAAAATAGAAACATAATTAGAAAGATATTCTTAAGCTACGACTAATTTGTAGAAAGTACCCACCTTCTATTTTCGGATGTAAAATCTCACATTAACCAAGAAAGAAACAACAAATCATCGGTACCCAAAATAACACAATCAAATAGGTATAATACTAATAATGTAACAATGTATGTAAGAAAAAAGATAAAACTGTACCACACAATAAGATAATAGTTTTCAAATTAGTTCGTGAACTATCCCATGCACTGCATTTGATAAAGAAAATAATAATATATGCAAACTATACTACACTCGAGAGCAATGAATCCGGGTCACTTAAAGAATCCTAAAAATCTCGGAAACTAAAAATGCTAGGTTAATGCAATAAATTGTATTTAATAGACAATGTAATACTCCTTAAATGAAGGTATTAAAACTTCTTAGTTATTGTAAAGTTATATCATAAAAAAATCAAATTTGAAAAAGGGCCACTTTCGAAGATGGAACTACGAAATTACAGCATTTGGTGTTGCTTTTGTTTGTAATCTGTCAATTATGTGGGTACATAAACCATGTTGATAGTGCTCTATATTCATTAATCAAGCTGAAATTATGTCGCTTACGCCTGAAGAATGCACCAGAATACTTACAATGCTGGAAACCGGCCGGAGTCAGCGCGATACAGCCAGGACTGTCGGTGTGTCGCTGTCAACAGTACAAAGAGTTCTCCGACGTTACGAAGAAACTGGTTCTAACCTACGCAGACCAGGAACGGGCAGAACCAGGTGTACCACAGCACGAGAAGACCGATACTTGGTGAACACCATGCTTCGAAATCGCTTTCTCACAGGAACTGAACTCACCAATCAGTTTCGACGCCTCGGAGGAAGTAACCCAAGTGCATGGACAGTAAGACGTCGGCTTGCTGAATCTAACTTAAAACCCCTTAGACCTGCAAACGGCCCTAAACTGGAGCGTGGGCATCGTATTTCGAGACTAAGTTATGCCCAGAGCCACGTAAATTGGAGTATTGAAGATTGGTCAAAAGTTATGTTCTCCGACGAATCAAAATTTATGCTCTACAAGCACGATGGAAGACACAGAGTGTATCGAAGACCAGGGGAAAGATTCAAGCAAGCATGCATCGAAGAAAAAGTAGCCTACGGTGGTGGGTCTGTACTTGTGTGGGCCGGAATTTCTTCTGAAAGTCGCACAGAGCTGGTGATCATAGAAAACGGCTCTTTAACTAGCGTAAGATATGTGGAAGAAATCCTCAATGATCACGTTGGTCCATTTATGGTCAATTTAGGTGAGGATGCTATATTTATGCATGACAATGCCAGACCTCATACAGGTAGGATTGTGAATGACTACCTTCAAGAGATGAACATTACTCGTATGGAGTGGCCAGCGCGCAGCCCGGATATCAACCCGATCGAGCATGCTTGGGACGAGCTAGGCAGATGCGTAAAACAACGAAACCCTCCCCCAATCACGCTTCGTGAGCTCAAAATTGCTCTCACAGAGGAATGGGAGAATATTCCCCAAAATCGTATAAGGAACTTGGTGTACAGCATGCCAAACCGCGTAAACGCAGTAATGGAAGCACGAGGAGGCAATACGAAGTATTAAAATTCAAGAAAATCGTAATAAAGTTCAAAAATTTCATGTTTCCTATTTTTGTTTTAAGGAGAGATCAGCAGTTTTTTTCTTTATGTAATTTTGTGTTAATAAAATGTATGGTGACTCATATTTTTTTTACTTTCATTTAAGGAGTATTACATTGTCTATTAAATACAATTTATTGCATTAACCTATCATTTTTAGTTTCCGAGATTTTTAACATTCTTTAAGTGACCCGGATTCATTGCTCTCGAGTGTATATCTAATTGAAATTCAATTTATAATTCGTAAAATAATTACCCACTTTTAATTCCATTGTTTTAATAAATTTCAATTTACATACCAGTAACTCGCAGTAACCTTACTTAGTGAGCGTAGAATTAACTTGTCACTTCTGAACTATAAAAGAATAAAACATCTAGAACTCTTAACCGCATTTATTTCTGTTTCTCTCGTTACACGTATACACCATGCGTCTTTCCGTTACAATCTCCAATGCGCCATCTTGACTCAAAGTGTCATGGCCGCCGTTTTTAAACAGGAAGTATTTAAGAAATATAGGATTTCAAATATTTATTAATGTTTTTTAAAATATAATTTTAAACATTCCTAAAAAATCTAATATTCTCAATTGCATTTTTAACAGAAGCAACTTTATTTCAGGAGACTTTGTTTTATATGTAGCTGTTTCTAAAGTTATTAATAGTTGGTTTGAAAGTCAAAAAGAGAGTAAAACTAAACTTTGGTTTTATTAATGTAGCTGATAAAAAAGAAAACGAAAAATTGAGTAGAGAAGTTTTAGATGCTTTTATGATAGGTAAAAAGGGAAAAATCTTCAATAATGATATTGATATCTATAAACCTAAGCAATCTACGAGGAAACCAATTGCTAATAAAAAATATCCTAAGTGGTTCGAGTCTTTATATGAGAAATGGGCAATACAGAGCGAAATAGGGGCTGCTAACTTAATAAATATGGAGTCCGAAAATGAGGTTCCGTTGCATGATTTCCTAAGCAATTGGATCCAACACTTTATAAATATAGTCAGTGGGAAAAATTTAGGAGTATATATAGATCAAATCACTAATTTTTACAGTAGAGTATCAGGATCTTATAACACGACTATAGGTAACAAAACCACACATACTAATATAGCTGCGATAGCCATAAAAATCGTAACAAGGGTAGAGGGTGAAATAAAAAGATGGGTTACTAGGGTAGCATTTAGAGGCCCACATAACATGAGGTCAGCTACAGACAAATCAAATCTTTTGATGATTGAACGAATCAAAGAAAGCACGGAAGATAGATTGGGGGATAGGCGATAGACACAGACAAAGACTATATTTAGGTATATACTACACTTCGACATATAAGCAACAAGATCGATTAAAATAAATAAACATGCGGTTTGGCGGAAGGAAATACATCGACCAACCAATATAATTCACATAAAATAATATTAGATTATATGTAAGTTGTGTAGATTAAGTAAAATGTACAGTCTGCAAATAAAATAAGTATACATGTAATAGATAATATTTATGTAAATATTGTATATACTTAGTCTGGCCATAAATACTGTTACAATTAAAATAAGAAAGATATTACATTTGAATTTGGAATCTGTCATTTTTATACGATTGTTCATTGTGTTTTCTAATTTTGGCGCCAATATATTGTACAATATTTTGCTATATTAAAATGGAGTGGGGTGATAAAGAAAACCGAGTCGCTGTGATTGCATTACACAAAGTTGGTATGGAGCCGAATGTAATTTTTAAAACTCTCCATACGCTTGGTATTAGTCAAATGTTTGTGTACCGGGCTATTAATAGGTACAATGAGAGCTCCTCTGTTTGTGACAGAAAAAGATCTGGCCGTCCACGTAGTGTTCGTACGAAAAAGGTGGTCAATGCAGTAAGGGTAAGAATTCGAAGAAATCCTGTCCGAAAGCAAAAGATTTTATCTCAGGAGATGAAGATAGCACCCAGAACCATGTCGCGCATTTTAAAAGATGACTTAGGACTTGCAGCCTATAAGAGACGCACTGGTCATTTTTTAACTGATAATTTAAAAAAGAATAGGGTGGTAAAATCGAAGCAACTTCTGAAGCGGTACGCAAAGGGAGGTCACAGAAAAATTTTGTTTACGGATGAGAAAATCTTTACAATTGAGCAACATTTTAACAAACAAAATGACCGTATTTATGCTCAAAGCTCTAAGGAAGCTTCCCAATTAGTCGACAGAGTGCAACGTGGGCATTATCCGATTTCAGTGATGGTTTGGTGGGGTGTTAGCTATGAAGAAGTGACTGAGCCATATTTTTGTGAAAAAGGTATCAAAACATCGGCACAAGTGTATCAAGATACCATTCTTGAGAAGGTAGTTAAACCCCTTAACAACACCATGTTCAATAACCAAGTATGGTCTTTCCAACAAGACTCAGCACCGGGTCATAAAGCTCGGTCCACGCAGTCTTGGTTGGAAGTGAACGTTTCGGACTTCATCAGAGCTGAAGACTGGCCGTCGTCTAGTCCCGGTCTTAATCCGCTGGATTATGATTTATGGTCAGTCCCTAAAACAATCCATACGATTGGCAGTGAAGAATTTTCCCATGGAAAGAGTGCGTGCTTCTATTGATAACTGGCCTCAACGTTTAAAGGACTGTGTTGCAGCCAATGGAGACCACTTCGAATAAGCTTTTTATATTTTGAAATTGTTTTATATTTATGTATTAAACTAACACACTGTAAAAGTAATAAATATTATTTGCAATAAATAAAATGTTTTTTCTTCGTAACAATATTTATGGCTAGACTAGGTATTATTAGCTGGTATAAAAAAAATACAGTTGGCCTGGAATGCACGACTAATTTTTTCAAGTCGACTACCACAGACTACTAGATTATTTGGGTCTGGTATTTATGTTATGCCGGTCACAAACTCGGAGAATTTTGAAACATTTTTCCGTACATACATGAGGTTCTCGAAAATACATTGTGACACTACGGTTAAAATGTCTACTCTTTAAACTTTTCTCTGAGGGAGAGAGAGAGAGAGAAAGGGAGACTCTTGGGCCTAAATTATAAATGGTTCGCATAGCCCGCTTTTGTAACACAAATATTCGAGGTCACGAACACCTTAGAACCTTTACAGATGCGTAGAGATGTTGCGTCCATGGCTGTATTTTACCGTCTGTACCATGGGGAGTGTTCTGATGAGCTCTTCCAATTAGTCCCACCCTCCCCTTTCCTACACAGGACAACACGTGCAGGTCTTAGATGTCATCCGGACACGGTGCAGAACATCCGATCAAGAACCAAGCGGTTCGGTGACTCTTTCCTCTGTCGCACCATTAAGGCCTGGAATTCATTACCAGCTCACGTGTTTCCTTCTTCCTACAGTCCCGGGTCCTTTAAGCGGGGCGTGAAAAAGCATATGATGAGGCCGTCTAGCTGAGTGTCACCATTGTCACACGGTATGTGTAAGTAATGGTGACCCTCTTTTCTGAGACTTTGCCTTCAGCTTACCATCAGGCAGGCGAAGTCTAATTGACGTGTTCTATATAAAAAAATAAAAAAAAATATTGTGTGTGTGTGATTTTTTCATGGACGGGACTTACCAAACCTGTCCAGCACCATTTCGACAGCTCAATGTCATTCATGGCGATATTAGTAGCAATGCTACATATACCAACATAGTTCCTTTGGTATTTGCATTTATGTAACATCAAACATCAAAGCGTATACGATATTATTCGATATTATTAAATCACAGATTCGAGATTGGCATCACAGGACAGTTACAATTGACTTTGAGAAAGCCATCATGTTTGCATTAACAAAAATTAACATAGAAAGTAATGGCTGCTATTACCATTTTTGTATTGCTGTCATTCGGAAAGCAATATTGTTTCTTTTTGGTTTTTTTTTAGCATATTTTAAAGGGTGCCTTTAAAAATAAATATTCCACAACATTTAACACAACGGTTAGACCATGGTAAGCATAGCTGCACTAGCTTGTATTATGGAATCTAGAATGTGGATAAACATACTTAGATACTTCAAACATCAGAACATACAGAACAATTTAATTTTCATATACAAATATTTGCACTGAGCGAAAGTCGAACCCGCGCCTTACACCTACGCCACAGAGGCAGTCAAAATGATAGTAGATATACATTTCAAGACTCTTGAATGTGCTTAATCGCTTCTCCAAGACTCAAGAGTTGTTAGACTTTGGGTACTAAGAAAATTAAAATCAATAACCAAATAATTAAACTTTGCTGTAACCTTGCCTTATATTGACAGTCGTTCACCACTCCCCGCGACGAACAGATCGTTTTTCGCAGTGTCCGCTTTAAAAATTCAGTTTAGTGGGTTTTTCTCAACCGATCGCGTATTGCCATACCTCAAAAGTTGCGCTTCGGCGGCCACTATTCGCCGACACATCGCAATTCAGCCGCACGGTATTGATAACGCCAGTAAAACAGTTTTTACGTGATTTTAAAGGTTGACAAACACGTGGTTCATCATTGTCCTCGGCGGCGGGCAGTGGAGCCCCACTCGCCGCGCCGGTCTGTTTCATCCGGAAAGCCGTTGGTTTTCCGTGAAAAACAGAAAAACAAGTACCACGTGGCTACGAGGTACCAGGACCAGCTGTCTGAGGACCACCAAATTTTGCAGGCTCATACTACCCACCAATACGACCAGGATTCCGAAAACTTCAAATTTTTAGCGGCACCAGCAGGGGCACTTTTTTTGGAACTATGCAACTGCTATCTGTTGCGTGCTTCTTGGAAGACCAGACCCGGAGCCCAGGATTATTTTTAGAATGCGGAAAGAAGCTGTGAAAATTAAAAAATAAATTTTTTCACATTTTCACATTTTTTATTAATATTTTTTAACATTTGTATTTTATTGACTTTGACGTAACGTGACGTAACCGCTAGAGCTTGATTTAACTATAGTTTTTTTTTGTATAATATAAAATAACATTATCCAATCCGGAGATATTGATTTTTATTTATTTTTTTATAAATTAAACAAAACTGGGTAGACATTCCTGGTTTTTAGTAGGGGATCGATTTACATATGCTATATACACCTTTGTAACCCAAAACCCTGCGCTTTAGCTCTATTCCGATTCAGAATCAACAGATCACTATACTCTGTCCATTCGTTTATTTTCTTTTTGACAGTTTGGGACAGTTCGAAATTAGTGACGCCCTCGCACGTTACCGATTCCATTCCAAATAATTATCGATTTTATTTAAGAACAATTTTCAATCGATTTAATACATCGACATAATTTAATATAAATATTAACTAGCATTTATCAGGTTTTTAAAAATTATATAAGAAATAAATAAATAATAAATCAATAAAATTATACTATTTATACATATAAAAAATAGAAGCTATAAGCGCATTATAAACAGGTTATCACTAGCAATATCATAACACATTGCGTCACTGACCCGGCGATGCCATATTGTTGTTACTTGCCATGCTACGCTTGTGTCACAGTCACTGTTTTTCGGTTCATTGTGTATTCTTTTACAATATCATAAGTTGAGTTGAGTATTTATATTCCTCCTTATCGATACGTAAATTCTTCAGTTGAGCATACTTAAGTTCTCAATATGCCGAAAGGAACTGTGTTAAAAGGACAATCGAGGGAGTTTGTGAGACGCCTTCAAGAATATTTTGAGAAGGAATGTCGTAATGGTGCACCACTACTACCAATATCGCAGGTTCGAAACCGTGTAGCTGCCGCCTTAGGAATCAGTGTTCCAACAGTTACAAAAATTGCCAAAGAAGTCTACGACAGCAGTGGTATGCAGCATTATACGCTCTCTACACCCAAGAAAAAACGCCAGCCCTGTAAAGTTACAAACATTGACGATTTCGACGCCGATGCTATTCGTTGTCATATATACGAGTACTACCAACGTAAAGAAATTCCGACTCTAAGAAGAATGGTAATTTCACTGAGGAATAGTGGTTTGTTCCGTGGACAAAAATCGTCGCTAGCTAAAGTGCTGAGACAAATTGGATGTTATTTCAAAAAGTCTGATAAGAGAAAAATCTTATTGGAACGCCACGACATAGCGCTGGCTCGATGTGACTTCCTAAGAAAAGCTAAACAAATCGAAGACTGGTCGAATGTGGTTTTCACCGACGAGTCTTGGCTCAATGCTAATCATACTATATCGAAATCGTGGACTGACGACACTGCAGCATCTACTTCGGTTGTACCTATAGGCAAGGGCGAACGCCTGATAATTTGCCACGCAGCCAGAGCAAAAGGTTTTTGTATCAGATGCTCTACTCACTTTCAAATCCAAAAAAATCTGGCGACTATCATGAAGAGATGAGACACTAGTAGAAGAACCTTCAATTATATTTATGGATAACGCGCCCTATCATTCACAAATCAAAGGGAAGGCAGCAAGAAACAATACAACGCCGCCGTTTAAAGCGAATAAAATGATGCAATTATTAAATAGTGCGTGTGGTGATGTGACTCCTGAAAACTGGGCCAGTGTCGTGGAGAGAACAAGAAAAATAATAATATCTGATTGGGATCGAGATGTTGCAATTGACAATATAATAGAACAAGAATTGATTATTCGTGTAACAGAAGACTCAACTGACGAGTCTAGTGTAACTTATGAAGAAGAGTCTGATGAATCAGTGTAATAAATAATATTAATAAGTTTACCTGTTTAATTTGTATACCGAATAACCTAGCTAGTTTGTTAAAAAATAAATATATGTGATTTTCCAAGTATATTTGTTCATAACTCTTGATTTAAACTTGACGTAGACGTTATTAACTATGCGTTTTAAAATTAAATTTCACTAACACGTGCTTACTTACAATCTAAGGCAGCTGTCGAAAAGAAAATAAATCAATTTACAAATAATCGATTTGAAGACAATTGATCGATTTATCTTATTTCAAGACGCTGTTTTATAGTCTGTGTCTGTTTGTTATGCTCAGGGCACTTCACTAAGTGGGCGTTACCCGTCAATAAAGTACGACATTACACAAGTACATTATTCCGAAAATAAAAACAGTAATTCATATGCGTAAGCTGTCAAAAAGAAAATAAACGAATGGACAGAGTAAAATTACCGGCATTTACTTCCAAAGAAGAATTCGTTACATAGGTGTCGCATAACGTTTCTTGGTATAGATTCAAGATATAAAATTACCTGAATTTCTAGTTAGACTTCTTTTTGTATGATAATGGTAATTGGAAGTCTGACAAAATAATTGTAATTGGAAGTCCTGTGGCAAGAGGTTTTATTAAAAATATAGACACATTTTATGGATCACAACATAAAATGTGTCACACATTTAAGATCGCTCCAAAACCATTTTACCAACTACTATTTTACTAACACAGACAGCGGTTAATACCGCCGTCTGTGTTAACTTTGTACCAGTATTGTTTATAAAATAAGTGTATAGAAACGCATATAAGAATGTTTACGATTTTGAAAGAATAATTATCTGTTAAGATTATTAACTTCTAGTGTTATCATGAGGCAGCTATTGCAGAGGCATTAAAATATGTCTTTGCGAATATTAATAACAAAGGTATTTTTTTCATCTTCAACGTGCTGTGTGGAAAAATCGCAGGAATTAAATTTTTCTTCCACGCAGAATGGACAGAAATTGACAAAATTATTTACGCAATTAGCGTTTCTACCCAAAAAAAATATATACAAAAGCAAATATTTCGACAATATAAGTACATTCGGCACCAATAATATAGTAGACGCATGGCACTCCAAAATCAACCGATCCATAAACAAAAATAGTAATAATATATTACGATTGTTGAATGTCTTAAAACTAAACAGTAACTTGGCGGAAACTAAAATTGACAAGTTGAAAAGCAATACAGGAAAATCCGTAGAAAAGAGTACAGTTGAGAAATGGTGTGATTAGTAATACTCATCGGTGGCGCGGTTCTCATGCCACCTGAGCTAGTGGACTGTATTTTACGGGGGGTGAAGTTAACATGTTCCATATGACGCTTTACACAACATACAAGATAGGTGATCGGGTTGCCGCGGAGGTGGTTTAGGCATTGAATGCAACCCGAGAAATTAGGAGAGGATGCACTAACCTTCACGGGGCCACGTGCCGTCGCAGCCGGTGCACCGATCTTCTCTTCCTGGCTCAGGAGTTGCCGCCCACATCACTAAATCACTTGAGGGACACACGAGAGACACAATCCGATCGGTAAAGGTCTATGAAAGCGGTTAAAATCCAACAAACATTATTAATTTCTAAGAGTCGCGTGCGCGGCCGCCATTGTTTACTAGTTCAAATGCGAAGTGACGATGCGGCCACTGTCCATTGGCGGGCGAAAACTATTGCTATCTTTCACTTAGAGGTAGTGCGGGAGGGAGATGGGTACAGGAAGCGTGTGTCCAGCGTCAACCAATCGAGACGATTTGAGTATGCTACTACTGGCGCCACCATTCCCCTCGGCTTGAAGGGTTACCTTCAAAACGAAAAATGCGGAACAAATCTAAAGTCTAATCTAAATCTAGGTTTGGGAAGTAACAACTAAAATATAAATCTAGATTTGAACTCGTGCCTACTGCTGGCTAGGCAGAGGGCAGAGGCGAACAACCGGGCGCAGATACGATCCGGTTGCGGTTTTAACCCGTACAACACGAGTTATCCCGCGGGAATCGGGAAAAACTTCCTCTACTACTCCTAGAGGCCAATGTAAAGGAGGCGCATTCCCAGTCATAAGGACTACCACCGTACCTACAGTAATTGGGTTGGATGGAGTATTCCATTTTTGACGCGACTGCAGCGTGTGCAAATAATCGGTTCTCCAACGATTCCAAAACGATTGGACTAATTTATCTAAAAGAGCGTGACGAGTTAGAAGGTGCATTCTATCGTCATCAACATCTATTGCGGGCAAATATTTTAGAGGAGTCGTATTTAAGAAGTGAGCTGGCGTCAACGCTAATGGCTCTGACGGATCGCTAGATAGAGTCCGACACAGCGGACGCGTGTTCATCACCGCCTCTACTTGAGCGAGTACGGTACTCAACTCCTCGAACGAGAGAATCTGTTCGCCTATGACGCGAAACAGATGCGACTTAAGGTTTTTAATATTCGCTTCCCAATTACCACCAAAATGACTAGCTGCAGGCGTGTTAAAGTACCATTCAATGCGATTTTCGGCTAAGATGTGAGCGAATTCACTTTGGTAGTACTTAGACCGTAAGAATGTGTGCAATTCCGAAATACTACGTCGGGCCCCTACATAGTCTGTACCGTTGTCCGAATACATGCGCTTAACCGGACCACGACGCGACAAAAAACGTTTAAAAGCGGACATAAAATTTTGCGTACTTAAATCACCGGTCAACTCTATATGAACCGCGCGAGTTGTCATACAAATGAACAAACAAACATAAGCTTTCGTGGAGCGAATGCCACGACCACGAGCAATGGTGACTTTGAAAGGCCCAGCAAAGTCTGTGCCGGTGTGTACGAAAGGTTTTGCGGATTGAACAACACGACAAGAGCGATGATCGGCCATTTCAGGCGCGATAAAACGCGGGCGGAGTTTAAAACAAGGTACACATCTGTGTACTCTAGCGCGAATCAAATTACGAGCGGAAATAATCCAGTATTTCTGTCTCAAAATAGACATTAACAAATCGGGACCAGCGTGACAATTCACCTTATGATGATAATCTACTAACAAATCTAATACGTGGTCCTTACGCGGGAGAACTACTGGATGCCTTTGTTCAAATCCTAAACTTGAATTTCTCAAACGACCACCTACTCGAATGAGTCCATCTTCCAAAAATGGTTTCAAGTGTCGGAAAGAACGACTACAAGGTTTGTTAAATTCTAAATTTTTAAATTCAGAAGCAAAATAACATTTCTGCAACTCGCGAAGTATGACCGATTCAGCTTTATCTAAATCAGCGGCGGTTATATGACCGCGCGTAGATAAAATTCTCAAAAATCGGCCTACATAAACAACACAACGCAACAGTCTCGACCAAGACGAGACGCGATTAGCCAACAACAAAATAAGGGACTCCTCACGTGGGACCGATACAACAAGCGAGTGCTTCTTCTCCTCGGGTGGTTCGGAAACCGTAGTGGGATTGAATTGACTAACTGGCCACTTATCTAACGCGGCATGAATCCAGGACGGTCCACTAAACCATAACGGGTGATCTAAAATTTGCGAAGGAAGCAATCCACGAGAGAGACAATCGGCTGGGTTGTCGGTGCCAGCAACGTGAAAGAGATTTTGTGGCGCTAATTCAGATTGAATTTTTGCCACTCTATTAGCGACGAATGTGTCCCAACGATGGGGCGAAGAGTGGGCCCAACACAAAGCGACTGTTGAGTCCGAAAAACTAAAATTCTACTAATATTAATGCGACACGGAAGTGCTAGTCTTAGTACTGCCATCCAAAACTACGCGGAGTTTAGTAGTAAGCTTATCTTCTCTAATAACTCCGTGGTGCGGGATAATGTACGAAGGCTGGGTCTCGTCAGTGTCCGCAGGCGCAGGTGAGATGTAACCTTTATCTAAATATTCGTTAACAACCTCATCATAGGCTTGCTTTAACTTTGGAGACGCCTGCATCTTTCGTTCTAAACAAAGAAAGCGTTTTTCAGCGGATACACGGGAGTCACCGAGCGAAAAAATATCTCCCTTGAAAGGGAGCGCGACAACATAACGACCCTGCTCATCACGAGTAGTCGTGCGACAATAAATCTCCTCAGCCATCTTGTCATCAGGGCTTAGGATAGGTGGGACATTGACCTCTTCAACCTCCCAAACCTTGCGGATGGTAGACTCCAGTGGCGGCTCGACGGTGCAACAGAACGAAGCAGTCGAGTGACTAAAACTATCTATAGAAGCGGGTGCGGAACCAATTATAACAAAACCTAGAACTGTTTCCAGTGCGTGCGGAGCGGGGTACGTCGGTCCCCCTTGAACCTTACGTGATAACTGGAGGTGCGGGAGAATCGAAGCGCCGATCAATATATCGACGACTCCAGGAACAGCGTAAGTCTCATCTGCTTAAGGCAAGTCTTTAAATTTCGTTAATAAAGACGTGTCAACCGGGACGGTAGGCAACTGTTCAGTTATTTTATCTATAACGAGCGAATCCATGTCAAACCAAATATTATTATTAAAACGAGATCCAAACCTTGTTTTAACGGTGCCATGAACAGCTGACCGTAAACCTCCAAAACCTTTCACCACTGAGCGGGTCGAACGCTTATTAACATTGAAACCAAGACGTTGACAACAATCTTGAGTAATAAAATTACTTTGCGAAGCGCCATCTAATAGCGCTCGAACAATGTGCGGTTTACCTAATGCATCGACAATAATAACGCGAGCAGTCGCGAGGACCACAGTAATGAGCGCATCACTAGCGGACAACGAACACAAGGTGACGTCATTCGCAGCGGTCCCCGGGCGGGCCGGAGCGCGCGCGAGCGCGGGCTGCGGCTGTGGCGCAGGCCGCCGTGTGTCACCGCTCGACGAACCAACTGTGCTCACATTGGATGCGGCATTACTACTTTCAAAATGAAGTAAAGTGTGGTGTCTCGCTTGACATTTGCGACAACTATTGCTACTATTACATAAAACAACGCGGTGTTTAGTACCGAGACAATTAAAACAAAAATTATTAGCGCGAACAAATTTATAACGATCATTAGGCGATAATTTTAGGAAACCCGGACACTTGTACAATTGCGAATGATGAGTATTACACAAAGAGCAAACAGGTGACTGTACATGTGCTGGTGCGGTATTAACATAAGTATGAGTTGACTTCAGTGACTTCGATGACGCATCTATTTTGCGTTCGCAACTAACAACTTTCTTCGCGCCTTCATGTTTCGATGAAGAGCGTTGCAATATTTTTATATGCTCGCGAACAAAACTTTCTAAGTCTTCGAACTTAGGAATTTTATTGCCGCGATGATCCGACTCAAATAAACGAATGGTTTCGGAATCTAATTTCTTTAAACCCATATACAAAAATAAGAAGTCGCAGAGGTCATCGATCTTTAGGTTCTTTACGGCGCGAACAGATGATGCGAAAGTATCCAGAAACTTCTCTAAGTTTTGATCGTTACATGCCGTAATAGATTTCAAATCAAACATCTGATCCAAATATGCGTTAGCTACCGATCTTTTATCCTCATACTTAGCTTTCAAAGTATTTAAAATTAAATTATAATTTTCGGCACTAAACGTAATTCCAGCGCAAACGGTTATAGCTTTACCAGTTAATTTTTCAACGAGATAATGCAATTTTTCGTGATCTGTCAACGAATCGTTCTTATCTATTGTGTTCTCAAAACTATCTATAAATAAACACCAATTGCGAATGTTACCATCAAATTCGGGTATTTGAATTGGTGGCAACTTAGGTCGGTCGCGAGTGGGATTGGGTCGGTCAGACGGTTTCTCCAAACTCCTAGCGATACGTTTGATACGACAATACAAATCGTCAAACGACGACAAGGCCTGATAACTCACTGAGTAATCGGGATTTAAATCTAACTCTAAAACGTTGATGTCATGTACTAAGGATTCGAAATCCGCGCGTAAACTATCTAAGTTTTCTATAGAACATAAGAACGAATCTTTAATAGCCAAATCAGAGGTTTTAAGTGCATTATCACAAATCGATTGTACGCGAGAGTAAATCATTTCTCTTTTAGCGTATAAAAGTTTCAATTGAACCCCACTACCGGTCCTACCAACCTTTGGGGGCATTTTTACAACTAAATATTAAACTAAAGTGCGGTAATCAACAAATGAAATGACTTAATCTTAGCGGTACCTATAGAACAGCGACGCGGCGCGAACGATATCCGTAGGTAGGTAGGTACTTATGACTGCGAGTGCAAGCTTGAACAAACGCGCATAGCAACAGCCAGATCGTACCTACGCGAGCTAGATCGCTGTCTAGGTTCAACTATTATTTCAGGGATTAAGTATTGCGTAATATCTATTCAAATTAAAATACTTTCGTATGAATTTGAATGAAATGCGAGCGAGGTGTAACCGCGTACCTACTCACGTAGGTATTAGGTAAATACGATGCGAGCCAGCGGCGAACGGACAACTTAGAAATTGAAGCAAATAAAAACAAAAGCCAAATGCGTTAGGTATTACACTGTGCCTATGCACTAGGGTGTCTAGGATACCTAAGATCTAAACCTAAATGCCTAGATGCGGGGTTTTCTACTAAAATAACTAGGTATTTAGGTGCGGTGCGTTTATTCCCAATAGAATAAATGACAAAATGCGATCTACGACCAAGGATCCGGCTCGAAGGACCAAAAAGAATGGTGGCGCGGTTCTCATGCCACCTGAGCTAGTGGACTGTATTTTACGGGGGGTGAAGTTAACATGTTCCATATGACGCTTTATACAACAAACAAGATAGGTGATCGGGTTGCCGCGGAGGTGGTTTAGGCATTGAATGCAACCCGAGAAATTAGGAGAGGATGCACTAACCTTCACGGGGCCACGTGCCGTCGCAGCCGGTGCACCGATCTTCTCTTCCTGGCTCAGGAGTTGCCGCGCACATCACTAAATCACTTGAGGGACACACGAGAGGCACAATCCGATCGGTAAAGGTCTATGAAAGCGGTTAAAATCCAACAAACATTATTAATTTCTAAGAGTCGCGTGCGCGGCCGCCATTGTTTACTAGTTCAAATGCGAAGTGACGATGCGGCCACTGTCCATTGGCGGGCGAAAACTATTGCTATCTTTCACTTAGAGGTAGTGCGGGAGGGAGATGGGTACAGGAAGCGTGTGTCCAGCGTCAACCAAATAAAAACAAAAGCCAAATGCAACCAAAAAGAATGGTGGCGCTATTCTCATGCCACCTGAGCTAGTGGACTGTATTATGCGGGGGGTAGATGGGTACAGGAAGCGTGTGTCCAGCGTCAACCAATCGAGACGATTTGAGTATGCTACTACTGGCGCCACCACTCATCTTCAACTTATCACTGGAGAAATTCGTTAGTTAAAACATAGACCCACGTCAAGCAGTTTCAATTTTCCAAGAAATTTGTGGTTTTATTTTAGTAAAAAGTTTAGTAACTTGAGTTATATTAAAGTTGGTTTATTTGAGTTACATTTGTGGACAAAATGCCCTACGAAAAGAAGAGGAATATGTAATAAAATACATTAATATTTGCTTCGAATGGGGATATCCTTTGGAAATTATAGACTTATGATGCCTGATTAAAGGGTACTTAGATCAATTAGGATATAATATAAGGCGTTTAAAGGACAATATGCCTGGTCCGGATTACGTTAAGAGTTTCCTAAAAAGATTTAATAAAATAACTGTAGTTATTTTATTAAATCTTTATCATCATCATGATCATTTATGTTTTGGCTTAATCTTGTAACATTAAGCCAAAACATAAATGATCACGTACGGTAGTGTCCAACCAATACCATTGAAAATTATTTCGGGGAACTGGACATTTCTCTAAATAATATTCCATTATCAAATATTGTAAACTACGGCGAAAAAAACAGGGCGCAAAAAAGTGTTATTAAAAAGAAGTTAGAAAGAAAAAGTTTTAACTGACGATAATCTGCCATCACACTCATCTATACAATTAATAAGAGAATGTAAAGATACATATGAAATGAGGTTTATTTTTCTGCCCGCAAGTTTTACTCACCTAACCCAACCGCTTGACGTAGCCGTTTTTAAACACCTAAAAATAAAATGGAGGGACATATTATACAAATGGGAAAAACACGATGGTAGTAACTATACGATGGTAGTAACTATGCCACGGTTCCCAAACAGGTGTTTTAGGATAACCTTAAGATTATTAAAACTAGAGAGCATTCTTGTTCACCCCATTTAGCGAAAAATATTATTGCAAAGGAATTTGAATAATTAAAAGCCAAAGTCAAAGATAGTATTGACCCAGTCCCCAAACTAAATACAACGAAATGCTATCAAATATTCAAAGTAGCACTATTACTATACTGCTGATTAATGACACTTGGTGGAGTTTGTTGATACACATATTGTAAACCTTTGAGGTCGGGTCTAATAACTATTAAAAATAATATGGAAAAGAACAAGTGAGTTCTCAATATGCATATCAAAAGATTTGTTTACAAAAATTTCATAGTGAGCGTGTCGCCTAAATTTAACGGTATAATTTTAGCAGATTATAATCATGCAGAGTCACGTATAATTGTGTTTTGTTCACGTGTCAATAGAGCAAAACTTAATGAAATTGATGAATATTCCACCGATGGCACTTTCGATACACGTATCGAAAGTGCCATCGGCGGAATATTCATCAATTTATCAGCTATTTACACGAGAACACGTCAATTAGACTTTACCTTCAAGGCAGTCTCAAATCTCAGAAAAGAGGGTCACCATTACTTACACATACCATGTGACAATACAATGCTGACACTCAGCTTGACGGCCTCATCATATGCTTTTTCACGCCCCGCTTAAAGGACCCGGGACTGTTGGAAGAAGGAAACACGTGAGCTGGTAATTAATTCCAGGCCTTAATGGTGCGACAGAGGGAAGAGTCACCAAACCGCTTGGTTCTTGATCGGATGTTCTGCACCGTGTGCCGGTGACAGACCTGCACGTGTTGGCCTGTGTAGGAAAGGAGAGGGTGGCACTAATTGGAAGAGCTCATCAGAACACTCACCATGGTACAGACGGTAAAATACAGCCATGAACGCAACATCTCTACGCATCTGTAAAGGTTCTAGGGTGTTCGTGACCTCGGGATTCCCAATGATACGGACAGCACGTCGCTGCAACCTGTCGGGAGCATCTAGTAAGTACTTTGCTGAACCATCCCAGAGATGCGAGCAGTATTCCACAAAGGAGCGAATTTGTGTCATGTATAGAAGACACCGCTGCTCCGGCGTGAAAAATCGTCTCACTCTGTTGTATTGGAATTGGAAATACTATAACTACAACTAAACATTGCCATTGATTTACTCGTTATTGCCAGACAAAAGATAAGTTAAGCCTTCGAAACTACACTGTGACATTGAGAAAGCCATTATTAATGCCGCACAAGAAATATTTCCTGAAATTAAGCTTGTTGGATGTTATTATCATTAGTGTAATGCAATCTGGGAATAGGCCAAATAACTTACTTACGCCTTAAAAGTAAAACAGAAAAAAAGTTAACCGGATTTTTCCCATCTTTATAATTGATCGAAGCCGATTACTGGTTGCCACGTATACGTATGTAATAAAATTAACACAACAACAAGTTTTATATTTACAGAATTGCTGATACCCTAACTTCCTTAGCTTATAACTTCAGTAGTGCCATATGTCTGCGATGCTATGCGATGTTCTCTCATAATATAGAGAATCATATTAAAATGATAATAAAATGGTAGTAACACCCACCCAGCGGTAATAGGTGCTACCACAATTTTAAAATTCTATATCAGGGGGGGCGAAATATTACAAGGATAGCGGCGATGTTTACGTTGTTACTTGAGAGTTATATCTCCGTAGCATGGCGTTACATATTGGATAACGCCCCAAACAGTCAAGATGTGACTCGTTTTCGGCGATATTTTAAGAAACAATGGTTTCCAAAGTTGCAAGCGTCCATTATAAGCTGTGCGGTTCAACGGCATGGGACCACAAATTGTTTAGAAGGGTGGCATCGACGTATAAATGGGCGAATGGGAAAAAGCCACAGTTTGTATGATTTTTTATACAAACTCAAAAAGGAAGCCAAATTTTAGAACCAACGGACTTCATATTCATTATTTAAAAAACTACAGAATAAAAGATAAATTCGAGATGTTATATTTGATAAGAAATATGAAAAATATTTAAACAAATTGGAAAAAAATAACTGTACCAACCAACATTTTTTTGAAAAATTATTTACTTAAAACTTTCTTTATGTGAAGCTAGTTAGTTATTTTTGTGTTTACATTAGTTAATTATTTGAGTCGATATATTTTTGCCATAATACTAAATTTTTTTTTTTTTACTAAATTATGCTTTGAAGTGTGCAGTGACTGTGTACACTAGTTTTTGTACAAGTATTATCTGATTTATAAAGGTTTACATGTCAAAAAAGATGGGAAGATGACATCAAAAAAATAGTTGGTCCGCAGTGGACCCGCCTAGCAAGAGACAGGATTACATGGAAATCTTTAGAGGAGGCCTTTATCAACAGACAAGCTGTTTCACATAAACCGGTTGCCGAAAATAAAACCTCAAAGCAAGTTAAGAATTAGAAATTAAGCATGTTTTTATATGTTAATAAGCAAAAGGAACAGCAATAAAGTCTATTTTATTTTATTTTATTTACATGTATCAATCAAGAATCTAACACACACGTAACAAATAAAAATATTACGGTAATATAAATATGGTCATTTTTATTACTTTTTTAATTGTGGTAGCATTCACCGTTCCCGCATTTTATTTCTATTTTAAGTTGTCATTTTAAGAAGTTGTCATATCGAGAAGTTGGCATTGCGAGCAATTGGCATTCCGCGAGGTTGGCATTCTGAGCTGAAGCGGCTTTTTTTATACAGACAAGCCCTAAGGTGTACATTCCGCGTTGTGTACATTTTGCGAGTTGTGTACATTTTGCGTTTTGTATATTTTGCGTGTGGTGCTTATTGTGCGTTTTGTACATTCTGCTCCGAAGGGAACTTCTTGGCCACAAGCTCAAGGTCGAAAACGAATTATTGGCCTTACAGCCGTCCTTAACCTTGTTGCCAAAACAAAGAATATTAGAAGGCTGGCAATATATCACGAGGGAAATCAATGCTCATAATTTGAAAATGCCCAAATTTTAAAACTATGTTGACTACCCTTTTTGGTAAGTCTAATGTACTGTCCGTTCTGTCCGCATTTGGTGAGCGTTATCGAACAAATAACTACCTAAAGGGATGGCACAGAAAGTTAAATAAACCCGTGAACAAAAAAAACACGGTCAATATTTGCCGCCTATTGAATGCACTTTTTTTTATATAGAATACGTCAGCGCGATGTCTACGCCTTGCCTGATGGTAAGCTGAAGGCAAAGTCCCAGAAAAGAGGGCCACCATTACTTACACATACCGTGTGACAATGGTGACACTCAGCTTGACGGCCTCATCATATGCTTTTTCACGCCCCGCTTAAAGGACCCGGGACTGTAGGAAGAAGTAAACAAGTGAGCTGGTAATGAATTCCAGGCCTTAATGGTGCGACAGAGGAAAAGTAATTGTCGCTAATTCTAAAATGCTAATAGCAAAAGGCGTTTCCGCAAAACGCATTCAGTGTATTTAGTGAAAGACACCGTACAGACAATGTCGCTGAAGGATTGCATTCAAAATTAATGTAAGGTTTAAATAAAACTATAGTTAATTAGAACCGTACTTTTAATTTTTTTAATAAATATATTGAATTGGATTCGTTCAGTTGTAGCTGAAAGAAAAACCAAATTATAAAAGATGAATTCATCATGGACATTCAAAAGCAACTCACTAATAGGGATATAATAATAATAATAATAAATATTCTTTATTGTACACCAAAATACACAAATGAACATGGATTATAGATATATCTATTAGCCATGCATTAAATGATCTCAGATAATTGCAAGTTATTTCTATTTTAATTACTTATTTTAGCGATAACATAATCGTAATCGTCAGCGTTGTTTTTTTTTCTTTTTGCCAATATTATTTTAATTTTAAATATTTTTCAATGTTCCACCTTGCTCAAACACCTCGCCACCTGCTTCGGTATTGCTGCCGCTTGATGTTTCTTCTCAGCTGGAGGTTCAGCAGCAACAACAAACAACGCCGGTTCGTCGACGAGTTGTGCCCAGACGCCGATTGCCCCATCCCCATGACAGTTTAGTACAAGCTCTGCAAGAAAGTAATAGGACCTTGCAGGAAACTATTCGACATAGTGCTGATGCTATATAGAAAACTATGGTGAGGGAGCACTATTTGTCACTGTAAAATTGCTCTTATATACCATGCTTACTATATCAAGTTATTGTCTGATATATATTGTATATGTGTTATATTTATGTATATTATATTTATTATTTGTATGTATTAGATAGGATTACTTTATTAATGTATTTATGTACACAAGACAAAAACGTTAGCCTATCCATCTAATAAAATCTATTTATCATCTGGGTCAAGTGGAAACACCCGTATGTTTTACATATGTGTGTGAACAGTCAAAAACAATAACTCCATTGCTTTGAAGTCACATGTGTGCGTCATCGTTACAGGCGTATTAGTGTATTGTGTTTATGTGTGCCAGTGTGCACGATCATGAATCGTGAACGATTGAATATGCGTTAGTGAGTGATTTGCCTGCCATCAAATGAGAAGGTAAATTTCATTAAACTAGCACAGGCTCACGCAGTTGAGTGGTATTATAGGCGTAATGGCATTATAAAGGTAGCGAGTTCGAACCGCAACTGTATTGATGTAGTAGTTTTAATTTAATAAATAGTTTTGTTTTTGTTCTTTATTTTGTTTGTTATATTAAGGAACCATACAGTTGTCTTTTATACTTAGTGTTCCGTAGTCTCAAAAATAATATGGAAAATAAAACAACATCATTGTTTCAACGATATAATAATAAAGTAAGATTGTTCAGTAAATAAATAATTTAATTGTGTTGTGTCGTAGAACTACATATATATATGTCACAATGTTTGTAACTAAACTCCTTCTAAACAGTTAGACAGATTTTGATAAACATTTTTGCTTAATAGTATTTAGTAGACCTAAGAATAGTCATATACTATTGTTCGGGATAATTGAAATCCATGTGGTCGTAGCCGAGTGCAACAGGTTTAGGTTTATACATTACACATTCTTTGTATAATAAATAGGTTATTCAATATTATCCCTCTGGATGTTTAAATCAGACAAGCATGGATGCAGGTAAACTAATTAACTTTCAGTAACTAAAGTGTAGTGAATCACCATGTTAACGTTTAGAAATTATACTATATGCAAATATAATAACTTCTCATTTCGTTAACAATAACATCACTCACTTATTTTCAGTTCAATTTCTTTATTTCTCAAAATGATGCCACATAATTACCTACATCTTTTAGTTCCTAAGCACTAGTGGAGAAGAAATGGCGCAACAAATTCCAACTTTTATTATAAGTAAATATGAATTATAAAATAATACTTATAGATAATAATGGTCATTTATTTGCTTAAATTTGCCTATATATTAATTAAATTAAAATTAATTAAAAAATATTTTATTGTGTCAATAAACATGGTTTACATAGATGGTATTTGAAGACTCCTTTTAAGCAAGAAGTGCCTGTGTTAGGAGCCTGTATTAGATAGTATATAGTGGTTTTAATTATTCCAAGTTACCTATACCGAAGTATATATACCAAGTATAATTGAAACCACTAAAATTCAGATTTGCAATATAATTAAACAGAAATAATTCAAGTAATATGACCACTAGACCTGCACGGTAGAATATTTTTTTTGGCAATATCGCTCACCTGTTTTTCTCCATAAAATTTTGCGTCCATCCCTGTCTGATTTAAAATATTTTTCATCACTAAATATTACTATATTGTGGCCCCAGTCAAAATTTTATTATCCCCTGGCAAACCTAAACCTACTTCGACGATGAAGATCCCACGTCAAAATTTTTCTTGCCGGTCTGCGACATCTGATCCCAGCTGCCCGAAGATGGTTCCTTACTGTTTGCAATGTAACATGGTGTTTCTTACTGTTTGCAATGTAACATGGTGTTTGGTGGCCATAACACGGGTGGAAGGGGTTTTGAATATGTTTTTCAACCACCTCTTTATGCAAAGAACACGCATCGGTGTAGGCAAAGGCTTTGGGGCCAGGCCGAAGACGGTCTCTGGTACCTGAATCGCCATATCGGCGCACCCACCGCTGCTCTGTAATGGAAAAAAAGTAATAAAATTCCTTGTTAAAATTCTGTAAAATTTATATGCCTACTTATATATTTTTGTTTATTATTAGTATTGGGAGATATATAGATTCTCCAGGATGATGATGATTATAAGATCAAATAACTTTCATAATAATAAATTGCAGAAAACACTACTTACCGATATGTTCAATTTTCGAGATATTTCATGTATACAAATATTTTGCTCATGCAAAGTAATAATATGCGCTCTCATAATAGTTGTAAGTTGTTGATTCATTTTTATAAATAAAAAACAATAAATAAAAAAGTTGTTAATTAACCGTGTGGAAAGCACAACGCATCCAATTGTTGACAGATAAAAATAAAATTATCATGTTATTTTAATCATGAGAATAAGGGTAGCATAAATTCCAATACGAGAAACATTCATGCAATGTGTGTGCAACAATACTCGCTCAGTAATAATAAAAATACTACTGATTTAAGTTGCTATAAAATTATAACTAAAATATCAAGATACTTTTGTGATGTTACCTCAACATTCCCTGAATAGGTAAGTAATTAACATGAAGATATACATGGTTTGTATAATAGTTATTTTATTTTTATTGTATTTAATATTTATAAATTATTTCCTGTTTATTAAAATCAAAAAAAAAAAAAAAAATTAAAAGTTCAAAAAGTAAAATTTGACCGTGAATCGAACTCAAAACTTTGCGATATTTGAAATTTTATAAAACGAAACTGTAAACCCCGAGGTCACGGAGACTTGCTAAGATTCTATCAAAAATTACGTTCATATCCTAGTAATAAGAATTTTATGAGTTATTCTTATTACTAAAGAAAGTTTAACTGATGGATGATAAATAAATACGAATGGTTTTGAATCAATTGTAATTTGCAAGTGTGTAAGTGTGTGTGAATGAGGAAACGAATTATTGTTACACACACATATATGTAGAACATACTGGTGACCATTTCTGCTTGCCAAAATCAATATAAAGATATGTATAATACTTATAGCACTAGACAGGCTATCGTTTTTGTCTTGTGTACATATACAGTTATATTTATGTGTATATTAGATATAATATATCTATGTACTTACTTATTATATTTGTATTGTAAAAGTACGCCAAACAACTACCACTCATTCCTACAACTTTAATCACCATCCAAAGGTTGCCTGGCAGAAATCGCTTAAAGCGATAAGACCGCCCGTTGGTGGGATACAGGGAGGCCAGAGATGCCCTCCGAGCGGAGATTAAGCGGGCGAAAGCCGCAGCTTATAAGGAGCTCATGGAGACGCTGGAGCGGGACCCATGGGGGCGGCCTTACCTTATGGTAAGAGGAAAGCTGCGCCCCCGGGCCCCGCCGTTGACCCGGGTTCTCCAGCCAGCTCTGCTCGGTGGAGTGGTCGAGTCCCTGTTCCCGGCGCGAGCGGAACACGTTCCGCCGCAGATGACTCCGCCACCTCGGTCGCCTGTGGCGCCCAGTGTGGTAGTTGACGACGAAGTCCCCGAGGTCACTTGGGTAGAACTGGAGCTGGCGGTGCGAAGGCTTAGAGCCAAGAAGAGCACCGCCCCGGGACCCGACGGCATTCCAGGCCGCGCGTGGGTCCTAGCTCTGGGAGAAGACGGTCTCGAACCCCGGCTGAGAGGGTTCCTCAGCGCATGCTTGGAGCGGGGCCAGTTTCCGAAGATGTGGAAGACGGGGAAACTGGTCCTCATCCGAAAGGAGGGTCGCCCGGCGGACGAACCGTCCGGCTACCGGCCCATTGTGTTGCTCGACGAGGTGGGCAAGCTCTTTGAAAGAGTTATTGCGAAGCGCCTCGTCGAGCACCTCTCTGGTAGGGGGCCGGACCTGGCGGATGCCCAATATGGCTTCCGCCGGTGGCGGTCCACCGTGGATGCCATCATGCGCGTGAGGACTTTGGCGGAGGAGGCAGTTGCCCGGGGTGAGGTGACGTTGGCGGTGTCCTTGGACATCTCCAACGCGTTCAACACCTTGCCCTGGAGTTGCATCAGGGAGGCACTCGTGTACCACGGTGTGCCTCTCTACCTCCGCCGCATAGCCGTCATCTATAAGTGCGACCGGCGTCGGTCGGCGTGAGATGTCGTGCGGTGTTCCACAGGGATCGGTTCTCGGGCCGCTACTGTGGAACATTGGATACGACTGGGTGCTTCGCGGTGAGCTTGCGGACGGCGCCGCCGTCACGTGCTATGCGGACGACACGCTAGTGACGGCGAGCGGGGCTACACACCGCGAAGCGATCCTGAGGGCCACGACCGCGGTTGCTCAAGTCGTGGAACGGATCCGGCGGCTGGGCCTTGAGGTGGCTTTACATAAATCCGAGGCCATGTTCTTTCATGGACCTCGGCGCACGCCACCACCTGGTTCCAGTCTCACAGTGGGAGGCACTCTCATCGGCATCAAGCCCCAGATGAAATATCTGGGGCTCGTGCTCGACGGCCGGTGGGACTTCGGGAAGCACTTCCGAAGTCTGGGCCCCAAATTGGCGGGCACAGCCAACGCTCTGGCGCGGCTACTGCCCAACCTGTGGGGCCCGGCGGACTCCTGCAGGAGACTCTACGCGGGTGTCGTGCGGTCCATGGCCCTGTACGGGTGTCCCGTGTGTCCACCCTGAGTGATCGGCACATGCTCCTGCTGCAGCGTCCGCAGCGGAAGTTGGCGTGCCGCATCATAAGGGGTTACCGCACGATATCATTCAACGCGGCGAGTCTCCTCGCCGGATCGCCACCATGGATCCTGGAAGCGAGATGCCTTTCGGCGCTATACCGGTTCCGAAGGGCGGCGCGGGAGCGGGGTCACGATCCCGAGCCCGAAGAAATTCGGGCCGTGAGATCCCGGCTCCACAGGGAAATGGTGGCGGAATGGCCACACGGCAGCCTCTCGTACCGTCTGACGCAGATGATCACCGAGCACGGATGCTTCGGAAAGTATCTGCGTCGGATGCAGAAAGAGCCAACGTCCGAGTGCCATCACTGCGACGCGAGCGAGGACTCAGGTCCGCACACGCTCACCGAGTGTCCGGCGTGGGAGACGCTGAGGCGGGAGCTTGTGGCGGCCCTGGGAGTGAGGGTTCTCACGCTCTCCACCTTGCTCGCGGCGATGGTTCGCTGCGCGGATGCGTGGGCGGCCGGCGCCTCCTTCTGCGAGCAAGTAATGCTCGTGAAGGAGGAGGCGGGGCGGGAGCGGCAGCGGGAGCGACGAAGGATCGCAAGACAAGCTGCCCGCGTACGAAGGCAACTCGGGCGTCGGAGGTCGATGAACGACCTCCGCCCCCCATGAGCGCCGGCCTGGGGGTGACAGGTGAAGCCGCCTGTCACCCTGGCAGAAGCAGGCCGCGGCGGCGGCGCGCCTCCCCGTTTCCGGGGACGAGTTGGGGACTCTGTAGTCCCCACACCCGAGGAGAGGGCCAGATCGTGAGAGATGGCCCTGGGTCGGCCGGGGTGCGAGGGATATGCCTGTCAACCTCACCTTCGGCAACCAAAACGACCCACAGGCGGCGTGCGTTTTAGTCGGTTCGAGTCCGACATAACCTCCTCCACCGGCTCCGGTGGGGAGGTATCCGAGGGGATTTTGCGCACGTAAAAAAAAAAAAAAAAAGACCGCCCGTTGTACTGATTCCTAGTAATAAAGAATGTAATGATATTTATTAGTGGTGTACAATAAAGTTTATAATAAATAAATAAATAAAATGCTGCTGTTTTGAGAGACAGTAGTGCAATAATAGCAGCAGCATTATCTGTAGCACATAACTGCAGCCACAACGTGAACCAATGAAATAATGTTGGACCAACTTTGTTATTGGTTCATGTTATTCTATTGTTTCAGCATACATCTTAAAAATATCATGATTTCGTTTGGTACTAGTGTTGTTCCAGCGAATTAAGGCGGTAAGTCGCACAATTTTATAAAAATTTAGTACCTCATATTAACATATTTGAGTTTGTTCTAATGACTTCCAATTTGAACCGCCTTCTTTTGTCCTTTATCTTCTTCAATTGCCATTTCGTTTAATTTGCATTTTCCTATGGAAAATTTGGGCTTTTACTGTTGTGAAATTAACCTCAAACATTGCTGTGCCGCATGGGCTTCAATTGAAAATTTAAGAACATTATGTAACTTCGCCTGCCACGAGCTTTTTCGCTGCTGGGTTTGCCTTCACCTACTCGCCGAGGGATGCCGTGAGTTTTACTTTAAAATTTAATTTAAATTTAATATAACTTTTAAATGCATTGGTGATCCCAGATGACAATATGAGACAGTTTCTAAAACGAATTATAAGTGTCTCGATGAGCGATATCACAATATTTAATAGAGGACGCGGTAGGATGTTGTTCGCTGATAGACACCAATACTATAAATCAATTTACAGATGCGTGTTTGGCGCGCAAACTTGTACTTGCTGACTTGCACTTTGGACGATTATTCACTTGTTTGTGCACTACTAGAAGGGTTAATATTGAATGAAACCACGTCTGTAGACTGACCTTAATCGACATTTATTCCAAACAATCATTGGGTTATATACTATGCTCGGTAACAAACTATATCGCGATTTACAATAGAACAACGCCATCTATCGTTGGTCGGACAAACCATGAGTAAGTTGTTATGTTGTAGTGTATGTTATTCTATTTAATTTTATCGCATTGAACATACTGCCCCCCAAAGGACATTATGACAGAATGTCCTTTACATAAAATCCATGTTTATATTCTACCAAACCAACAAAAAGATTCACCTTATTGTAAACTAACAAATCATACAAATTTATTAAAAAATAACAAAATGTGTACCAACACATTATAAGTTAACATAACTTAAAACTAACAATATTTAATTGGATATAATAGGCAAAATACATAATTTGGAAGCGGGCCTTTTAATCGTTGAGCTCTTGGTACGCAGCGTGACCACACGAGTGATACCATCATCACCGGGATGCTTTTTCAACACGCGACCTAATAACCACCGGCTTGGCGGCATATCATCTTCCTTTACCAAAACAATATCACCTATATTTGGTTCCGGGATTTGGGAGGACCATTTGTATCGGTTCATTAAGTTTGACAGGTACTCCTGATACCAACGTTTCCAAAAGGACTGTAACATTTTTTGAATTAATTGCCAACGTGAGAGAGAACTCAGACTAGTATTATCGTATCGGTAATCTGGAACATTAACTAAAGGTTCCCCAATTAAAAAATGTCCAGGAGTTAATGGCAATGGCTCACCGGGATCCGTAACATCAATAACACTCATGGGCCTTGAGTTCAAACACGCTTCCACTTGACTGAGAAGTGTAGATAGTTCCTCGTATGTGAGAGTGGAATCACCGATAACTCGCTTCAGGTGAAATTTGGTGGACTTCACTCCTGCCTCCCAAAGGCCGCCAAAGTTGGGGCTATGAGGAGGAATGAAGTGCCATTCTGTGCCTGTTGTTTCCAGGTTCTGTGCTGCTGAAGATTGAATTGAACTTAAGTTGTGCAGTTCCCTGGAAGCGCCCACAAACGTGGTTCCATTATCGCTCCACAACTTGGCACAGTGACCTCGCCGCGACACAAACCGGCGAAAAGCAGCCAGAAACGCTTGCGTGCTCATATCACTGGCTACCTCCAAATGAAGAGCCCGAGTGGCCATACACACAAAAAGACATATATAACCTTTGTGTGAACGGTGGCCGCGACCCTTGGTCGTTCGAATACTTATGGGACCTGCATAATCAACTCCGCTGTGTAAGAATGGTCGGGCTGGAGTGCACCTCACTGCTGGGAGTGAGCCCATAAGCTGAGTCTTAACAGCGGCCTTCTGTCTAGCACATGTCACACACTTGTGAACATGCTGTTTGACCAGACTTCTGACTCCGATGACCCAATACGCTGTTCTTAAAAAACACATCATGAGCTGCGGACCGCCGTGTAAGGTCATTCGATGTGCGTCCGCTATGATAAGCATTGTCAAATGACTTGAGTGTGGTAAAACGATAGGATGTTTGGCTTGTTCGCTTATTTCTGCCTTTTCGATTCTACCTCTTACTCTCATAATACCCCTGTCATCAAGATAGGGACACAGTGACTTTAAGACACTTGTTTTTGATTCCAAATACCCCTTGTCTTGTAATTGCTTGTATTCCTTTGTAAAGGTATCTATTTGTGTTGCTCTTATGCAACATTCCAATGCCGCATCTAATTCTACCTTTTGTAAATACCTTTTATGATATTTAGTGTTCTCCTTTAAAAATCTTCTACAGTACGCAATTATCCGAATTAATTTTCCTAATGTAGAGTATTGTTCGAACAGTGAACAACTCGGAACTACAGCTACATGAACCTTTGTGGACTCTTCCAAATTCACATTGTAGTCCATTGAACTAGAGTAAATTATTGGTTCCTTTTTAAGAAATAAGGGTCCTGAAAACCACATTGTATTATTTCGAAGCCCACTTGGTAGCATCCCTCTAGATGCGCAGTCGGCTGGGTTATGGTTAGTGGATATGTGATGCCATTGAGACGTTTTCATTGTATTTAGGATCTCAGACGTTCTGTTGGCTACAAATGTCTTCCATCTGCTTGGGTGGCTTTTTAACCACGCCAACACCACTGTGGAATCAGTCCATGCTTTTATTCTGTCCTGTTCTATGCCCAGTACTTCAGCCGTCTCCTTTAAGAGGTGTGATAGTAGGACTGCTCCGCATAACTCCAGTCGCGGAATACTGATTTGTTTTACAGGTGCTACTCTGGTTTTAGATACTACTAAAGTCACGTGAACATTTCCTCCTGCATCTAGAACCCGCAGATATATGACCGCCGCGTAAGCAGTTTTAGAGGCGTCACTGAATCCGTGCAGTTCCAGATAGTCGCTTGACTTTGTACCAAGCCAACGAGGGATTCGAATATCGGTAAGTAGTATCAGTTCTTCACGGTAAGTGTTCCACTCCTTTTTTAATTCTGAATTTAACTCTTCGTCCCACTCAACACCTGCCAACCATAATTTTTGGATAAACATTTTGGCCATAACCACACTAGGAGCTAACCAACCTAGTGGATCAAAGAGTCGGGCTATATCTGATATGATTGTTCTTTTAGTAACAGGTGCCGTTGTTAACTGTGGGAGATTCACTGAGTACTGAAAACTGTCTTCGTTGCGATTCCAAGTAAGTCCTAAAATCTTAATTGTGCTATCTAATTTTATGTTAACTTCTATATCAGTATTTAAATTTTCCTTTTTTCCAGGTTGATCTATTTGCTCTATATCTTCATAACTTTCCGTTTTGGTTATCCTTTCTACGAGGTTCTGATTGTTACTACTCCACTTCTGTAATTTGAAACCACCCTTTCCAAGTAAAGCTGTCATCTGTTGATATATTTCTATGCCTTCTTCTACGCTGTGACAACCCGCCATTGCATCATCCATATAGAAACAATTGAGGACTATATCCTTGGCAAGTGGATACCGCTGACCCTCATCATGGGCAACTTGGTGCAATGTTCTCACGGCTTGAAAAGGGGCTGAAGCTGTACCGAAAGTTACAGTAGTCAACTCGTAATCCTCTATTTCTATGTCTGGGCTATCGCGCCACAGAATACGTTGATACATTGTGTCTTGATCAGCAACTTTGACTTGTCTATACATTTTAATTATGTCAGCTACTAGCGCTATGGGGTGAGTTCTCCATCTTAAAACAGTATGTCTTAAATCTGATTGTAGTGTAGGTCCAACCATCAGCGTATCGTTGAGCGAAATTCCGTTGCGGTTCTTCTCAGACGCATTAAAAACAACACGCACCTTTGTGGTGGCCTTGTCATCACGGATAACTGCATGATGGGGTAAGTAGACAGCAATATCTTTGTTACCATCGTCTTTACTTACCGGCCTCATGTGTCCTAGACTTAAATATTCTTTTATGACTTGTGTGTACTTTTCCTTCAAATCTTTATTGTGTTCTAATCTTTTTTCTAATGATCTTAATCTTTTTTCAGCTATAGCACGTGAATTTCCTGATGTACACGGAGGATGATCGTCTCTGAAAGGTAACCTGACTATATATCTACCCTGACCATCTCTCGTCGTTGTGGCACTGTACAGCTCTTCACATTTTGTCTCTTCGGGAGTACGTATCTTCTTTGAACTCTTTAACTCTTCAATTTCCCAAAACTTCTTGAGAACTTCATCTTCACATACCTGTGCATGCATTACACTTATGTGTGTGTTTTCATTATTTTCAGTACTAATTGTGCCTGACAAAACCCACCCTAAAGTGGTATTTTGTGCTATCATATTACCAGAAGGACTTTTCAGTACGCCATCAGTAATGATACGGCTGTACGCATCAGCACCCAATAGAATATCAACTTTATTAGGCCTGTTGTACCCTGGGTCGGCTAGTTGTAGACTTGTAACGCCTAACCACTCCATGGTTGTGTCGATACTACGTTCGGGTAAGTATGACGTTATTTTTGTTAATACGTAAGCCTTGACTTTAAGTTTGAAATCTGGATTTACCCGAGATTGCAAGAGTAAATGTACCATATGCTTAGCTATGGTTGACCTATTATCCCCTAGCCCTGAAATTAGCCCTTGAATAGGAATCCTTTTCAGTTTCAGGAATTGAACTGTGGCTTCTGTTATAAAACACGCCTGTGAACCCTGATCTAGCAAGGCTCGAATTGGTTGATATTGACCCGTTTTTGACTCAACATTTATTAGCGCGGTGGCTAATAAAACTAGTCGTGGTTTGGGGATTTTTCCGGTAGACAAGCACGAAACTATCGGACTAGAACTAGTGGAAGAACTAGCACTATCGGTAGCTGGCTTTGTCGTTGTGGTTTGGTCTCCGTTCTCGAGTTCACGACCTAAATGCAGCAGTGAGTGATGGCGCCTTTGACAGACCTTACATGTTGTAAGTTTTTTGCAATCGTATGAGGTGTGATTGCCACCTAGACAATTAAAACACATACGATGTTCTTTAACAAATTCACGCCTTTTTTCGACAGGCTGTTTGGTGAATCCTTTGCAGAAGCAAAGTTTGTGAGCATCAGAGCAGTACTCACACTGCGTATTTTTGGATCTCGTGGCCACCATCGCCTTCGGTGTATGAGCCTGTGCATTACTTCTATTACTGAACCGATGAACCGTTGCCTTGGTTGACTCTATGGTCTCTAATGCGCGAAACCTATTCTCCAAAAAAACCTTGAATTCCTCAAGCGTCGGCAAATCACTGGTGGATTCACTACCAACACTTAACTCCCATTGCTTTCTTGTTTCGTTGTCTAATTTATATGCTACAATATGAATGATGATGGCATCCCATGTACTCACATCTATGTCCAAATTACTTAACGCACCTAAACAATCACAAGTCGTGTCCAATAATTCCCTCAAGGATGTAGCTGACTCTGTATGTATACGTTTTTGACAAAAAAACCTTTTTAAAATATTACTGGTGAGGTATCGTTTATTGCTGTACCGTTTTTCCAACAAGGCCCAGCATTTACTATAATTAGCATCTGTTGTTGGGGTTTGCCTTAATAGTTGCGCAGGTTCCCCAGACAGATGTATTTTTAAATAATGAAGCTTTTCTACATTGCCTAATGTGTCGTTTGTATGTACTAACGATTTAAACAGGTCATGGAATGTAGTCCATTCCTCGTACTTTCCGCTAAACGTGGGAAGGCTAATCCGGACCAGCTTGACTGGTGGTCTTGTAGATTTTGACTCATCTTTTACACTATTCTCAAGGGCCATACTTGATTTACATTTGTTTAATGATGTCTTTATTAAACACTTATACGAAACATAAGTTTCCTCAGTACGATCATACATATCTACAAGAGTTTCCATCTCTAACGTGTCGTACGTTTCATACAATTTTGCATTATATTCTTGGTACTTAGCCCAATTTTTCTCTAATAACTCGAGCCTAGTTTCCATATATTCTAAAGTAAGACGCTCTTGCGGACTCTTTTTAAAATTAACAAGTCCCTTTTGGATTGTTGTTTGAGTACTTTTCAATAGTAGAATTAATCTATCCATTTTATTTGTTAAACTATTTTATAAATTAAAACTTTCCACACTACGAAAGATATTATAAGTATGAAATTGTCACCAGTGCCAAAATTCACACAAATTTTACAAGTGCTTAGGGTGCGTATAAAACAGAGGTTTAATAACAAAATGAATAAAGTTGTTCTAAATTTACTTAAAATTTTTTAAGTCTCAATAACTTCCCAAATTTTTATAAGTCCAAAAAATTCACCAAAATTCTGCAAGTGTTTGAGACGCAAAAAAATAACAGAGTTCGGGCATAGGTTCCCCGTTCCCCCGTTTTTTATAAAATTATTCTAAGTCTAAACATGCACACATAAATAAATACACAACCAACTTAATTTCTACTAAGTCCATGAAATCTTGAAAGAGGAAATTTTTAAAGATCAAACTGATGTTTTAGAATATAATTTTTGCACTTCACAACTTTTACTAAGTCTTGAACTCGAACTTGAATTTCGCCATTAAATTATCTTGAACATAAGATTTAATTTACCACTGCACTATATCTGTATTAAATGTAGAATGTACTTACAGTTTCTTTTGCACTCACTATTCGGTACTCGTAGTATTCGTAGTTGGCGCCTCTGGTTCAGTTTCTGCTCACTACGTCAGATGTCGCTGCTGCTTGGCTTCTCTTACGCCGGCGGCAAGCGCAGCACGGCGTTTCGCAGATTCGCTGCTGCGGGGGCCTGTGTACTCTTTACCGCAGCGATCCACTGCGAGTACACACGAAGAGCTGGCACGACGTAGCTTCGCTCGTACCACAAAAATTAGATTCGGCTCTAAGGACCATATGTTTGGCGCGCAAACTTGTACTTGCTGACTTGCACTTTGGACGATTATTCACTTGTTTGTGCACTACTAGAAGGGTTAATATTGAATGAAACCACGTCTGTAGACTGACCTTAATCGACATTTATTCCAAACAATCATTGGGTTATATACTATGCTCGGTAACAAACTATATCGCGATTTACAATAGAACAACGCCATCTATCGTTGGTCGGACAAACCATGAGTAAGTTGTTATGTTGTAGTGTATGTTATTCTATTTAATTTTATCGCATTGAACAATGCGTAGAGATGTTGCGTCCATGTCTGTATTTTACCCTCTGTACCAGGGTGAGTGTTCTAATGAGCTCTTCCAATTAGTCCCACCCTCCCTTTTCCTACACAGGACAACACGTGCATGTCTTAGATGTCATCCGCACACGGTGCAGAACATCCGATCAAGAACCAAGCAGTTCGGTGACTCTTTCCTCTGTCGCACCATTAAGGCCTGGAATTCATTACCAGCTCACGTGTTTCCTTCTTCCTACAGTCCCGGATCCTTTAAGCGGGGCGTGAAAAAGTATATGATGAGGCCGTCAAGCTGAGTGTCACCGTTGTCACACGGTATGTGTAAGTAATGGTGACCCTCTTTTCTGGGACTTTGCCTTCAGCTTACCATCAGGTAAGGCGAAGTCTAATTGGCGTGTTCTATTTAAAAAAATATATAAAAAAATGCAGTAATTGGCGCTGCAAAAAGTTCAAAAGATCCGTAACCCAGTTTACGGTAAGTAAACTTTTAATTAATAATATTGCGTGTATTTATATCCGTACCAGGCGTGAATAGGTTGATAAGTCGACTTACATATTTATTTTTTTATTGCATAATAGGCATTAGGATTGCTTCTTTCATAGGGTGAATAAATGACTAAGTCGATAGGTCTGTTTTACCGCACATAGCAAACATGTGAATTTTTGAATAACTCTCTTACTAAATGGTACAATGTGACGTCTTGAGATATTAAAAAAATACAAATTGTAATTATTTACACAACTCAACATGTCATTATAATACTGCCAACTATTAAGAAAAATTAACGAACAACACGAGATGTTCATTTATTTAAACAACCTACTTAACGTTTTTAATAGCATAAATCAAGTTGTTCAGTTATTACCGCTTCGAAATTGCGTTGTATTTTGTGACCAATAAATCTATCATCTATTAATTTTTTTATCCGTTGCGCATGCGATGAGACAAAGTGATATGTTAAATAGAGATAGCTGCAGTTTTGGCGGGTTATCCTTAAATCACGTTTTTTAGGTAGGATTTCGCGCGTGTCACTTGTCCAGAGTGTCCTTGACCGAGTTTGATTTGTTTTGGCGCGTGGTGATTAATTCAAAACAAAATTGTATAACAATTGTTTGGTTATTGTAATTAATGTAATAGGTACAATGGCGGCAAGAAGATACCGTTTTTTAGAAGAATTACGTGGAAAGTCATTAATACATTCTAGTGAAAGTTTAGAAAGTACAGAAGCCATAACTGAAGGTAAGTAAATTATTGTAAATAGGTATTTTGTAAACTTGCACATTAGCTTCTCTCCCCATTTAGGTACTTACCTACTTTGCAAAAAGTAGTTAGGTACCTAGTTGTGGGTTGTGGGTAAGTGAATCTTTAAAAGTAGGTATCTTTGTTGAACTTGAACGAATTCAACTTGTTAATAGGTAGGTAAGTATAACTTGATATGAGGAATCAACAATAGGTACTTATTAGCTTTCATTCAGTGACCTAGGCGCGTATACCATGCGGCACGTCATCACGAGTACGTTATGCTGCGTCCACATTTGTATAATTTCTAATATTCCCTCTAACCTATCCAACTAAGCTAATTTGCTTGTGCTAGGAGTGGGTTCACGTCAGTAGTTTAATGGCCAGGATTCGAACCCGGGACCTCTCGATCGTAGGGCCGACACCTTAACCACTAAGCTACCGACAAAATCTCCGTTCCGTATCATCGCCGCGTATCATGTTCGCTAGTTTAGAGGCACGCGCGTTAACGTGTATCATCTATACATATAATAAAATTGGAGTGTCTGTTTGTAATATTGAAATAACCTTTTTTTACTACATGCACATGAATATAATACGGTACATACACCAAAATAACAATTTTTACATTTTTTGTCTGTCTGTCTGTCTGTTTGTTCCTGCTAATCTCTGAAACGGCTGGACCGATTTTGACGGGACTTTTTTGGCAGGTAGCTATTTAATGTAATAAGGAGTAACTTAGGCTACTTTTATTTTAGAAAAATAGCGTTGACTGAACACTAAGCGATAACCGACATCAACGCGGGCGGAGTCGCGGGCAACAGCTAGTCTCGCATAAGACGATGCGTAGGGCGGTACTCGTGCCTGTTTAGATGAGGCTTTACTTTGTTTGTAGTTTTTTCAACATTGCGGAATTGGATCTTGATGAAATTTGGTACATGTATTTATCAATTACTTACAGGTACATAATTAGGTATTTATCGTTTCAAAAATTTCATATAAAGAGAATTTACAACCATTGGAAACAAAAAATTGTAATGAGTTTCCTAATGAGTGAATAATATAACATAACGCCTGTAATCCGTTAAGGGTTAGGCAGAGGTGTACCTAGCATCCACATTTCGCAATTATTTAAATAGTTGCGGGTACCAAATAAACGTATATTTTTTTTCAGGAAAATTAAAAGAGGTAGCTGAAGATTACGAAAGGTTCCATTTTAACAACGTTTCTGAGGAAAATCTGAATAAAGATTTAAACACTCAACAAATCAGCAATGTTAACCTCGAAGACGATCTATATCTTTCCGATGACAGTGTCGCTGATCCGGACTATGAATTACCGAAAAAGTGCAATGAGTCTAATACAGATAGTGAGATAGAAGAACGAAGTATTCCTATAATAACTACAGCCCAAGTTCACGTGACTTTACCATCCCAAGACCAAGATGAAAGTTTATCTATATTTAGCAGTGGTTTTGAGATTGATAGATTTCATACAAGTAGTCCAGTAAATAACAATCTTTCCAACAATAATCTTCGTTCTCCCATAGATAGAATAGCAGTTACTAATGACGAGACTATTTGCGAAGTGCTGCCTGTTGACTCAGAAGATCAAATTCATACTAGAAAAAGGAAAGGTAGATCAAGGAAAAATAGAGAAGAATGTAAAAGACTAAGAAATTCTGGTCAAAGCTACGTTACAGAAAAAGGTAAAGAAATTGCTGCGAGGCAAATACGAGCACTAACTTCTTGTAGACTGAAATGTATTGAGCGGTTTTCTGAATTGGAAAGAAAGCTGTGCTTTGATGAATATTGGACTTTAGGAAGCAGAGATCGGAGAGCTGCGTATATTGCCAGCCATATTATCATATTACCAAAGAAAACACAGAAAACCGACAGCAGAACTATTAATAGAGATTGCTATTGCAAATATACATTAACAATTAATAATGAAAGCAGACCAATTTGTAAAGATTGTTTTTGTAAAACTTTTGGGGAAACTAAAGGTTTCATTAACATTGTAATAGATAAAAAAAAACACTCCACAACCGGAATCATTCCAGCTGATACAAGAGGACATCAGCCATCTAAAAATAAAAGGACTGTTGATGATTTAAAATCTGCCAAAGATCACATCTTATCATTCCCATACTACGAAAGTCATTATTCCAGAAATAGAACAAATAAAAAATATTTATCATCGGACCTTTCTATAGCTGCTATGTATCGTTTATATAGAGAAAGTTGCCCAAATCCTATTTCACTTAAATTGTATTCCCAGTGTTTTCACGATTTAAACTTATCATTCAAAAAACCGGCTAAAGATACTTGCCACACATGCGATCTTTTGAATACAAAGATAGCATTAGCTGAAGGAGAGGAAAAGACCAACTTTATAGAAGAGCTAGGTGAGCATCAATCACAAGCCGAAAACGCTTATGCAGCAAAAAGAAATGACAAAGATGAAGCAAAGCGCAATTCAAATTTTCGAGCTTATGCATTTGATCTTCAACAATGCTTACCTACGCCATTCCTGAAAACGTCTGTCTCTTTTTATAAGAGACAACTATGGTCCTACAATCTTACGATTCATAACTTAAAAGATGATAAAGCTACTTGTTACATGTGGGACGAAACCATCGGTGCTCGAGGAGCAAATCAAATTGCTTCGTGTTTGTGGCATTTTTTACAAAATTTGCCATCTGAAGTTACAGAGGTCACATTTTATTCTGACACGTGTGGTGGCCAGAATAAAAATAACGCTGTTGCAATGATGTTCATGTATTTATTGCATGTGCATCCAACCCTAGAGACAATCAATCATAAGTTTTTGATTAGCGGACATAGCCACATGGAATGTGACTCAGATCATGCTCTTATCGAAAGAACTAAAAAGAAAACGCAGCTTAAAATAAATCATCTTAATGATTGGATGCAACTGATAAGATCCTGCAAAATTAATAACGGATTTGCCATTGTACCCATGAAACTAGAAAATTTTCTAAATTTTGCGGAATTGAGTTCCAAGAAAGGTCTATTTACAATAAAAAAAAAGGATGCTAGTGGTGAAAAATTTTTATGGCAACCAGTGAAATGGCTGCAATATAAGAAACCTATCGGAGAAATACGTTTTAAGACTAATCTTGACAACGAAAGCTCTTTTAGAGTCATAAATTACAGGAAAAGAGGGAAATTCAATTTAGACGCTATAGAATTAGAAGTTGTATCAAAAGAGACTTTACCAATAAGTAAAGAGAAAAAGAAGGATTTGATGGATTTATTGCCACTCATAGACCCCGTTTTTCACGAATTCTATAAAAACATTAAAACTGATAGTCACACATCAAACATCGATCCTGATTTAGACTCCGAAGACCCTGATGCAGGAGGAAACGGTGAAGAATTTAACTAATGCCATAATATTTTAACTTTTTTTTGGAATAAAAATTATTATTTTGCAATTGTTTGTTTCTTAATTACCTATACATACCTATACACATACTTACATGCATAATATCACGATTTCAGTCCCATAAGAGGTAGGCAGAGACTATACTTATTACTTTTGATTTTTTACACACGTACTTCCCTTAAAGGTACTTAGGTGAACAACTTGATAACTCATTGGTGAACAACTTGATATGTCATTTATTTTCTATAAATACAGTAAATTCATTAAATAATCTTATGTTATCTCAAAACCCCAAACAATTGAATTACATTCAGATAAAAAAGTATTCAATAACTTAAAATCTGAATTTACAGATAAAACTTAAACTTTAAAATGGCGGCCCTGAAAAATTGGTATTTTCGAGTTGTTAAGTTATTCACGCCTGGTACGGATATAATCAATGTTAAAAAAACCTAATTTATATACCTAGTTTATAATTTATGGTTTCAATAACAACGTTGAAGACGATTTTTTTATTTATTATTTTATTTTAATGCTTTTTAATGCTCTTTCTTTAATATATGTATATTTGTCAGATAGGACCAAAAAGATATTTTAATAACGCAAAATATTATTGAAAAAAAAATGAACACTGTGAAGAAGCTATAAAAGCTCTTTTGAAAATTCGAGGAGCTGGTTCCCTACCAGCTTCTCCAATTTTCAAAAGAGCTGTAGAAAATACCTGAACAAGTGTTAGGCTTGGCCGCGAAAGTACCTGTGCCAAGTTTTAAAGAAATACGATTTTATATTCCGACGCCGCAAAAAAAATGCTGGCATTTCCAGATGCAGTGCTGATTGTCCGTTAAAAAAAAAGAAAAATCCAAAACAAACTTTGTTCACCCTTTCGGCCAGGTAATTAAACCCAGAACCTCGCGACTACGGCTTCACCACTATCCGAGCCACTATGATTAATATAAAGAAACTGTTGAATATGAATATGGACGTCCTTGGTGCTATTTGAAACCTTGTGAATATTATGTCGTATCTATGGGGTGCTTAGTCGTCTCATTCTTGTGTACTCTCAAGTAACTCAATAAATCCTATTACATATATACATGTATTTAACCCTATTAAGGCCTTTATTTTTTTTATTTATTTAAACTTCATGCACAAATGTACATTATAGGTATTTAAACTATCATGGTCACTGACATCAGTATCAGAATAAACGGGATATTTACCATGTTTCACTATTTTGAGCTTCCGATATTTCGGCGCTGTTGCAAGCACCATGATCACGGAGGAACTGGAGTAGTGGCGGTGAACTAAGAAAAATCAGAAATATCGGAAGCTCAAAATAGTGAAACATGGTAAATATCCCGTTTACTTTACACTAAGAAAAATAAGAAATATCGGAAGCTCAAAATAGTGAAACATGGTAAATATCCCGTTTATTCTGATACAAATGTACATTGATTTTTCTTTCAGCAATTTTATTTCCAAATTGAATATTATGGCACGTAAATATGGCTGAACGGAATTCTATATTATTAATACAGAAACTAATAAGCCGTGACAGTGACGTCAAAACGTATCTGGAGCTTGAAGAAATGTACAACCGCGTCTTAAAAGTATCGGAGGCTACTGATGATGAAATGCGGTTAAGTTGGACATCAAAGCAAAGTCAAAAATAATATTATTAGTTGACCCTATTTTATACGTGCACATTCAAGACTGTAATAGTGCAAAACAGGTGTGGACAAATTTGGCTAAAGCATTTGAGGATAGCGGGTAGATTTGTTGAAAGAACTGATCAATACCAACTTAGAAAACAATTCTTACGTTGAAGATTACGTTCATAGCGCAGGATGGAAGCAAAGCACATACACTTGACCTCAATTCTTTAAAATATACATTTGTAAACATATATTGGGTCTGGCCATACGGCTAAAACCACTCCACGTTTAGAGGCAAAATTGATTACAATTGGGCTCAAAAGAAAACGTGAGCGCCCTACCAAATCAAATCCTGCTTTAATAACATTATAGTGTTATTGTTTTTTGTTAGTTTAATGCTACTCATTATCTACTTTGATATAACTACTTTCATTTATAATGTAACATAAATAAATAATGATAATTGTTCTTCTTTTGCGCCTTTTACTGTTTCGCCATTAAAAAAAATAGTATAAACCAATAATATTTTTGGCCAACCCGTTTTAATTATTTTTAAAATCCTAAATAAGATTAGTTTGTCGCCGCGTTAAATTAAATACATGCGTTTTCTTTTCTTGTGTATATTATATAAAACAATGAATATCGAAGACTTTCAGTTTATAAGCAGTAAACGAGATAGTGATATTCTATTACACTGCGGTTCTCAATTTAACATAAACAGGAGAAATAAAAGTGGATCCTCTAATTAGCGCTGTGTTATATACATGTTTATTACAACAATACAAAAGATAGTATTCACTCTGCATCTCTAAAAAAAGAACTATGCGACGTTGATAACCTCGCAATTATAACAGATAGTTGGACGTCCGATAGCAACCAATACTTTTTTAATATTACAGCTCATTACATAATGGATGCTAAGTTACAGGCACGTGTCATTGCTATAAGCGAATTGGTACCACATACTGCAGCGAATGTCTCCCAAGCAATCAGAAACATTCTTGACGAATGGGGTATTTTCGATAAAGTTGTATCAATCGTAACTGATAACGCATCAACAATGAAAAAGGCTGTGAAAGACCATCTAATAAAACGTTACCATTTGTGTGTTGCACATACATTGAATCTAGCAGTCAAATACTGCCAAGAAAACCAAAATGAAAACAGTACTGCAGAATAAACAGCGAGTTGTTAGATTAAATAAGCAAATATTTATATATTGTTAATCACTTTAAACACAGTACTAAATCAGCCAATAAATGGAGAGATATGCAAAATTCTCTGAACCGGGAGATTTTAAAGCTTAAGAAAGATGTGGCAGCAAGGTGGAATTCATCTTATTACATGATGGAACGATTACAAAAAAAGGTACCTTTATCAGTAACGTTACTACTGTTAGACATATCTCTAAAAAATTAAGACCTCAGGAATATTCGTTACTGTATGACTGCATCAAAATGCTTACACCTGTTGAGAACATAACTAGATAGTCACCAGATGGTGAGCTATATGCCACAATGTCGAGTATTATACCTTTAGTACGAGGGTTGCAGCATGCATTAGCATTTAAAACTATGGAAACAGCCAGCATTAAAGCTTCAATAGTCGCTTATTACAATAGTGAACAGATGGCTCAACGTTTTTGAAAACAGTCGGACGGCAGCAAAGGTAACTTTTCTTGGTTCAAGATTCAAGAAAAAGGCATTAGGTAGGCAGAAATGGATTATTGAAGAATTAAAAGAAAAGATTTCTGTGGTAGGATTTAACCAACCAGAACCAGCTCCAACAACATTCAATGCTTCTGTTGAAAATTAAATATGGAATGTATTAGATTCCAAAATATCCGGAACAGCTACTACGCAGTCTCTCTTTACCTCCGCTGTTACTACTGTCAAACAATACGTAGATCTCCTTTATCTAAAACGACAAGCAGATCCATTATTGTGGTGGGAAGACTTTTCCCTGAGCTCTATAAACTAGCACACAAATATTTATGCATTCCCGCAAACTTAGTCACGTCTGTGCGATTGTTTTAAAAAGCAGGTTTAGTCTGTAATGATAAGAGAAACGGGTTGGAGCCTAATACGGTAGATCAAATTATTTTTCTAAATAGCGTAAGAAAAGTAAAGCTAGACTGATTACTAGGAATAAACTTTTAATTTCATTTTATATTATTCTAAAGTTCAAAATATTGATCTCATAATTTATTGTTTTAAAGTTATAAAACTTTGAAAAAAGAAAGACTCATTGTAGAGAGCTAGAAAGGCTTTCTTGAATTTGGATAGAACTACTTGTAAAAACTTTATAGACTATTTATTATTAAGAAAATCTAGATATAAGATATAGAGATAAGATTATCTATTTGACTATCAGTACTGCTAATGCGTTTACGCTTAGGGGCCTGGCAATACAGCACAGTACCATTCTTCTCGTTGTTCTGTTTTTATGTATTTGTTTACCTAGGATCAGCGTTCGTTAGCTCGTACAAAACAACACATACAATCTTGTACTGCATATCATGCGCAACAAGAAATCGAAATAACTTCGAAGAAATGTTTTGAGACTGCTGCTCGAGAAACAGCATCTGAACCCGAGGCGTTTGATAAAGGGATAGTCGAATGAAAAATTGAGGCATTGACTTTACCAAACGTCTGCCGAAATAGATAAAAAGTCGGCAATGTAACGTTATCGTAACAAATATTAGTGAGCATAGCAAGAAATTCGGCTGCAAATTGAACTATCTCAAAATATGTAAAGAAATTCCATTTAAGACATAAATTTAATTTATAACATTGCGGATGGCGATTGTAGTACCTATAAAAGTATATTGGAGAATTATTATTTTATTATTGATATCCGTCAAACAAATGAAAATAATATGCTTCTTCAGAAAGATACAACTATTCCTCTGAACGAGCGTAAACTTTTGATGAACCGTTTGAAAAGGCTACGTATTGCTGTTCGTGCTGCTGTTAGACAGAGACAACAAGATAACAGTTCAAGTTCCTGTAACATTGAGAACCTCCAAAAGGACATTTTAAATAGCCCTCATCATATCTTTGGGGACCATTCAAATTGTGATAGTTGTTACTGCACAGATGAGAGAAAAAAGAGCCTAATCTAGTCTCACTAACACCTACGCTGTTTTCGAAGATTAAAAAAAAACGTATCTCAATTCGCCTATAATTCCCGAAGCCTTTTATATGCCTACACCAATAATCGTGCAGAACAATTCAATAGTATTGTGGCTAAAATGGTAGGGCGATGGTCCGCTGCGCGGATGCGTGGGCGGCCGGCGCCTCCCTCTGCGAGCAAGTAATGCTCGTGAAGGAGGAGGCGGGGCAGGAACAGCAGCGAGAGCGATGAATTATCGCAAGCAAAGCTGCCCGCGTACGAAGGCAACTCGGGCGTTGGAGGTCGATGAACGACCTCCGCCCCCCATAAGCGCAGGTCTGGGGGTGACTGGTGGAGCCGCCTGTCACCCTGGCAGAAGCAGGCCGCGGCAGCGGAGCGCCTGGCGTGCCTCCCCGTTTTCCGGGGACGAGTTGGGGACTCTGTAGTCCCCACACATCCGAGGAGAGGGCTAGATCATGAGAGATGGCCCTAGGTCGGCCGGGGTGCGAAGGATATGCCTGTCAACCTCACCTTTGGCAACCAAAACGACCCACAGGCGGCGTGCGTTTTAGTCGGTTCGAGCCCGACATAACCTCCTCCACCGGCTCCGGTGGGGAGGTATCCGTGGGGATTTTGCGCAAAAAAAAACTGGCTGATAGCTCTTTGTTAACTTAGAAGATGTATACTTGCCGCGTCCTTCTTTGGTAAAATTTGCAAAAGGCGAACAAACCAAACTTCTGCTCCACTTGTAAAATCTGTTCTTTATATATATTATTATAGCGATCCACTCGCAATTTTGTTTTGGCTTGTCTCCGGTTGTTTTTGCAAAGACGAACCACTGGATGCCAGACGTTTGGCAGTTGAAATTGGTGGTTAGGTCTAGGTTATTTTAATACATGCAGTTTAAACGCGGAAGTTCTACCAGCATTCAATTCGAAACAAAATCTAAATCAAAATAGCTGAATGTGAATAGAACGACACACATAATTGCATTAAAAGTTTAAGATTACTCGACGGCTTAGTAAAAACTATTTTTTGGGTGATGATGGAGTATCTAACAAAAAAAATAATTTTTGGTATTGCGTTGGCGAAACAATATTTGAAGAAGTTGCGAAAATACAGTGGTACTTTTAAAATTGTCCCAAAACCGTTCTATCAGCTATTTACGCTACATGTTAACTTGTCTAACGAAGACGAAAATGTATAATAATAAATAATAAATATTCCACGACATTCTACACAACGCTATCTAGACCCATGGTAAGCATAGCTTTACTAGCTTGTGTTATGGAATCTAGAATGCGGATAAACATACTTACATACTTTTTTTTTGTAAATACATACATATTATACATAGAAACACCCAGACCAATGCAAATATGCATATTCATGCATACAAATATTTGCACTGAGCGGGAATCGAACCCGCGCCCCCTGCATAGCAGTCGAATGCTCTACCGCTATGCCACGGAGGTGGTCGTATATTACGTATCTTTGATATATATTGCTTCCTTATAAGACGGAAGATACATATTCGAGATAGTTTAGAGTACTGAAAAACCAGTTCTCAGTGGAGATAACTCATTACAAGTGTGATTACGAATTGGCACAAATTCAAGCAGTAAAGCAAATTCACCTTGAAGCAAAGATTACAGGCTGCTTTTATTATTTTTTAAAGGCTGTTTGGAAAAATTGAAAATCAATTGGTTATACTAAAACGTAATACTAAGACGCAAGAAAGAAATCTCCGAGAAAAATAATTTTAAATATTACAGTATAGTTTAGTAGTTACCCAGCACCTTTCTCTCAATTATATAATATTCATGGTGACATGAGCAGCATTTCGGACAACACACAATCACAGTGGTGCCGTTAATTTTTGCACATATGTCAGACCGTAAAGAAACATATTATAAAAAACTCGAAGGACTTGAAACGTATTCATTTGAAAAAATATAAAGTTATTCAGGGACGAGGAACAAAGAAACAAACTAAGCTCTATATGAGGTGAGAACCTTCCGCCATTTGGTTAATGAGTCTGAGCAGTAAAGAAAACGGTTTAGCATCTTAAAAACACGAAAGACACATCCTCAGTCAATGGCACCACTTAACGAAAATAAATGTCTAAGTGCTCTGAAGAAAGCAGACGTAAAGTCTCTCATGGTGAAGCAATTTGGTGACGAGCGTGTTCGAGCGTGGGGTGTCAAAAACAAACTCAAGTTCGCGCCGCACAAGACCAACGCTATGGTCATAACAAAAAGGCTCAAATACGACAACACACGCCTGACCATGGGCGGGGTGGGCATTGACCTGTCCGACGAGGTAAAGGTGTTAGGCCTAACTATTGATAAAAATATAAACTTCAATAGCCACGTTAGAAACATATAACATATACACCTATTTTGGCGGCCCCGCACCCCGCAGAGCGAAGCAGTATAATAATCTAGAAGCGCACGACATTCGTATATTCGCTGATGGGAGCAAAATTGAGGGCCGGGTCGAGGCTGCTGTCTCTGTGTGGAACAGCCAGTCCGAGACAAGGGTCCGCAAGTTTGCTCTCTCAGCGCATTGCACCGTCTACCAAGCGGAACTCCTGGCCTTGCGCAAAGCGGTGTGCGGGGTAGAGCAGCATGGCGTTGCCGCGTTCGGCATTTTTAGTGATAGCAGAGCGGCGCTCCTTAGTGTTGTCAATCCCCACTCTCATCATCCCCTCTCAGTAGAGACCAGGGATGCTCTTGACCGCTGTAGGCAGCATGGCAAGATCATCTCACTGTACTGGATCAAAGCCCACGTCGGCCTCGAGGGGAATGAGAGAGCGGATTGCCTGGCCAGGGAGGACGCCTTAAGGCTAAAAAGAGCACCTGATTATGACCAGTGCCCTGTCTCATTCGTCAAGGGAATCTTACGACGGGGCTCCCTTGACAAGTGGAATAGGCGTTATCAGTAAGGTGGGACGGCCTCAACCACCAAGCTATTCTTCACCTGCGCGCTGGAGGCGTACGCAACTGTTAGGAAACTACACATCACTGGACCACTTACATAGCTCCTCACTGGGCACGGTGGGTTCTCCTCATACTTGACTCACTTCAAGCTGAGTGCGGACCCATCGTGCGCTTGTAAACCAGACGTCCCTGACACTGTAGCTCACCTCCTACTACACTGCCCAATACATGCGAGAGACAGGCTGGATTTGGAAATGGTTACCGGTACCAAATTAGATCTAGATGGCCTCAGGACACTGATTACCCAACAGGCGAAGGCAATTATTGAATATGCGACCAAAATAATTAGAACTGGAACAAAACATCTGATAAGTATAAAAGTGTATTTAGGTAAATAAGTGTGTGTAAAAGTGCAATTAATTAGTGAAAATTGCGTCCAGCTGATTTTGCTTATCGGGTAATGTCAATGACACCACAAAATTGAAAAATAAATTTTGTTTTTGTGAACTTTGTCATCTCTTTGGTTACAATTTTTATAGTGATTTTTATACAGGTAATCGTACCAATAACTAGTCTAATCCATTTCGTTTTGAGGTTACATATTTGTTTATGTAGAGTACATATTGATCAAACTGCCTTTTAGTATTTATTCCAATTATTCTTCTATACATCTGTTAGCATTATGCCAGTCACCCGTAGCATGTCTTCAGCACGCCGTGATGAGGCTAAACTAGATAATATCTTGAGAAAGCTAGACCTGACATTGAAGGAATTAGATGCATCCAAAACGTTGGTTAAGCAGTTGCACAGAGAAAGAGATGACAATGAAAAGGAACTACTGGATAGTTTAAATAAGTACAACTTGATAAAAAAGCAGATGGCTGAGCTGCACACAGAGCATAGGTTAGTGTGAGATGAGCGGGACAGATTGCACAACATTGTGAGTGGGTTTAGGGAGTGCAGTGATGAGTACGAACAGGGCCTTAAGCGCCTGTTGGTCTTGGAGCAGGAACTGCAGGAAGCCCATCACCACATTACCCACCTGGAGGCCGAAAAACGTGACACGATAGCTTCCCATACCCATAACTTGTTTGAGGAGTTAGTCGGTAGTGTGCCCAGCCTTGTTTCTACTGAACCTAACTTACAACCCACAGTTACTATTGACCTTACAAAAGATGATACATTAACATCTTATACCTCCTATCCCAAGATGGGCATAGTTGAGAGCAGTAGAAACAAACTTAAGAAATATCTAAAAATTAATAAATACATAAGAAAAACGCAAAAACTTATTAAAAGACAAAAATGTATGTACAAAAAAGTCAAGTATATTAAAGAAAGAAGGCAACTAGGTGATGAACTTGATATGTATTCGTTGTTCATTGAAAATAACATTTCAGAACGTAATAATAATATCTTAAGGTTAGAAACCGAAATTATTAACTTAAAAAAATCACTAGACATAATGACTGACAGGTACAGTGATGTGAGAAGTGAGTATCAGGAGTATGTTCTGGCTATGAAGGATCTGATGAGTCCAAATTCCACATTAACATCGAACATCAATTTACTCAGTCCTGAGCCAGTCTGTAAATCATCGCTGACTTCACACATTGGCCCTTTTGTTGATTTAAATGAAAAAACCAGTGGTTCCTTCAATGTAGTAAGTAATGTAAAACCTGAAATAGTGATGTATTGTGATGAATTGGGGAAATTCATATTTAGAACATAAGATTGAATGCCGGGATTCACTTACTGTAACATCATTAAAAAAAATAAGAATTATAATTTAAAAAGCAACAATACGCTTATCATTTTAGTGGGAGACAGGGGAAATGCAGACAGAAATGCACTTATAAATTGTTTTGAATCACTGAAGTCATTAAATGTTCTAAAATATAATGTTATGCACACTTCCTTATAGCCGTAGCTTGTCACAGGCAGAAAACAATCTTAGACATAAGCTCAATCTAACTTTACATACAATGGCATTTCATAATCACAATAAATTCCATTTAGTTGATATAAACGTATATTTAGAAAATAAATTATTATTGAAGATAAATTCTATTTGAATATTGATTTTAAGAAACAGATAGCATCTTTGTTATCATATTATACTACTTTTACAGCCAAGAACTTGGCTACCCAAGCTGCTCCTTTTGAGCAGAAAAATGACAATGTTTGTCTTGCGACCTTGGAATCTGTTCCAAAAAAGTGTGACAATCATTTAAATATAATTCTAGGACAATAGGGGAGATCTCTAGCAACTTAATCTTAGGGACAAAGGAAAAGTCTATGTGCCTGAATATTATTCATCAAAATATTCAAGGTTTTTCTGGCAAAGAGTTAAAACTAGAATTGTTTTAAAATGAAATGCTTATTCATATACTTTGTTTGACTGAACACTGGCTAAAAAAACATGAATTATTAGTTAACATTGATAATTATAAAATCATTAGTTCGTTTACTAGAGTGCCTGCTATAAGAGGTGGGTCACTCATTTTAATTAATGACTAATTAAAATCCAAAGAGAGAAAAGATATAGTAGCACTCTCGAGCAACATATTGTTATTAGCGTCTATAGACCTCCTTCTGGAGATTACCACCTTTTTGAGTCTATTATGGAAGAAACCTTAAAAAAAGTATGTAAATGTAAGAAGACGGTAGTTGTATGTGGTGATTTTAATATTGATATTCTCGAAAACGCCCAGAAAGCGTTAAGGTTCCTCAATCTTTTCAAATCTTTTAATTTACAAAATCTGTTTTGTGAACCAACTCGCATCACATCCACAACAGCTACCTGCTTGGATAATATTTTTTCTGATAACAATGTAAATGAGACATCTTTAATTAATTTTATAAAGTCAGATCATACAGGTCAGTTAGCTAGATTTGAACACCAACATGTTTCATTACCAAAAAATATTGTATGTTGACCAATCACAACTTATAGATTAGTGAAATTTAAAGAAAATATTAACAACAAAATACCTCTTTTGGAATTAAATAAAAATGAAAACCCGGATGCTCTTTACAGAGATTTGTTCGAAATTAAATTAAATTAAATTAAATTAAATAGTGTTTATTTCAGGCAAATAGCCCATAGTTACATTACATTCATAGTGTAATACATCAAAATTTGTCAGTCATTTCATAATATAATAAAATTCATATTCGTAAATATGATCTGATATGAAATAATCAATTACGAATTTAATAACATTTTCACTAAAAAAACAATAAACACACACACAAAATTAAATTTAGTGATTGGGCTACACCTGGAATCTTTAAAGTAGAAAAAAAATTTATGAATTATATGAGACAAAGGCAGGTACAAATGAGCCACTAGTAATCGAACATATAAAAAAATACTCGAAACTGTTTAAGAAAGTCTGTTCAATAGCCAAATCTAATTATATTCGGGCTAAAATAAAAAAAATCTGATAATAAAATTAAGGCAACATGGAATGTTATTAACAAAGAAACCTGTAAGACAAGGTCACGTGATCGTTCCTTCGAGTTAGACATAGGTGGTAAACACATTAATACTGATGCTGCAGTGGCTAATGCATTTGATTCTTTTTTCACAAATATTCCAATTACCACTATAAATTCATTAAATTCTTGGAAACTGCACGACTAGTTTATTTTAGCTACTTTCATAGCGTTATGTCATACGGTCTGCTGCTGTGGGGCTCAACTGCCGTTATTGAAACTATATTTGTACTACAGAAACGAGCGATACGAGCGATCTATAGCCTCAGACCCAGTGACTCGCTGAAATAAGTTTTCAAAGAGATTAATATTTTAACAGTGGCTTCTCAATACATTTATGAAAATATCTTATATGTACGAAAAAACCTAAATATTTTCGAAAAACTATTTGATGTACACAATTTTAATACGAGAAATAAAAATAAACTAGTTGTACCAAAACTTAGGCTTCACAAGGTTGGTGATTCATTTGTATAAAAATATTTAATAAAATTCCTCAGGACTTGATTAATATGCCAATAAATAAATTTAAAATAGAAGTGAAGAGAACTTTAATGAGTAAAGGTTACTATAAAGGGGATGAGTACCTTAATGATGTTAATGCGTGGTCAACATAAGTCTCTTGCTTGCTCGCACAAAATAAATTGTAAACCAAAACAAATTTAAAAAAGAAAAATAATCTAGTTCTAATGTAGTTCGCTGAGTTTCTTGCTGGTAGCTTCTCAGTAGAACTAACCTACCGAACCAGCGAAAGAATCATTTTCCAATGGTTTATTTTTACATTATTTAATATTTTTATATTATTTCTTGACATACATAACTGTATAATTTTGACGTTCATATGTGCTTTTTATGTGCCTAAACTGAATAAATGAAATTAATTCTTTGATTCTTAAGGAACAAGAGTTGATGGTTATTCAGGCGCATTAACTAGGTATAATGTTCTGCCTAGAATAGTCCTATAATGTATATAAAAAGTAATTTGTATAAAATAGGACTAGATCAATAATTATTGAAGAAGAGTAACGCCTGTCCACAAATAAATAAGTATATAAATAGAAATAAGTATAATACAGATACATGAACATATCTGTAATTTGTATAAAATAAGATAGATTAATAAATATGTATAAGCGTAACGCCTGTCCACAAATGAATTAGTTTATAAGTAGAATAAGAGAACATGTATATATTTGTTATTAAATAAAGTACAATAATCGTTAAAGTATGGCCATTAGGTACACATAACCCCAGATGCCCCCATATCCCAACAGAGCATGAAAGGTATTATGAAAGTGCGAGAAGAATAACTGAGAGAACTGGAATGACATAGAGAATTGGAATGAAAGAGGAAAGATTTAGCTTAGGAATACTCTTTATTCTAGTAGCATAAAGTCTCGGCAAATTACCCAACAGCAGAGGTATAGGTAAAATAAAAAAAAATTAGTGACGACTGTGAGAAAGATTCTCGCTCGCCACTTTTTACATTGGGACCTAAACATAAATTGGCGAAATTGGGTGGGACCTCTGCCTACCCCTTCGGGGATACAGGCGTGAGTTCATATTATGTTATGTTATGTAAAAAGCACACGGCCCACCTGATGGAAAGTGGTTACCGTGACCTATGGACGTCTGTAACACCAGAGGAGTCACAATCGCGCTGCCAACCCTGTAAGTACAGAGTTTCTGTACCGTCAGTAGAAGACAAAGCAGGACAAGCCTTTAGTCTTCCCACTGACAGCACAAATTCTCCAGTGAGCTCTGGCTACCCTACTCACCGCTGGGAACACAACACGAAGTTATTATAGCCGCGGTATTCTGTAGGGCGGAGGTACTACCCCAGTCGGACTGCTCAGTCGGACTGCTCAATCGGGCGGAAATACCGCCGTGTCCTACCTCCTCCGTCAGTTCAAAAAAGTCAAAAAATCAGTCTGTTAAAAAAAGAACTGGGATGAAGTCCTGTGACAGTTCATTGTGATTACCGCAATAGCCGAAATTAATGCTATAACAAAAATATTTCCAACAGTAAAAATAATAGGTTGTTACTATGACTGGTCCTGATGTGTGTGGCGAAAAGCAAAATTGTTAGGTAACACAAAATCGGCCGTAGAGAGACGTTTAATAGCATTATGTGCTAAATTACCACTTTTACCATATGAAACAATCTTCGAAGCATGGCAGTATATTAAATCTGAAGCATTGACCAATAATATGAATAAGTTTTTCAATATTTGGATAAACAGTACACTCTGTAAATAAACACCTCAACAAAGTCTAGGGAACAAGATGACCCCAATTATATTTTTTCGTGTAAATCTTGTTTTGCAAATAACTGGCAGCAAATAAATAAAAATAGAATAAAGTAGATTACAGAGTTGTTCGAAATTTAAAAATAAATTTAAATAAGTAATGATTTTCGAATATGGAGGGAAAACTTTTAAAAGTGTTTGATTGTGCAGTTTCTCTGAGGCAAAATATTTTTTTTTTTTTTAATTGTAAATAACGTTTATTATCAATAATACGTCTTTTACGTATGGTTTGGGCATTTTTGTGACTGTAGTCATCATGTCACGTCGTCATTTAAGTCGCGAAGAGATGTTAAGGGCTGTTGGTATGCTGCAAGCTGGACGAACTCAACGCGACGTAGCGGATGCTGTCAACACCCAACCAAGCGTAATTTGCAGATTATGGGCACGCTACAGGTCTACAGGGGATGTTGCCGAACGTCACAGGGGACGAAATAGGGTTACTACCCCGCGACAAGATCGTTTCTTGCAAAATTCCGCAAGGCGGCAACCCACGATTACTGCTCGTCAGTTGGTCGCAGGCCTCCAGTCTCAGCATCAAGTGGTTATTAGCGATCAAACTGTCAGAACAAGACTACACGAAGCCAATCTTTATGCTCGCAGACCGCTTAGGGTTCCAGCTCTTCGACGTGGAAATCGAGGTCGTCGCTTATTGTTGGCTAACGCACATTTACAGTGGACCGACCATCAATGGGCACGGGTTCTGTTTTCCGACGAATCTTGCTTCGGTTTTTATCCTGATTCGAGAAGAGTGCGTATATGGCGAGTTCCTGGACGTCGGCGTCGTCTCCAGAATCCGCAAGAAGTTCATCCTTACCAAGGTGGAACAATCATGGTATGGGCTGGAATTCGCCTTGGTGGAAGGACCGACCTCGTTTGGATACGGGGCAATTTGAATGCAAACCAATACATTCAGGAGGTTATACACCCCATGGTAATCCCTCATCGACAGCAGTTCGGTCAAGATTTTATGTTCATGCAGGATAATGCACGGTCACACACCGCGAGGGTAGTGGTCAATGCGTTAAGCGAGCACAATATGACGACGTTGGAATAGCCTGCTCAGTCTGCCGACCTCAATCCCATAGAGCATGCCTGGGATTTGCTTGGGAGAAGAGCTTTCAGTGATTCTTTGGAAAATCTGAACACTGAAGAACAACTTTTTTTACACCTTCGCAGTGTATGGAGCCATATTCCACAGACGATGATTGACAATCTCATACTAAGTATGCCACGCCGTTGTCGAGCTGTTGCTAATGCTTTAGGAGGTCCTACAGATAATTAAAAACGTTTAAAGTACGGTTAATTACTGTATTTCTTACTACCTCGTTATTTTTGTGCCTAATCATAGAAGGTTGTAATACTCAATATTGGCACTATTCAATTCTTTCTTAAAAAAAAAAAAATTTGGTATGAAAATGTTTTTATTAAAATTAAAATTAAAAACGGTATAAAAATACCCTTCTATTGATATAAAACACTCACTATTACAAGAAAGGGTTTTTATATAAAAACTAGAAATGTCCTTGTTCCCTAGACTTTGTTGATGTGTGTATATCAGTATCGTTGGGCAAAGGCACCGCACCAATAATAGCGTAGAAAGCTAGAACTCCAAAATTAAACAGGCACTTAATAAAAATACCGTAAACATATTACGTCTCAAAACTGACAAACAAACATAATTTCAAAAACAAACAAATTTTAACCAATAAACGCAAGAAGGAAGATATAGCAAAAGATAATGCTATACGTAATATACGATTACAAGTCTTGAACCAAGAGATTGCTTTTCGCAAATTTTTCCAAGGTATGGCCCCTTGTAAAAATTTTCGAACAGAAGATTTGACTTTTGTTTAAGTTTTATAAAGTGAACTAAACGATGATGTATTAAACTAAACAAATCCTTTCATATTATTTTTTATTAAATTATGACTTAAAAGAAAGTGAAAAAACAGTTCTTCAATTTCTTTTCATAGTATATAAATAGATAGATACGCCGTTAAACAGTGGACTACTCAAGATCACGATTCTTAGATAGTAGTATTTTGCAACCCGCGTTCATTGATTTATCACGTTAGCAAAATTTAGGGTCACTATACCATGCAAAAATAGAATTCCGCATGGCCAGGTTTGCTGGATAACCTAACCGCACCACGGACAAAGACCCAAAGAGGGGACTAGCACACTGTGCCCCTAAAGATGTCCGCCTAGATTGCACCCGGCACTGCCAGTGCCCTGTGCTGTCTTTGGTGGCTCTGGTGGTGGCTGGCTCTAGCTGTAAGGGGTACACTTAAACCAAATGTGAGAGGGGTGCTGGTCGGGTAACCTCCACGTTGGCTTCCTCGTTTCTTCTCCCTCTGGACCACGGTCCTAGGGATCGGAAGGGGGGGGGGGAGGGCTGGTGCACCCTGGACGACGGTTAGTAGGAGCTCTGCTAGCCGTCGACTAATAACCCGGTAAGCCCTTTTCAGGGCTAGCTGACTCCATTACACGAGAGGGTTCGTGGTAAGGCGGGCGCGAGGAGTGTGCCCTCCACAGGGAGACCGACAATCCCTTTTCAGGGCTACTCCAAAAGCCCTTCTCAGAGCTAGTTGACCCCATGAAGGGGGGTCGTGGTGTGGCGGACCTGCTAGAACCGCGAGGTGGGATCTGAGAGGATCAGGTGACGGATTGGCCCACTGCTCGCGCGGGGGCTGACTGGCATTCGTGCCACCGTAGGAGATGGGGGGTTGGCTGCCCGCCCACGTCGCGTAGCCTCCGAGTGATCGACAACGACCTGAGTGCTAGCCACACTCGGGAAGCCGTGATCTTGGAGAACGTGGAGCTTGCCTTAATTGGCCGGCCCGCGACAAGGAAAAGTCTATAAAACCTACGGATACTAGGGGACCTCCGTAGTATGTACCCCGCTTCCCGGAATGGCCGTCACCCGGGGAGAGTAATTATAACGGTTCTACTCGTGGGATAAGTTATGGATAGTCCAAAAACTTCAAACCCGAACGTGGAGGAGGAGATGGAGACGGGGGTCGCAAGGCCCCACGACTCTCTCAAAGAGGCGGTGGTGGTGCTGGAGCGGTTGGAGGCCAACGCTGCGAACACAAGTGTGGGAAATTCCCGCTCGTCTTCCCCTGGGAGGCTGTGGAGGAAGCGGCTTCCCGAGAAGGAGTCCACCAAGGTTTCCAAAAAGCCCCGTGGTCGCCCCGCGGGGGAGTGCGTCGGCTTGGCGCAGAGCGGGATCGAATTAAATGCGGCCACAGAGCGGGCGCTCAAGCTCCGCGCAGCTAAGGAGATGGCGGAGGCCATGCAGCGGCAGAGCACTCTCTACCTAAGGGAGTCGCCTAGTTCGCAGCCCGGGAACAGTTAACAACCCAATTCAGGAATGGCAACTACAACCTCCGAGCCCCTTAGCGCGGAGCGGCAGACCGGCGCGATCGAGGCGGCGGTGGCGGTAGTGCAAACCGTCGCCACCAAGTCCTCGAACCTAAAGGGGCAGTACAGTACAAAGCTATTTTAGAACTTCAGAGACAGGGTGCAGACCAACGGAAGACGAGGAAAACAAGTACAAGTCTGCTTTACGAGTCTTAAGCACTGGTGAACCTGCTGAGAGAAAGGAAAAAACACCAATTCGAGGAATTTGATGATGAATAAGTTACAAAGTATCTTTTGAAAATGAGTTTATCAAATAAATAAAGTGACTGTCATAATGGCACAAGTAAATGGCGTTGTCGAGCATATAAGGCAATAAAATGTGAAAGGTATTTACTACTATATATTACTTACTTACTTCATATATTAGGTATTGTACGGTTCCAAATCAAAAATACTTGTTGTACATGTTTGAGTTTTTGCGTGCATCTTTATACATATATCGATATCCTTACTAATATTATAAATGCGAAAGGCTGTCTATCTGTTACCTTTTCACCCTTCAACCGCTCTGATCCGATTTGGATGTAATTTGGAATGGAGGTAGTTTGAGACTTGGAAAAGGACATAAGTCTACTTGGCTCTAGCGCATTTTTATAAAAAAAATAACAGGTATCTAATAAAATTCTGTATTGCATTTACTTTTCTAAAGACCAGCACAAACTTATGAAAAAAAAGTCATAAAAATGACTGTATGCCAAATGAAACCCTCTACTCCAGTATCTTCAACTATCTGTTCAACCGGTTGAACAAATTGGACAACTTTACTCCAGGTTTTTCAACTTCAAAATGTAGTTGAACTAGCTGGACTGAAAATTACAATAAGTTCAACTATCTAGGGCCTTACCACCACCTCTTAAAGCAGTATTATCTCAGTCTTATTTCGTGTTTTGGTACCACGACGTCTTAAAACAGTATTACAATAATGTAGCAGTTTTGTGACGTCATCCATAGGTTTGTTAATTTTGTTCATTCAGCGTTATACAATAATATTTTAATGTTAGAGAAGATAATGAATATGAATCGAATTTTGCCACATAGATACACTCCTCCTCGCATTGATAAGCCTAAGCGTTTACTTAGTTCCAGATGTCGAGGTCCTGGTACTCCTTTCGTTAACACATCGGCTAACATACGTAGAGCATTTTTAATTCTTCCCGGCAGAGTAGATTTTGGACCACCCCATGTCTTCCTATGTGGTGTCGTACAAGGCGACTAAGAGATAGGGCTATTTAACATCAGACACATCAGACTCAGCCTCAGACGCATGGCTTGAGTCTACAATAGTGCCCGGAAGACGGCAATAGGATCACTACCTATTACGTGGGACTGAATTCAATGATTGGTGAAATGTGGGTGTTAACTCACCTCTGCTTAACCCTTCAGGGATAAAGGCGTGATTATATGTATGTATGTATTAATTATATCATTAGATGGCAACGTATATTGCATATAGAGACTTTCTTGCTTGCCAGTGATCTGGTAATCTTATCTATCTACTCAGTGAACACGCATACACATCCACAAACACACACATACACACACACACACATACACACGCACATACACACACGCACTTAGTTTCACACTAAATTAAGTCTGTACTGCTTGGGTACCATATACATACCCAACAGGTACAGCTAAATTAGCTAACATACCTCCGATATGGCCGCAATTATGGAGAGATAGTTGACGAGGAAGGCAGAACCGGACCAGCCTGTTGTCGCATCACAGCCTGAAACCGTAGCTGCAAAATCCTCCTTCAGAAAAAGCTACGAGACATTCGAGGTTAATCTGGCATCAAAACCCAAGGCTGTAATGTCTAAGTACACGATACCTAAGGCCACATAATCGAAGGCCCCTACGATTGCACTGATTGTCCCTGCCACCGCAAAGACTACCTCCCCGGGAAACTCTGATATGGGTGCTAGGAAGCCGGTGACTCCAAAGACAAAAAGCCCCAGCCTTGAGAAAGGCAAGAAATATACGAGTAAGACAGCAGAAGCGAAAGCTTACTTGCTGAGCTTAAAGGAGTCGCGTAACTTAAGAACGGACATCAAAGACGGGATCACCGCGGCGATCAACCGGTAATATGAAATTGTTCCAAAAAGGAAAAAGGGACATAGTAGTACGAGTGAGCCCATAAAAGAACAGCCCTTACCTGGAAGCGACTACGCGGACTCAGCCGCAAAGATAAAAGAGCACTCTAAGCTACTAACGCAAAATGCAGAGCAAATGAGAATACTAACTGCTGAGTACGCAAGGCAGTGGATGCTAAGGATGGCTGGGTAAAGGTGGAATAGGTGAGGAAGGCAAAGGACCGGAAAGTGATACTCGGGTACCCGACGGAATCGGACAGGGAGAGGGAGAAACTAGTATCTGGGCGCCTGGTTGTCGAGGACGTCAAAAAAAAGGCGTGGTGTTAAAGGATATCTTTACCGTCAACTCAGACGAGATCTCCTCGTCTACTCTCTCGTCGTAAGTATCTACTTGAGGCACTCCGGAGACAGAATCGGGAGATTTTTGACGGATGATAGAATGCAGGTTAGGTACAGTAAGAAGGCTAGGAACCCCCACGTGTATCACCTGGTGCTTTCGGTCTCTCCAAAGTTATGGAAAAAGTAGATAGAATGGATTTGCAGCGGGTCTAAGTGATGGACCAATCTCCTCTTGTGCAGAGCTCCAGATGTTTGACATATGGTCACGTCAGGAAGTACTGCGCGGAGGAAGTGGACACGTGCAGTCACTGTGGGGGCCCGCACCTTAAGGCAAAATGTGAACAATGGATAGTCAAATACAATACCCACGTGTATGAATTGCGTAAATACCAAGATGGCACGAACAGAGCACAATGCCTTCAGTGATGACTGTCCCATTCGCAGGCGCTGGTAAAATATAGCGCGGTCCCAGTGGCATATTACTAAGGTGGATACGGAGGCCAGGGCATACCACGTATTTCAGGCAAATTTATGAAAAAGCAGCTGGCCATGAACGAACTCATGATTGAGGCCAAAACCAAAAAATTACAGCAGCACTGGTCCAGGAACCGTACTGTAGACGACGCGCCTCGCGATGACACCTAATTACCTGAAATATTAATGTAAATTGTTAAATACTTACTTACACGATATACACATTTATTCAAAATTGATATACTATAAGCATTGTTAACTATTTGGCCTAATTAGAATATATTTATCTGTACTTACCGTTTATAAACAATAAACATATGTATCCACGGTACGCACACTACATACGTCACCACGTTCTTTTGCGAGCTACATAGGTAGCTTGTCCCTTCAGTTGCTAGCCGAAGTACATCGAGATTGCACGACGCCGCCATAGTTTGAGCTCAGTGATACATTTTCAAAATAGTAATTCGTTTAAATATTTTACGTACTAAAACCCACTCCACGCTTACCTGTATCCCGTACACGTACGTTGGGGCGAGTCGTGGTATTAGGAATTACCAAGGTGTGAGACTCTTCTACAATGATGTCCCGGGCGAGGATACCATCAAAGCGACAATCGCGGTCTTCGTCAATAGCATTGACGTCATACAATATCCTAGACTCACTACAGATAACGTCGTTGTCGTGGGACTCTCTACCACGGCATGGAGAGGCACGCTAGTCTCCTACTATTTTGAGCCGGATCGACCTATGGACCCTTACATCCAACAGCTTTGGGTCATTGCAGAGACACCTGGGCTAGAAAAAATTGTAAAGGGGGAGACACAAACGCCTGGAATACGTGGTGGGGTAGCGTATCGGTGGACGCCCGAGGAGAGTCCTTCAAAGGCCTGATCGACGAACCGGGCCTCCACGTGCTAAATTTGGGTGACACCCCGACTTTCGACAAAATCAGAGGCGGATTACCATTCCGAAGTCTTGTAGATCTCACCTTCTTCTTGGGCTAATATGTTGGCTCCCGTGCATAATTGGAAAATGGGGAAGCACCTAACGAGCTCGGACCATCACGGCATCAGTTTTAAAATTAGACTCCAAAAAGCTAGCGGAACGGATGTTAGGCCAAGATCTAGGCTATTTAACACCAGAAAAGCTAATTGGGAGCTATTTAACACCAAGCTGACCCAACTTAAAGCGGAGAATAACCTAACAGCCTCAGAAGTTGAGAAGATTGAGCATAGAAGTGAACTGGAGGAGGCAATTAACGTATTCACGAAAGTGATAACCAAGGCCTGCACCACTACTATACCCAACAAAAGCGTGGAAGAAAAATTGAGGACTCCGTGGTGGTCTGAGGAGCTCGCAAAACTGAAAAGTGAGGTGTCCACCAGGAGGAACCGCATAAGGTGTGCGGCATCGGTTTGTGGGAAGAGTCGTAAGTGATTACCTGCAGTGGAAAGAAAGGTACGAGATAGAGGTATGCATCCGTGAATATAGTGAATAGGTCCGGTTGAAAACCAGCGCTAGATAGCTGTCTAGCAAATGCTGAACCGAATCCTTTTCGGCTGACGCGTGAGGTACACATATATAATGAACACATATATAATGAATAAGCTATTGTTTTTTGAGTACCTAAACGTCGATGAATAAATTTTCTTTTCTTTCTTTCTTCTTTCTTTCTTCTTTCTTTCTTCTTCTTTCAGGTAAAAAGGGCTCTTGTCTGCAGCTGGAAGGACTTCTGTAATAAACAGGATGGGGAGGGGATGTGGGAGGGGATCTATAGGGTGATTGGCAGGACCGCGAAGAAAGTCGAAGACGTACCCTTGGAACTGAATGGAGTGGCTTTAGATGCAGAACAATCAGTCAGGTTGCTGGCCGATTTCTTCTACCCGGAGGATCAGGAGGAAGATCACACGGAGGAACATACTCGCGAAAAAGAGAGTGCGAGGAGAGTTACCGAGGAGCCCTGCGGTGTACCGCAGGACCCACCGTTCACTCCCTTCGAACTCGAGATGGCTATTAAGTCATTTAACCCTAAGAAGGCTCCGGGAGCCGAAGTATTTACAGCCGATATTTGTAACCACGTCATCAGAAGTAAACCGATGCTGTTTCTAGCTTTAGCAAACAAATGCCTCAAACTACAGCACTTCCCAATAGCATGGAAGGACAATCAGGAAACCAGGAAAGGATAGTTATTTTCTTCCAAAATATTATATGCCAATCGGGTCCTTCCGGTAATGGGTAACATGCTGGAGATGATGATCATGGCAAGGCTGAGATATCATCTCCATTCATCCATGCATTAGTGTGCACTAGTACAGATTTAAGCCCCAACGGAGCTGTGAAGACGCCCTCTATACTCTAGTTCAGCAAATACGAACAAAAAAGTGCTGGACGAAATAAAAATGGTCACATTAGTGTCCCTGGCCTTTGACAGCGCTTGGTGGCCTGCCTTAAAGATGCGGCTAGTCGAGAAGTGTAAGTAATAATAATAAAAACTATAAATTACCTTGAAGACAAACGGGTTAGAGTGAGATACGCTGGCAAGGAACATGGCAAATGAACAAGAAAGGGGTGCCAAGGCTCTATCGGTGGGCAAATACTATGGGACCTCCTGGATCCTTTGCTCAAGAGTCTTGAGAGTAGGGGTAATAATGTGCAAGCCTTTGCCGACGGTGTCGTCCTGCTTTTCTGTGGCAGTACGGCCGCTGAAATCGAGAGGAGTGGATATGCCGCTCACGACCATGTTCGGGCGTGGGGTGTCCGAAATGAGTTCAAATTTACGCCGCACAAAACAAGCGCTATGCTTATATCGTGCAAACTTAAGTACGACACCCCTCGCCTGAGCATAGGAGGGGTAAGCATTAACATGGCTGACGAGGACAAGGTCTGACTATTGACAGAAACCTAAACTTCAACTCACACCTAACAAATGTGTGCAAGAGGGTCACGAGCATACACAAGCAGTTGATTGGGGCGGCAAAGTCTAGTTGGGGGCTCCACTCGGAAATCACACTATTAATTACATTGTGTATTAATATAACGTCAGTTTTCCAAGAGTACAGAATTTGGGTTTCGTGTCTGTTTTTATAAATTGCAATAGAAATCGATGACGATTTGTGATTTTTACAAAAAGGCAAAGGCGTAGTGTTGGTCCACTGCGGGTATCGATCGTGTAAAGAAATATATAAATGGATCTTCTATATAGAGGTGTTCCACGAGAGCAGAAGGAAAATTTACTTGAGTCGGTTTTTTGACCCTTGAGGTGATTATCACCTTACCTACTTATATACCTATGAGGCAAAAATATATCAACATCGACAATTAGATTTGTACCTCCAACTAATTATATACCTATGGACAATTATCTAAATTAAAGAATTATTATTATTATTCCTCTTTATTAATGTAAATATCAGATAAATTATATTTTTAAACACATGTAAAACATCTATTTAAAATTATTAAAAATAGTGCTCCATGGGCGTCGGGTACAGGGACCAAGCTACCGGTGGTTAGGGTTCCAAAGGGAGGAATCTCCTCACAATACGTGCCGTGTCGAGGAGTACCGCCTTCTGCATCAGGCCCTTGACACAACTGTCTAATGCGAGGCTCTTAAGATGTTGGTCGAGGCTCTTGGCAATCAGTCCGTGAACCGATACAACTATCGGAACAATAATCGCCGAATCCACATTCCACATGTCAACAACCTCGTAAGTCATATCCAAATATTTTATTAGCTAATCGTTTTCGACTTTCATTTTTTACCGCATGACGAGATTCGTCATGCGGTATGGTGTATCAATAATTATTGCGCGGCGGTCTAATCGATCTATCACCACTATATCAGGCTTGTTGGCTACAATGGACCTGTCAGTGATAGGTCGATCTTAATACAATGTGACACGACCATTCTTAAGAACTGGGCCGGGCACATACTTGTAATACGGCACCTCCGAATCTACAAGGTTATACTTGTATTTTGTGCAAGTTGCTGGTGGACAATCCTGGCTACTTGGTTGTGTCTATGCAAATACTCAACGTTGGCTAGACGATAACAACCAGAAATGATATGGGATTCTTCGGGACGGTGACATGACCGACAGATGTCAACCGTACCATCCTTATGGATTTATCTCCGGTAGTTGTTAGTCATTACAACTTCATCAGTAAATGCACAGACAATACCTTCGGTTTCTCTAAAGAAATCACCAAAACATACTCAGGATACAGATGCTTTTAACCCTACATCAGGCCCATATTAGGCCCGATAAAAACGTCCATGTCTTTGCTCTTGCATATTTCCGTGCGATCATTAATGCTGAGTATTACAGGTTTGCACTTGTTCTCTTTCACAAGAGCGAGCGGGGTAAGTCCGTGGTCAACTGCCACTACATCACGATGCACATCCATATGCACTTTGAGAAAATATTCTCTAAGGTTGCATATTTCACGGTTATGTAGATTCTTAATGTGATTTGTATACCTACATTTACAAAAAAACGACTCATTGTAAAAAGCCTAGAAAGGTTTTCTTGAATTTGGATAGAACTACTTGTAAAAACCTTAAGGACCTCAAGTTGCCTGATCATCTAGTAGACAATTCCACTAACGTTGTACCCGTTGAATTTGCCTTGCAACAATCTAGCTATGTGCGTTTATTTGACTTGATTATATAGGCACAGGCAGGTACCCGCGTCACCATGCCCTCAACGACATAGTCCGAAGGGCTCTCATATCGACAAATGTACCATGCGTGCTGGAGCCCCAGGGTCTCTGCAGATTAGACGGGAAGCGACCAGATGGTCTCACTTTGGTGCCATGGAAAAACGGCAGGTACTTGGTGTGGGACGCCACATGCGTCAGCACAGTCGCGGCCACGCATCTTGGTCGCACCATCAATGCCCCGGCGGCGTTGGCTGAGGACGCCGCGAGCAAAAAAAGGGCGAAATACGCTGCACTGGAGCCACAATATCATTTTGTGCCCATTGCGGTGGAGACTATGGGCAGTTGGGGGTCGGACACGAAGAGGTTGATCGCGGAAATTGGCCGTCGCATCCACGACCAAGGCGGTGACTTCCGATCCGGCTCGTTCCTGGGGCAAAGGTTGGCGGTTGCGATTCAGCGGGGCAACGCGGCCAGCATCATGGACACCTTTTGCACCGGGAACGATGCGGAGTGGGTTGTTTGACGCGACATGATCGCGAGTTTGTTTCGTGTATTTATGTTTTAATTATTGTGTATAGATTAAGTTGAATAGAACTACTTATATATATATTTCATATGTTATGGTTCATATGTACTAATAAAAACTAAACTAATAATAAAAAACAACAAATAAGTACATACTTATTTTATTCCCCACACTAATATGGTCACAAGTCTTATGTTCCAAAAGCTTACTGTTGTTCACACCACATAGTGTGATCACGAGTAAAATAAATTCCTGTTGGTCACACCAGTGTAACAAGCTGGTGTGACTACGAGTCTGCAGCGTAAAGATTGTGGTATTATTATGTTTTGTTCAGAAGGAAACAGAATAACTATTAAGAATGTTAATGAGTTATTTTATTAACTGGACGTTTTAAAGCTGCCCAGCTCTGTTTACCCAACTTTTATCTGTACATGGTGATATATCTAGTTCACCATTAACACTATTCCACTTATTTACGCTTTGATGACTCACAAAAATGAAGAATCATACAACGCTTTATTTCAAATTATTACAGCACAAATAGGGTGGTCGCCCAAAAAGATTTATTTAGATTTTGAAGTAGCTCCTGCAAATGCTTTAATGTCCATTTTTCGGACATTATTTAAAAAAAGTGCTATTATCACGTCAACGCATCGTAGGTTTATACACTGCTTTACCTTTACTACCTTTAGATCAGATATCAGTTGATGTAGAGTACATAAAAAACGAAAGTCCCGACACGGCCATAATTAAGACTTTTAGAAAATATATGGAAAGGATTTGGTTGAAAAAAGAAGCATTTATTTCAAACTGGAATGTATATGGTGAAAGACACCGCGCCAATAAGGTTGTGGAATTGTGGGCATTCGCTATTGAACATTCTGGTTGAGTGAGGTAGGACACGGCGGTATTTCCGCCCAATTGAGCAGTCCGACTGTGGAAGTACCTCCGCCCTACAGAATACCGCGGTTATAATGACTTCATGTTGTGTTCCCAGCGGTGAGTAGGGTAGCCAGAGCATACTGGAGAATTTGTGCTGTCAGTGGGATGACTAAAGGCTTCTCCTGCTTTCTCCTCTACACTGACGGAACAGAAACTCTGTGCTTACAGGGTTGGCAGCGCGAGTGTGGCTTCCCTGGTGTTACACACGTCCGTAGGCCACGGTAACCACTTTCCATCAGGTGGGCCGTGCACTTGTCTGCCACCTAAGTGGTATAAAAAAAATAGAGAACAAGAATTCTCTAATTCATCAGAAAGGAGACGAGAATTTGTAAAGCGTAATGAGAACATTATGAATTACCAACTACCTACAACCAGCTGATCCATGGTGATATTTCGCTAATTAAAAAAAAAATAGGATAAAAGAATATGCCTAAATAATATAACGTTGATATTTTTGTTACCATGGTTTTTTTTAGTAAACCTTTTGTAATATACAGAATGTAGGTACACAACAAATGGAACGGGAATGGTGGAACCAATAACCTCCTTGAATCCCTTTGTTCGATTTAGGACAGATTCGCTGTACGACCGAATCGCTTTATGACAGATTCGCTTTATGCCAGAAATTGTAGAGTTAAAATATACTTAAGATCAGGTTCAAACACGAGAGGTATAGACGATCTTTAATAGGTATATGAAACGCAATTCATGGGAACGTTTTAGCAGATTTGATTCTTACATTTCTGTTGCCCTGGTACTTTCTTTTCAATTTATGTTATGTATAGTTGGTAAGTTTTCGAGCATACAAAACTACTACAGTTTATCTATCAATACCCCTTCAGATTATTTATCTATTAAGATATCTTCAGTTTGTTTGTGTTTCATGTAAATATTCATGTAAGTAATGGTGACCCTCTTTTCTGGGATTTTGCCTTCAGCTTACCATCAGGCAAGGCGAAGTCCAATTGACGTGTCCTATATAAAAAAAAAAAAAAAAAAAAAAAAAAAAAAAAAAAATAGTTGTAAAGTTATACTTTTATTAGATTTTATTTTTCGTTGTTGTCACTATTATCACATTTGTCAGCAGTACTACGATGATTTCTTTTGTGAAAATAAGAATTTTATCCTTTTTTACAAGAGCAAAAAAGACGTACCTGAATTACAATAGATTTGCCTACTAACAGCATGGGGACTCAATTTATATCTAGCCGAAAAGGTAAGCCTGTCTTACTAAGTGCTGGTTTTCGATATAATTTCGTTAAAAAATAAAAATGGTTATACCAATTGGAGATATTTTAATAAAATGAACTGCAACAACACATCTGTAACATTAAATTTTGAATCTTGAATTTGGATAGAACTACTTGTAAAAACCTTAAGGACCTCAAGTTGCCTGATATGATATGCACTTTCGAAAAAAGCAAAAATGTGGGTCTCAAGGATATTGATGGTGGGGAACGTATTAGGCAGATGTATATGCAACTGACATTCTTACCACCAATTATGATTCTCGAAGGCATTTTAACCATTAATAGATTAAATAGCGATTCTGAGGAATGTACTGCGTTCAGAGACTATTTCTCAAAACATAGGATTGGATTAATTACTGATAAATTCAGTTGCTACAAAGAAATAATCCGAACGTATAACCCAGTTGAAGGGTGGCATGGCCGCCTTAAAAACAGAGTTCCTGTAAAGCCGCCGCGCCGTTGTATTGATTCATATAGTTACTCAAAAAGGAAGCCCAGTATCAAGACATAAATTTAAGAAGGATAGATACCTTTTGTAAAGGAAAACGGCGCAGTTTAAAAAGTTACAGGAGAAAGATATTGAAATTGACCTGATTATTACTAGTACACTGAAAAACTAAATCACCGTATTGGACTGTTTAGAAAGCTTGTGCAGGGTGAGAAAAAAACAAAAGCTTGTTGGCACGTTCAACTGTTCAAGTCAAGGTATTAAACGTTGACTTGAACGTGCCAAGAAGCTTTTGTTTTTTTTTAAGTTAAATATCAATAAATAGTTTAATTAATTATTGTCGAGTTGTCTGTACTTTTGCCTTAAAGCGAATCTGTCCTAAAGCGAATCTGACCTAAAGCGAATAAAGACTTGATTTTTTTTATACCACTTAGGTGGCAGACAAGCACACGGCCCACCTGATGTGGTCACCGTGGCCTATGGACGCGTGCAAAACCAAGAGAGACACACTCGCGCTGCCAACCCTGCAAGCATTGAGAGTTTTTGTGCCGTCAGTGTAAGAGCAAAACAAGCTTTTGGTCTTTCCACTGACAACACAAAAACCCTCCAGTGAGTATTTTCTTTCAATGTAAGATTAACGCAATATTTAGTAAAATATTATTTTTTTTATTCTGGCAACACCTATTTTTGGACCAAACGACAACGACTTCTCCTTAACAACTGTTTTAAAAAAAATTAGGTTTGGTAACAGGATTTACGAGCAAAAAAGTTATTATTAGGTAAGTTTTAATGTTTTTAGCTAAATACATTTAGTTTTTTTTTTTTTTTTACAACTTAGGTGGCAGACAAGCACACGGCCCACCTGATGGAAAGTGGTTACCGTGACCTATGAACGTATGTAACACCAGTGGAGCCACATCCGTGCTGCCAACCCTGTAAGAACAGAGATTTTCTGTGCCTTCAGTGCAGAACACAAAATCAGGACAAGCCTTTGGTCTTCCCACTGACAGCACAAAAACTCTCCAGTGAGCTCTGGCCACCCTACTCACCGCCGGGAACACAACACGAGGTTATTATAGCCGTGGTATTCTGTAGGGTGGAGGTACTTCCCCAGTCGGACTGCTCAATTCAGACGGGAAAACCGTCGTGTCCTACCTCCTAACAATTAAGGATATTATGTACTTCAAAAGCACATTTTAAGATTGTTTTATAAAAAGGCTAGTTTATCACATCAAAAGATCAATTATTAGTAGGTACACAGTTAATCAATACCATTTACGAGATTTTGAACCTCGAAGTCAAGCATTTTAGGTAGACACTATGGTCGTACCTAGGCGGGAGGATTTTAGATAGGGAGGTATCTAGAATTCTTCCCTCTCCCCACCTCGAATTTTGAAATATTATCAACATATTAAGACTTGTTTTTTGACTGGAATCATAAAGTCTGTTCGTACCTGCTTAATATTGTTTGCTTCTTGCTTTAGCCCACTTCATCTTAAATAGAGAGACTGGCTACGCCCGTCAGGTTTAGGTACTTACCTAAATAACCGACTGTTTAGTTAGTTAAATTTTGGAACTTGACTTTGTAAGATACTCCAATGAGTAGGTATTACATAATAATAAAATAGGTAAAAGATTCGCAAATACCTTTCTTATTATTTTCTCTTTAAGAAACTAATGTAAAATTTGTTATAAAATCACGAACGTAGACAGTATCAAATGTAAATGTTTTTTTTTTTCAAATATTAAATAGTAACTATAATAGGTTTTGATTTGGAACAAACCAATTTAGGTATAACTTTATAATAAATGTATTGTTCACAAAGCCCACTATATTGAATTAATATTTTCACAATGATGATTTAGATTTCAAATTCAGAACTGTTGACACTTTCTTCACGTCTACGTACAAATACCTAAATGTACATAAAGCTCCAATTTCGGGCGTTATAGGAAAACAATTAATAAGTATAATTGATTTTATCAATAACATAAACACAAATTAAACCTCTTTACTTTCAAACTGTGTAGGTATCACAAGAATTTACGAGACTAGAAATGAGAGGAATGCTTTCTTAAAGCACGCTTTTTGCGTTTTACCTCGAAACAAATCAGCATGACGTGACGTCATAACAACAAGAATTATATAAATATTTTTAACTTATTTGACAAATTATCGTCATAACATTTTTGGTTTCGATTTAGGTAGGAAAAGTAAGTTCTTAGAACTCGTCCATTTATTATTTATTTTGAAGTTACTAACGTTACCGTGCTTTTTAAAATTACTAATTTGAAAATTATAAATAGATACAGTCAGTCTTGTACATACACTCGTTGTGCAAATACATACCAACAAAAAAAATTCGCAACTACCTACCGTAAATATGGCAAAGTGTATTCGTTGCAATAAGGCCATCACCAAGAAGTCTCCAGGGCTGGAGTGCAACAAATGTTGCAGCGTAACACATGCGAACACCACTTGCACCCAGCTGACCGCGAAACAGCTAGGTCTACTGCAAGCTGCCGAAAACCTCGAGTGGACTTGTTATGAGTGTGCGGCCAAATCATCTAAACGAAACTCGTTTGTAGTTCCGGAAAACGGAGAAGATGATGAGGATGATGAACAGCGTAGTGATGGAGGTATATGCCCAATCGACACGAACAAGCTCGTAGCTGATATCACGAAACACATGGATAAAGTGTTCAAACATGACCTGAAAGAACTACAACAGGCAGTGCAGTTTACAAGTGATAAAATGGATGAATGTTTGGAAAGCATAGAAGCATTCAAAGAGAAGATCAAAGAACTTGATAAGAAAAATACTGACCTTGTAAACCGCAACAAACACCTAGAAAGAAGATTAGAGGCACAGGAACAGCGTTTGAATGAATACGAACAAAGAGAACTAAAAAAAGTAATAGAAGTTCAAGGAATTCCAATACAAGAAAAGGAGAACCTACGAGTTATCGCTGGCAGCCTCGCGAGCAAACTGCAAAGAAGCTCGGAAGAGGTGAAAGAGGTGAATAGACTCCCTACAAAGGAAGGAAAACCTGGAACTCTCCACATAAAACTTCACAATGAACACGTGAAAAGGCAGTGGTTAGACGCGGTGCGAGAAGTGTCAGTACAGGTCTCCGATGTAACTACAAGTTGTATAGCGGTAACCAAGCAGAACAAAGTATTTATAAGACAAGCAATAACCCCGCATGTGAAAAACCTACTTTGGAAAGCCAAGCAGGAACTGAAAGAGACGTTCAAATACATCTGGTGCAGAGAAGGTAGGGTACTTTTACGTAAAACGGATAACGCGAAAGTCATTGTCGTACGATCAGAGAGTGATATAATGAACCTCACTCAATCGTATAATCGTACATAGCTATGTACTTACTTGGTGGGTCCATAATTACAACTCTTCTGTAATGTCAATTATCCACCAAAATAAAATCTTTATAAATGGATGACATCCAAGACAACATTACGGAAATACGCGACTGCCCAAATATCTCATTTTATTTCAAACAGCTACCTAACCCTAGTAATAATTCAGGCTACATAACTTACCTGCATGTTAACATTCGCTCAATAATTAAAAACTTCTCGAAGCTTGAGTTAGTTATAAGTAACTCAAACAGAAACGTAGATATTATTGTGTTGACCGAGGTAGGTATATCTGAACGTATCAGCTGTTTATATCACATACCTAACTATAACATGCACACAGAACTACGGAACAGGCGGAAAGGTGGTGGTATAATAGTTTATGTCCACAAAAATCACACATTTACACCGTATAAAACCACCACTATTCATACAGAATGCATCATAGGCAAAATCACTACACAATCCAACATGACCGGCGTTCTGTTTGCACTTTATAGACCCCCAGCACGGAGTAAGACCCGCTTCCTTGTCGAACTGGACAACATTCTTAGGAACTATCGTACCGAGGATATCATACTTATTGGAGATGTAAACATAGATCTAAAATCCAAGACTTCCGCAGCATGTATGTATCTTAATTTAATGTACCAACACGGCCTTGTGTGCGGGATCAAAGATTATACAAGAATTGAATCTAAAAATGATATTATGACAAAAACTTGCATTGATCATATATTTATAAGATCCCGCACGCAGGATGTGTCTTGTGCGGCGCTTGGAACAGTACTAGCGGACCATCGCGTCACTGTTGCCTCGTTCCCACGTACCGGTCACATACAGGATGATCGGAGATATGTGTTTCGATATAACAAATCCATGCTCGAGAAAGAGTTAAATAATATCATATGGAAAAACATAGATGAGGTCACATGTCCAAACAAAATTTATAATATGATTAAAACTAGTATAGAAAATTGTTATGAAAAATCTAAATACCTCATAAAGTTAAGCTCATCTGATAGGAACACAAAAAAATGGGTTAATAACAAAGTAATTAAAATGTGTAAATTGAAAGATGAAAAACTGAAAAAAGATACAACAAATAGAGTAGTTAAATTAGAATATACAAAATTACGCAATAAATGTAACAAAACCGTAGAGAAGACAAGAAACCAATATTATAAAAAAATTATCAATGCTAATAGGGGTAATCTAAAAAAATTGTGGGAAATTTTAAATGGAATGACAGGTCGAATGAAGTCGTCCTTGGATAGCATAATATTAAAAGCATTTAATAAACAAAACGCATGCAGTAAAACTATAGCAAATAATTTTGCAAAAGAATTTGAAAATTCTGTAAAAGGTATCGTGCCGAAATGTGCAATCCCACTATTGGACCCTAGTTCCTATATCAACAACGTAAATGTTTCAATGTTGTTAAAAAACCCAACTCAAAAAGACATTCTTAAAATTATTAAAAACATTAAAACCAATAAATCTCCTGGAATTGACCGAATTAAACCAATTGACATTAAAATTATTTCTGAAAAATTATCCTATGCAATCGCAAAATTAATTAAAGAAAGTTTAAAAAAGAGCGCGTACCCAAATGAACTTAAAGCAGGTATAGTTAGACCAATCTATAAAAAAGGAGTAAATAATGATTACAGTAACTACAGGCCCATTACCATATTACCTATTATAGATAAAATAGTTGAGAAATATATTTGTAATGAAATCCATAACTTTTACAGACAGCACCAAATTATCTCAGTAAACCAGTTTGGATTCCAGCGCAAAAAAAGTACAACGCAGCTACTCTCTAGTTTTACAGATTATGTAAACAGCAGACTTGATAAAAAAGAACATGTTCTCATGGTCTTTATAGATTACAGCAAAGCATTCGACACGTTGAGGCATGACATACTAATAGAAAAACTGGAATGCAGTGGCATACGTGGCCCTCTTCTAGCTTGGTGTGTAGACTACTTAAAAAATCGATCCTACTACGTAAAGATAGATGGTGAATTGAGTGACCAGGTTAAGGCTTTGCAGGGAACAGCTCAAGGATCCGTACTAGGCCCTCTGCACTACCTTGCCTATGTAAATGATATGAACAATATCATAAAAAATTGTGTCGTATATCAGTATGCTGATGACACATGTCTCATCTCAGCCGATCGTGATATAGTAGTTGCAATGAATAGGCTGCAAACGGACTTCACGTTACTAACAAAGTGGTCTCACGATGTAGGACTAGTCTTGAATGCGCAGAAAACTAAAATGCTGCATGTATCGTCAGCCTATAATAAAAAGAACAGTGATGTCGATATCCAATTGGCTGCTCATGATCACGACTGTTTGCATGGTAGAAAAATTCAATGTAACTGCGAATATATTGGCAAAGTATCTCAAATCACATACCTAGGAGTAACAATAGACGATAGATTTAATTGGTCTGCCCATATTGACACAGTGTGTGACAAGCTTCGCGCCATTCTGGCAAAATTCTCCATACTTAAGTATAAAATACCATTCCCTACTTTGCTTGATATGTATACAGCCCTAGCAGAGAGTATTATACTATACGGGCTCAGTAGTTACGGCCGCACATTTCCATCATATTTACATAAAATATACTCCCTACAACTTCGTCTGTTAAAATCTATTGTGCCTAAAAATGTTCGAATTCAGTTTACATATGATGATGAAAAACTATTTGAATATTGTAAAATTATACCTGTTAATGCAAAGGTAAAAATGATGCTTACGATAGAAAACTATTTTAAATACCATAATAATGTAATAGAACACACCATCATGACACGTCAAATTGTAAAAAAAAGATTAATTACCAAAACAGCCAACAACTACTACGGCACGCGAACTACGGACTACCTATTACCTAGACTAATAAACGAGATACCATTAGAAACCAGGAGTAAAATAGATTCACTCAACATAAAACGACTAGTCAAAAACATATACCTACTTACCCATCAAAAGTAAATAATATTTGAACATGAACCAAGACAAAATATTTAATTTATAAATAAAATATGAAATGGTTCATACCTATAAAATAACCAAAATGAAAAAAAAATAAAAATTAAATCTATACTATACGTAAATTGTTGCAAACCAATCATCCTGTATCCAGAGTGCGTCTATTAGCGAACGCGTGCAAGTAGGTGCAAATAACAGCGTTGCATCTGCCGTAAACAACAGCCGGTTTACACTCAAAAGACTACACCTACCTACTCTGCACTTACTATTCCTCGTCACCGGCGAAACTTATTTATACTTTTGTTTGATATGTATTTATAATTGTATTTTTTGTTGATTATATAAATTAAATTTAATGTACACTCACACCCAAGATAAACCTATGCGGGTTTTATGGGTGCTTCTATGAGATGAACTAATGTAATAATATGGAAATAAATAAAAAAAAATAAAAAAAAACCTACTTAATTCATTTCGATGATAAATTTCATTTTTTAAATTAGGTAAAGTTACTGAGATCAATGCTTAAATATACCTATAGCCACTTTTGTTAGAGTGCTCTTTTGCATCTCGGAATAAAAATAATCGGACACTGGACATTTAGTTCTAACATTTACATATTGCGATAGATAATATGAATGCCAGACTTGGTCTCAACTGGCCGACTCATTTGACCAATTTAGTTGTTTAGTTAAAGCACATGTTAGGTTATTTTGGTGTTTTTTGTCGGTGCCAATACTCGTAACTACAATTTATTTTGTTTGATATTATAATCATTGGCACATATGCCAATCATTATAATTTCCAGCTATTGGTTGCTTTTTGACAAATTATTGAGCAAACGATGCTATTTACGATTTATTCTTTATCATTCTAATAAAGCTTTCTTTTATTCAAAATCAATTCTTGGCACTGCCAACGACTATATGTTTTGGGTAGTGCGAATGACTATACCTTCACTATTACTTATAAGATTATTATTATGTATTATAGATTGATCGTGACGAAAGTTCATAGTGGATAAAATATAATAAAGAATATTCAAATAAAGATCTAGAAGATGCGATAAATGCAATAAGAAATGGCATGGGAAAAAAGACTGATTCTCGTAAATTTACTGTTCCTCGGGCAACTTTACATTTCCGTCTATCTAAAGATTTCGGAAGCTGACATGATCCCGATACGGATCAAGTTCACTATTTGAGACTCTTCATTACTTGATAACAAGTAATGAAGAGTCTCAAATAGTGAACTTGATAATTGATTCCAGCAGAAAAGGGTTTCCCCGGCGAAAGGAGGACGTCATGAAAAGTGTTAATCTTTTTGAAATCCTAGACCGAACAGTTTCATAGACAACACTCCTAGGGAAGGTTGGTATAAGCTATTTTTAAAGGCACCCCGAGCTATCCATAAGAACTTCTAAAGCTGTAACCTCTGCTTATCAAAAGTTTTGGAAACTCAAATTCGACAGTGGTTAAAACAAATTGATCCTCAATTTGTTTTAACCACTGTCGAATTTGAGTCAACTCATAAATGAGTTGATGAACTATTTTCTTTCAGAGCAAGGACAACTTCCATGGCAAAACTACATATCATGAATCAAACATATTTTTTAAAACAACATTAATTTAGTCCACAAGGATTCCATTTTCAGGAGTGGAAGTGGTATTACGCAACCGCTGACACCCCACATCGTCTCTTTTATACGGTTTTATTATTACAGTACCATTCTGCCATTTTTTATTTAGTAAACTTGGGTGCACCCAAAACCTTCTCTTCCTTTTATATTTTTTTCTTATTATAATATAAATTACAACTGCGGCGGCAGTGCTGATGATTACTTTATACATTGTAATCAAAACAATGTACTTCACTAGCGTTCTACATGACTGTCACTACCGGAATGATGCTTGGCGGCTATGCGCGGCTTATGTCAGCGGCTTCCCCGTTTACCAGTAGCACTACCACGTAGTCCTATCAGTAGTACTACTGGGAATATTCATCCCATTAGACTTACCGGTAAAATTCTTATTGAATTTTAATCTATGACCTAAGATGAAACATAAATGTGATTGACAGGTTATTACATAATTTGAAATTGCAATAAAATATAAAGTCACGATTAATAAAATTTACATAACATAACATAAACTCACGCCTATATCCCCGAAGGGATAGACAGAGGTGCTAGCACCCACATTTCGCCAGTTTATGTTTAGGTCCCAATGTAATAGATGGCGAGCCTATTGCCATTAAAATGAAATAATAATAATAATAATAATTTATTTGTCTTTAAACATAGTAACATGGATCTTACAATATATATTAAAGTATAGTTACTTACAGTATTTTTTTTGGTTTTATAATGACATTAACAAGCACAATATTCTATCTACCTTGTTATTTTGTTGAGCCCTGCCTCTTAAACTAGGGCAACCTGTATTATAAGAGGCAGTGTTCGGCTAATACATTTAAATATGTATGTATATTTTACAATAGATTGTTGACGGTGTCGTCTCATGTTTCATAATTTATTTCCTATATTTTACTGTTAATATTATTAGAGTGTGTATTGTGTTTGTGTGTGAGTGTGTGTGCGGGTGTGTGTGTGTGTGTGTGTGTGTGTGTGTGTGTGTGGGTGTGTGTGTGCGTGTGTGTTTTGTTATAATTGTATTAAATATTTGATTATTGTTAATATTTGATCATTGTGATTATTATTAGGTGATATATGTAAGTAGCAGTTCTGTTTGCGTATAGTCCTGTGTGAGTAACCATTCAGTGAGTTTTATTTTTAGTTGTATTTTATTCAAGTCTATTATGTGGAGTCTTTTATGGATCTGCTTGTAGAGGTGAGTGCTTAGAACTTGATACTGGCGCTTAGCAAAGGTTGTTTTACGTGGGGCGCACTATAAGTTTCCGGAATGAATATGAAAAAATACTATTAAAGGTACAAAATTAATTTATTGTTTTTCAAAATAATCTCCCTTGGCGTCTATGCACTTTTTCATTCGATCAAACCAGTTTTGAAAACTTTTGTGCCACTCCTCTGTGGTGACCTCTGAAACGTGTTTTTCATACTCCTCGACAGCCTCTTCTGGTGATGAAAATCGTTGGCCGCGTAATTGGTTCTTAATTTTTGGGAACAGATAAAAGTCACAAGGTGCCAGGTCGGGACTGTATGCAGGATGACTCATGAGTTCTACATTTTTCGCCTTCAAAAAGTCGTTTGTCTGTCTGGCCGTGTGAGAACTAGCATTGTCGTGGTGCAGGATGATACGGCGTTTACGGTTATTTTTATGGAGTTCGTCAATAACTTCCGGCAAACAAATGGTCGTGTACCAGTCACTATTCACAGTACGACGATTTTCTAAAGCAACAGTAGCCACGTGTCCAGTTTTATTAAAAAAAGAAGCAATCATCCGCTTAGCTGCACTTTTCACGCGCGCCACTTTGGTTGGTTTCGGCTCATCTTGAAAGACCCATACGCTCGATTGCTGCTTTGTTTTGGGATCGTAGCAATAAATCCATGTTTCGTCACCTGTTACTATGTCCCACACCAAATTTGACGCACCTTCGTTGAATCTGGTAAGCATGGCACTGCACCAAGTGACGCGGTCCGTTTTTTGATCCTCGGTCAAGTTATGTGGGATCCACCGCGAGCACAGCTTTCTCACACCCAAATGTTTGTGTAGGATTGATTGTATTTGACTCATGCCTATTTCTAAGGATGTGCGAATTTCATGGTAGGTCACATGCCTGTCTGTTTCAATCATACGGCGCACAGCATCGATGTTTTTGTTGGTCACAGCGGTGGACGGCCGACCATCGCGAGATTCGTCACTGAGATTGATACGACCACGCTTGAATTCTGCAAACCAGCTATAAACAGTCGTCTTGCATGGAGCTTCATCGCCAAAAGCTGTTTCAAGCCGAGCGATGCTCTGTTGAGCCGTCAAATTACACTTAAAATCGTAGAAAATCATACTACGAAAATTTTCCCGAGTTAAATCCATGTTGATGCAGACACACAATTTTTTAAATGGCGCCACAAGGTAAAAACAAAAGACAGTCAGATGAAACAAACTGTATTCTACAGCCAAAGAGTTCTATTTTCAAATGTTGTAATAAATTTTTAAATATTGTTTATGTAAGTGGCCAGTTCCGGAAACTTTTAGTGTAACCTATGTATGATGAATGCCCCGAGGGTCGTTCCTACGTCTATTTGGATTTGACGGAGGGACACTACTATGCTTTCTAAGAACTGTTTGTTGGACATATAGCTGACGGACTGTTAGAACCTTACAGTTTAAATAAAGTTGGCGCGTAGGGTAACGGAAGTGCTTACGTGTAATAACTTTTAGAATAGCTCTTTGCGCTCTCTCAACTCTCAGTAGATTCGTTTTTATAGCACCTCCCCACGCAGGGATGCAATATCCGATAACGGATTGGCAAAGAGCTTTATACACCATATTTAAGGTATCAGGATCAGCAGAGCTTCTAAGAAGTTTGAAGGTATGAATAAGACGCATTGTTCTATTTGTCACTGCATCTATTTGTTTGTCCCATCGTAATCCTGAATCGATTTGCACCCCTAGGTACCTTACGTCATCTGTTCTAGTCAAATTGGGACAGTTACAAGGAATTGACAGTTGAGAGCAAGTGTGTGCTGTTAGGGAGAAGGAGGAATCGGGTAGTGTATTCCTACGTAGACCGAAGGTAATGTAGCAGGTTTTGTTAGTATTAAGGGCTAGTGAATTTGTACTGAGCCATTTAGTTACATTTGTGAGTGCCTGTACGGCACTGCTTTTGACACTATCCCAAGAAAGTCCACGTACTATTATAGCAGTATCGTCTGCATAAGTGATTAGTTTACTATTTGGTAGGGTTATATTACACAGCTCATTCATATATATTTGGAACAAGGTTGGGCCCAGAATACTTCCTTGAGGTACTCCAAAAGATACCGATTCCTCTTCACTGAGGTGTTCTCCAATCCTGACGCATTGAGTTCGATTTTGCAGATAACTTTTAAAGATATCTAAAGCAACGCCTCTAATGCCAACATGCTCCAGTTTAGTAGTGAGGATAGGGATAGAAACAGTGTCAAAAGCCTTGGAGATGTCCAGAAATATACCAAGGCATTTATTCTTATATAAGACCTTCAGCCACAGTTTGTGTTAATTCTAATATTGCGTCTTCCGTCGATACTCCAGTACGGAAGCCGTATTGATTTTTTGAAATGATGGAATAATTGTCCAAAAACTTCTTAAGTCGGTTGCTAAGAGCCCTCTCAAAGACCTTTGAGAGAGCATTTAAAACCGAAATGGGTCTATAATTGTTGACTCGATTTCTATCACCCCCCTTATAAATTGGATAAATTATTGCTCTTTTTAGGGCATCCGGAAATATACCCTTACCCAAACACTTATTTATAATAGAGGTCAGTGGAGGTATTAGCGTTTGGCGACATAGTTTTAATATTGTAGGTGAGATTCCATCCCAGACCATAGCCGAGTCAGAACGTAGATCCAGAATAAGTAGCTCTATTTCAGCTTCATCTACTTCCAATAGCACAAGAGAACTGCAGGGGGGATAATTAAGGTTTGAGTTTACTATTGGGGCTGAATTATGGTGTAAGGCTGAGGAAGCCTGATGCTGTAACAAAATACTGTCTGCAAGAGTTTTCCCAACATTACTCATGCTATTGCAAACTAGGTTTATTGAAGTTTTAGGGTTTTCGTGTAGTTTTAGTAATTCAATCGGACTTGATTTTATTTTACGAGTGTTCGTTATTTCTTTTATGGATTTCCAGAGGGCTTTAGAATTTTTTTTTGATTTTTCGAGCTAATTTTTTTCGTAGGCTATTTTTAGTTTATGTAGCAAGAAATTACAAAAGTTTCTATATCTATTATATGTAATTCTGAGTACAAGATTTTCCGGGTCTTTTTTTGTTCGAACGTGTAATTTATCCCTGTGTTTAATGCACCTTATAAGGAGTAATCCAAGGTTTCATAATTCTTTGTCTTCGTGGTATTGTGATTCGTGTAGTATATTTCGATATGATGGATGTAATGGTACTTATAAATGTGTTCATGAGTAGGTTGGGATCATCATCATCGCGCAAAATTGGAGAAAAATCAAGTTGTTCTAATTCTAACTTTATCGCATCGTGGTCTATACGAGTGGAATAGCGAGTCGGTTTTTGCGTATCAGCTATAGACAAGATTAGGGGTTTGTGATCAGTAATATGCGATTCCAAAACTAGGGTAGTGTTAGGTAAGTTGGTCTTTATAATTACGTGATCTAGACACTTACCACTAGCAGGCCGCGTCACAAAGTTATGAGATGGTAAAAGCGCATGGGACATATTTAATGTTAAGTAGTCTAACTTACGCTCGTCTTCAGAATCCTGTTTGATATCAACATTTATGTCTCCGACTAGAACTATATTTTGCCAAGATGAGAGAGTAGTGTATATATGATTTAAGCTATCCAGGAAATGCTCAAAGGTCTCCTTCGTCTTGTAAGATGGAGATCTGTATATTGCTACAACTGCTATTTTATTATTAACACGACATACGAGGCAATTCCCACCATAAAAAGGGGTTCCGATACGGTCACTTGTAGATCTGATCGCGCGTATATAACTACACCGTCATTTTGATTGCAGTTTGTTTGAGTGCAGTAGGCTTGAAAATCTTTAAGATCCGGTAAATTATTTACTTTACTTAGCCAGCATTATGTCAGAATAATAAGGTCGTAATTAATTTTGGTTGACTGTAGTAGAACTTCGAGTTCATTAAAGTGATTATTTAAGCTACGTATGTTTAGGTGTATAAGTGTTATATTGCTATGAGATGGTTTTATATATTTAATGCTGTCGTCGGGGTTACATAGAAAAGAGTTCCCCACACTTAATGAATCGAGTTCGTAGTTTATATTATTTATTGCAGCCATTTAGAATTATAGATATTATAATACGACGCATCAAAACATGTCTTATATTGTTTGGAATGATCCGCTAGTGTTGTTTTCTTAATACATCCTAATTTTGTGTGAGGATATGTAATAACAAGTGTGAGGCTGATGTTTGATAATATGAGTGTAAGTATGTGTATGTTTAACTTTATTGTGTTAGAGTGTTTTACTGGTGATAACAAAGTGTATGTGTAAGTGAGTATGTATTGATTAAACAAAATAGTAAACTTATGCATAGAAATAGTTAAGTAATAATCTAGCAAAGATCTATTTAATACAGAACGAAGCAATTTATGTATGAGAATAAAAATAAAGAGTCATTTGGTATTTGCTGCAATTTCTTGGAGACATTTTTCTGTGTTAATTATTATTTGTTTATCACCCTCCTTCTTTCGTAAGAAGATATTTCCGTTAGAGATCCAACAGAATTTGATGTTGTTATTCTTGGCCAATTCTCGTGCTTGATGAAAGAGTTTTTTAGAGTAGAACGGCAGTTGTTCACCGACATACACTGGTTTGCGTGCTCCCGATATGCCTATATGTGACGTATTTAGTTTGTGCTCTTTATTCTTATCTTTATTAAAGGATCGAGAAGCAGATAGAAAAGACTGTTTTCTTTGTACGGTAGAGAATTCGACGATAATCGGGCGTGGAGTAACTGAGTTGTCGAGAGATTTCCCTGGAAGTCGGTAGATGTCCCGTATTTCATTCAGCGATAGTGCGGACCCAATGTTTTCACCGAGATCGCACACTTTTTTTGCAAGATCAGTAGTGTTCTCATTATTCAAGTGTGGTATGTTTCGGATTTCTATTCCGGATGAACGAGTTTTATGTTGTAAATCCTGTATCCTTCTTTCCAAACTTAGTATGTACTGTCTTTGCTCAAGTCTTTCTGTCCTTAGTTCTTCAACCTCCTTTTGTAAACTCTCAAATTTATTATTTATGAAGTTCATAGACGTCACTATCTCTGCATTCGACTTGCGTATCTCCGCATTTGAGGTTTGGATAACAATATTTTGACTTTTTATATCTCCAATATCAGACAACAGCTTAGTCATCACGGCAGACTGATCTGCAAGCATTTTCATTATAGAGGAGTTTTGCTCTTCTTTCTAGTCAGTGAGTAGGTCTTGTAGGTCCTCCGCATTAACCACGTTGGAGTTTTGTTGCGGGTTTTCGGGTCGAGGACGTTTCTTTGACTTTAGAAGCTAAAATTATTATGGAAATTAAGGACACTGTTAGGGGGTTGGCACTGGAAAATACTAAATTGACACAGGAACTGACTGAAGCCACTAAAAAATGCATTTCATATGAACAAGAAATTAAGACCTTAAAATTAGAGAAAATGGCTGCCAGTTCGGTAAACAACAAGGAAACCATTGGTGCATCTCGTAGCCAGTCTCCTACCGTAATGCCCACCTCTAGCCAGCCGCAAGCGGCGGACAGAAGTGTGCTGAGCCAGCAGCTAGAGAGCCCTAAACCGGTGACGCAAGCGCCGATACCGGTAAGTTATGCGTCTATGACTAAGAAACCAGCTGACACCCCCGCCACCCCCATAGCGCAAGATACGTGGGTGGAAGTTAGGGCGAATAGGAAAAAGAAACCCGTTAGGAAAGGGGGTAACGTTGCATCGGAGTTGCTGAAAGCAGTAGAACGTAAAAAGTTCTTGCATGTCTGGAGATTGGAAAAAACAACATCAGAAGATATGCTCAAAGAATTTATAAAAAAGACATTGCCAAAAGATGCTGATATTATTGTTGAGAAGTTGAAACCCAAAATCGAGCGGGACTACGCGTCTTTTAAGATAGGGGTAAACGAGGGTAATTATGAAAAGCTATTTGACCCAGAAGTATGTCCCTTGAATGTTGAGTTCAGCGAGTGGGTATTTTTTCGTCGCCCCACCATACCAACCAAACTTACAACCCCTTAGAACGATCGACATCCTATACCAAAACGTCAGCGGGCTCAGGACCAAGACTAGGCAAATACTATCGTTCGTGGAATCATCACAAGCAGATGTTTTTGCCATCACTGAAACGGGCTTAAACGATTCCATACAAGACGCGGAACTCATGCTCCCCGGATATCATATACTGCGTTGTGATAGGCTGGACGGGCGTAAGCAGGGAGGTGCGCTGCTGATGGCGGTGCCGCGCCTCGAGCTACGGCCGGTTGAGGTACCAGCTGAAATGGACATAAACGTTCGAAAGTTTGAACTTATTTGTGGTGCACTTTACTCTTATAATCGTTTTTTATTTACATGTTGCGTTGTGTATATACCTCCTGGAACGGAAGACAGCGAATATATGATATTGTTTGAGTTATTAGAGAAATTGTGTATAAAATATAAGAATAATTTGCTCATTGTAGGTGATTTTAATTTGTATTCATAATAATAATAATAATAATAATAATAATTTATTTGCGAAAATAGGTAGGTACAATTTGTGACAAAATATAATAATAAAGTTTCTCCATTTTCCACCCTAAGGCATGCAAATATCATTAAATTTAAAAACATACAATTTAGTTAATAAATATCAAACTGCTATTAAGAAATCCAAATATAGTAAGAGAAATCGACATTTTACACTAAATAATACACCATTCTATTTTAAACAACACAATAAATTCATTGTCAATAAATTAAATTAAACTTAAAGAATGTTAATTAAAGTAATAGAATAAGTCCAAACAAGAAATAATAATGTCAAAATTGTAAGATGTCAATTAAATTACATTATAATAAAATAAAAATACACAATTAAATATCGTTATGTCAAAACAATTTCATCACATAAATACTCACTGACACTGTAATACGCTTTTTCAATTAGTAGTCGTTTTAGTTTAGACTTAAAAAGCTTAAGGCTTGGAATTTCCAGTAATTGTTTTGGCAATTTGTTATAAACTTTGGACACCATACCAAAGATACTATTACCGAACAAAGTCGTTCTGTGTTGTGGACAGCAAATTTTGTGCTTGTGTCGCTCACCATTATAATTAGAAAATAAATTCGAATTAGTCTTCACAAAGTTAACTACTTCGTATATATATAAACAGGGCATAGTTAATACTTTCAATTTACTGAAATATGGTTTACAGCTGTCAGTCTGTTTTAATTTACAAATTGATCTGATACACCTTTTCTGAGCCTTGAAAACTCTATCTTTGTCCTTACAGTTACCCCAGAACAAGATTCCGTATCGCATTAGGGACTCAACGTTACTGTGATAAGCTGTTAGTACCGCGCTCTGGTTTAGTACCCTTGTTAACATGTGTAGAGCATATGATTGCCTACTCAATTTTAGACATAAACTCTCTACATGCGGTTCCCATCTCAAATTACTGTCAATAGTTAAGCCTAAGAATGAGGTTGTTTCAACTCCATGAATTTTACTACCCCCATAATCTATATCTATACTTATATCCTGTTCTCTATTTTTGAATGTCATTAAGTGGGTTTTGTCAAAGTTCATTTTCAAATTATTTGATGTCAACCATTGTATTATATTATCCAAAGTATTGATTATGTCAGTTATAAGGAAGTCTTTGTCTTTGCCAGTGATAATTATGGTGCTGTCGTCAGCAAATAATATTGTGTCATGGGTTGTAATTTTAGGAAAGTCATTTATATAGACATTAAACAAAAGAGGTCCAAGTACGCTACCCTGAGGAACACCTAGATTTACACTTTTATAAGAAGAATAGAAATGTTTCTCCAACTGTTGCGCAGGACATATCCGGGTAATTTGAGTGCATTGCTTTCTTTCACCAAGATAAGATTTAATAATGCTCAAAGGACTTCCTCTTACACCGTAGGCATAAAGCTTTTTTAATAGCAATTCATGATCAACGCAATCGAAAGCCTTACTTAGATCCATATACAATGCACACACTGGTATTTTTTTATCTACATTATTTGTGACTGTTCGTAAGAAATTGTATATAGCTAGATTAACACTTTTGTGTTTTCTAAAACCAATCTGTTCATCAGCAAATAAGCTTTGACCCTCAAAAAACGTATAAACTCTGTCATGGATAACTTTTTCAAAAATTTTTGAGATTGTTGGTATCAAAGCAATAGGCCGGTAACAGCTCATAGAAGTTACTTCACCTTTCTTGAACAGTGGCCTAATTATTGTAACCTTAAGCTCTTCGGGAAACACTCCAGCCTGAATACACAGATTTATTATATGGCTTAACACGTTTGATATCTCAATCGAAACTTGTTTCAATACTTTTGTAGCTATGTGATCATAGCCAGTACTGTTTGAGTCTCTTAAGCTTTTTATAATATTGTGTATTTCATAAGGTGTAGTTGGGTACATAAAAAGGGACCTTGAAAAGTTTGGAGGGCAAGAAAAAAATGTATTGAAGTTGATATGCTCCGTATGATCCAAATAATAATCGTTAAATGATTCAGCTATGAGCAATGGGTCGTCAACCACCGTACCATCCGTCTTTTTTATATTGCATATTTCTTCTTTCGGTGCATTATGCTTATACTGATTGATAATTTTCCAGGTGGCTTTGCATTTATTACGAGCTGTATATATTGTATTATTATTATGTGCCTTCTGCGTCAGTTTTATGATATTATTTAACCTAGTAGATAGTGTTTTGAATTCTCGTTTATTACTCTCAGTAGGATCTTTCCTATATTGCCAAAGCAGTTGCCGTTTACGTTGGCAACATTTCCTAATACCGCTAGTGATCCATTTTGGTCGTTTATGTGCGTTAACTTTTATTTTCATTATAGGAAAGCAGAGATTATAATAGTAAGTAAAAGTGCTATAAAATCTACTAAAGGAGTCAATGGGGTCATTGCTCTCAAGGCAAGCTCTAAATGTCAATGATTTAATATAGTCTTTAAATTTCATAATATGGTCATGCTTTAAATTTCTAAAATTGACATACCAATATTTAAATTTATTGGCAGATTTTATGGGACAGGTAAAAAGCTGCGCCATATGATCGGATAATGCGAACTCAAACATTTGGCCCTTCACTTTAGTCATATTGTGTATAAAATTGTCTAAACATTTGCCACTGACAGGCCGCGTAGACTCCCTAAATACCAACCTGAGGTTATAGCTTGCCAACAGCTGTGCAAACTCCAATGATTTATCACTTTTAGACAATATATCTATATTAAAATCACCACACAGAACTACTTTACATTTTTTAAGACAATAGGAAGACAGCAGTAAATAAATTTTTTCAAAAAATATATCCAAACACTCTACTCTTTCTTTTGGTGGTCTATAGATACAAAATATAAAAAATCTATGGTCTATTAACTCCAGGCCTGAAACCTCAATCAGACCTTCTGCGCAATATTTACTAAGCCCATTTATGGGTCTATATGTGAAACCATTTCTAATGAAAATGCATGAACCACCACGTCTGTTCTTGCGGCAGAAAAAAGATGCGAGCTGAAAGCCCGGAATGCCAACAGTTGAGGCATCCGATAGTACCATATTATGTTCAGTTATACACAAGATATCAACCATCGCACCTTTATCCGCAATTGAATCCAATGACAACATCAAGAGATCTGACTTACTGGCAAGACCATCTATATTTTGGTGTAAAATACGCAGTTCCTTACAAACGAAAAAACAAGTTGTCTTTATTAGGGGGACTAACCTTCGGATCATGATTCAGACTAAGTCGCGGATCAGTCTCCTTAATAGGGAGACTAACCTTTGGATCACGATTCAACCCAAACTGCAGATCAGTCTGTGTACATTGATCCCTGCAGACTGGTTTACTTAAGTTCACATTACTAGTTTCCCTTATGTACTGATTATATCTTAGTCTATAATTTAATCGTAAAATTTCTTTGAGCAATAATTGGCACGCATGTAAAGGGAATGTGCCGCGACTAGGTAGATATTTAGAATAATTCATATCAAGGTAAATAGCATGTGAGTAGTATGAACAGATAAAATTTAACTCGTAGTTCAATTTTCTTTCATTTAAGTGTCTATTGTACGGCACCTCTGAAATTATAATATTTGTGTTTTTACAGGAATTAAGGATTTTTTTTAAACTAAACTGTAATTCATACGGATTATTATCATTAATACCACCCAGAAGAATAACTATATCATTGCTATTCAGTTTCTTTATACCTGCTTCTTCTGATAGCAATACATCTTGTAAGGATGCTCCTGGCTTCCAGAAGCAAGATACGTCATATTCATTACCAATCAATCCTTGTAGTTTGGTTTGCATTTTTCGTCCCTGTTGATTTGCTATAATAAATATTTTCTTTCTATGATTATTTATATACTCGATGTGCGAATTTTCTCCATATTTTTTCTCATCTACTATTTTTATATGTGTTTCCTTAACTTTGTGCTTATTTTCTTCATTTCCAGATTCAAAAGTTTTTATATTGCTGCTTGTGTTTTTATACTCAACTATTTTCGGTGTTACGCTGATTGTGGGAGAAGATGTAGGTCCAATTCTTGTAGGAAGTTTTATGGGTGTAGATGTTAGGCTAAATATCCCAGTCCTTCGTCTCATCCCACGCTTAGTACCAGGAGTAGAGAGTTTTATGTCTCCGATTTCAATTTTTTTGTACAACTCTATAATTTTTTTTGACTTTTCCAGGTCCAATCTTAGTTGAGCATTTTCACATGTTAAGCTGTCGATTTCTTGATTATATCACAAAGATATCATGTAGTGAAAATGTTTGCAATTACTTTGAATATTTCGTGGCCTTCTGTAAGGTTACTCAGTACAACGCGGTACCCAACTGCAACGATAGGCAGCTGGATCTCGTGCTGAGCGCGCGCGGTGGGGTGCGCGTGAGCGGGGCCGACGAAGGTCTGCAACCTGTGGACCGCCACCACCCGCCGCTGGCCGTGAGCCTCGGCCTGGCGCGCCCCGCCGCAGACGCCGCCGCCCCCGCCCCTGCCCCGCCCTCCCTGCAGTGCTCTCTTGGCTCGTTATCACGTAAACAGTGGAATTTTAGTAAGGCCGATTTTTATTATCTATATAGTTTGTGTTCCGCGATGGATTGGAGTGAGCTGTACGAGCAAAACGATCCTGAACTCATTTTGAACGTGTTCTATAGTAAGATATACGAGGCCTTCGATCTTAGTGTCCCGCGTAGACAGGTAGGCGCGCATATTAGAAGTAGGTACATTTATCCAGTTTGGTATACACCTGACCTTATTAGAGAAATAAGACATAAGCACGTATTGCATAGGAGGTATAAATCTAGTAAGCTACAGAGTGATTACGAAGCGTTTAGTAGGGCTAGGGCTAAAGTAAAGACCGAGACGGCGCGAGCGCACGACCATTATTGTGAACGGGTACAGTGCCGTCTGGCGAGCGAGCCGCGAGCCTTTTGGGAGTATATGCGATGTAGGAAGGGCTCCTCGAATATTTTAAAGCTAGAAAGGGACGGACGCATTCTGACACAGCAGGAGTGTGCGGATGAGTTCGCAAATTTTTTCAAATCGGTCTATGACCAGGAGTCGCCCACACTGAGTGCGGCGGCAGCTAGCGCGGCGCCCGCGCCCGCGCCGGGTGCGCGCGTCTGCTTGTCGCCGCTGAGCGAGCGCGACGTGCGCGCCGCGCTGGCGCGCCTGCCCGCCAAACGCTCCACGGGGCCCGACGGTATACCGGCATTCTTTTTTAAGGACATTCGTATGGTTTTAAGTGAGCCCTTGCTACATCTTTACAATGCATGCATAGAAGGTTCCACCTTTCCAGAGCGTTGGAAAATCACACGTGTTGTGCCTGTGCCCAAAGGTAGTGGGGGGTCGGAACCGTGTAATTACAGACCAGTGGCTGTCCTTAGCGCCCCGGCCAAAGTGTTTGAGGCGGCACTTCACAGCAGCCTCTATGAGCAGGTGAACGTGCAGTTATCCGACGCGCAGCACGGTTTTCTTACGGGTAGGGGGACGACAGGGAACCTCTTGCATCTGATGTCACGTTTGGTACCAGCAGTGGACGCTGGTACTCAGGTGGACGTAGCCTACTTTGATCTCAGGAAAGCTTTTGATTTGGTCGAAAATGATATCCTCTTGACACGACTGGCGGCCGTGGGCTGCACACCGCGCGCGCTAGCGTTCTTCGCGAATTACCTCCGAGACAGACGCCAGTATGTGGATTGTGGGGGGTGCTTTTCCGAGCCATATTTTACAAGATCCGGTGTCAGCCAAGGCAGTAATTTAGGGCCTCTCCTGTTCATCCTGATGATAAATAGCCTGCCTGAGGTAGTTACTCACTCGATACCATTACTTTTTGCTGACGATCTCAAGTTGGTTAGAGAGATTACCCAAACCACTGATCACGACTTGTTGCAGCGGGACATAGATAGGGTCGTTAATTGGAGCTTAGAAAATAAATTATACTTCAACATAGATAAGTGTTCAGTTATGTCATACAGTCGGGCACGTAACCCTAGTCATCATTCGTATACAATGGAGGGAGCGCCGTTGCAGCGCATAACAGAGGTCAAGGATTTAGGAGTAAGGTTCAGCACCGACCTGACGTTTAGGAAACATATTGCAGACGTCTGTAAAAAGGCTTTTCGCAATCTTGGATTTGTTTTAAGACAGTCGAGTCACTTTACAAACATCGCAGCCCTGAGAGCGTTGTATGAGGCCCTGGTTAAGAGTCACCTTGAATGCAATGCTGCTGTCTGGTCCCCACATGAGGCAAAATATAGGTTGATGCTGGAGCGTGTCCAGAATAAATTTGTTAGATTTTTATATCTTAAATTGTATGGTGTTCATCCCGGATACCCGTTGCTGTACCCTACTTTGTTTGTCCTGGGGATGGTGGGGTACTACAAGCTGGAGGTCAGGAGAGAGATAGCGCTGGTCATCTACGTGTTCAAGGTGATTCGCGGTAAGGTCCACAACCCAGCCATCCTATCGGAGGTGAAGCTGTGCGTGCCGGACGGGTACGTGGCGCGGCGGCGGCGCCCGGCGCTGCTGGCGCTGCCGGCGCCGCGCACCAACCTGCTGGGGCGCGCGCCGCTTGCGCGGGCACTGTGCGCGCTCAATGCGGTTGCGACACGAGTGGACATATTCTCTTGTTCGCTGAGTGACCTCTCGCACGCAGTCCACATATTGTATACTTAATTTCAATATATAATTTGTCATAGTAGTGGGTATATTTGTGTGAGTAATGAATAAATAATTGAATTTGAAATTTCATCATTGGACATTAAATTATTGTAAATTGACATTATTATATATAATTTTGAAATTTTGAATTGAATACAGTTTATTATTTTGACATTAGTAATTTAATTATTATTGTGACATTATTATTGGAATAATTATTTTGACATTATTAACTTAATTATTATTATGACATTATTATTGGAATTATTATTTTTGACATTATCTATGAAAAGTAATTATTGCTGTGACGTTATAGTTTGAACATTAGTTTATGATGACAAACTAATGTTCAAACTATAACTATAAGCTCGAGAATTATCTTCAAATGACTGAATTTTATTGCATCTACTAGTATTGATTTTGTATTTTTTAATATTGTGTGACAATTAGTATTTAGATTATAAGCATGAACTTGTTATAATTATGTTGCTGCTCTGTCGCATTAGGTTACCTGTAATGACATTGTATGTGTGTAATAAACAATAAATAAACAATAAACAAATGGCAACAAATATCAAAGGCAATGAGACTACAAAAATTACAAAACGTCTTTCAGATATTCATCTACAGTGTAGTATGCTTTTGTAAGGAGTAACTGTAAAACATTATTTTTAAATTCGTGTGTATTGTCAATTTCTAGTGTACATTTTGCAACTTATTGTACAAGCGAGGAGCCATACTAAAAACACTCTTATCATACAGCGCTGTTTTATGTTGGGGTATACATATTTTATGACGATTGCGGACACTATTATATGTAGTAAAGCGGCTCATATTGTTTTTTACAAAACTTACAGTTTCATATATATACAGACACGGTAAAGTTAGTATCTTTAATTTTATAAAGTGTGGTTTGCAGGTATCTGTCTGTTGTAATCTACATACGGCTCGTAGACATCTTTTCTGTGCCTTAAATGCCCTTTCTTTGTCGGTTGAATTTCCCCAGAATATAATTCCATACCGTAATATTGATGTCACGTGGGCATGATGTGCTGTAATTAACGCATTTTGATTTACTATTTTTGACATCATATAGAGCGCATATGAGAAACTATTTAATTTATTCATATCGATGTGCACCTTCCAATCTAGATTCGAATCTATGTGCAGTCCTAAAAATTTCGTATTGCCTATGTCTACATTACTTTTATTTAAATGTTTTATATTCATGTCACTTAATTTGTTTACGTTATTTCCGATTGTCATTATGTTAGTTTTGTCAAGGTTAATTAAGAGATTATTTGATGTCAACCATTCGATTATTTTGTCCATAGTATAATTTATGTTATCTTCCACATTGGCCGCTATTTCTTGACCAGAACAGATTACAGTACTGTCGTCCGCAAAAAGGATCATTGGGTAACCTATTGACCGCGGGAAATCATTTATATATAATATGAAAAGTAATGGACCAAGAACACTTCCCTGTGGTACACCTTCTGTTACATTTCTAATGTCAGATGAGTATTTTATTTCCATTTTATATTTAGGACATATTCTACTTATTTGTGTTATTTGTTTTCTGTCTTGGAGATATGATTTTATTAGATTTAGAACATTTCCTCGTATTCCATAGGTATATAGCTTATCTATAAGTATAGAATGGTCTACATAATCGAATGCCCGCGTTAGGTCCATATACATAGCGTATACTGGTAGTTTACTCTCTAGGTTCCCCATGACCTCTAAGAGGAAATTATAAATCGCTACATTTATACTTAAATTTTTCCTAAATCCTTCATCATCGGTTAATACTTTGTTTTTCTCAAGATACTCATACAAACATTGATGAACGAATTTCTCTAAAATCTTTGAGAATATAGAAATAAGTGCTATGGGTCTATAAAATTGCATATTTTCCCTGTCTTCTTTTTTAAAAATAGGGATAGTTAGCGTTATTTTTAACTTATCAGGGAAAGTACCACAACTAATGCATAAATTCATGATATGGCTTAATGGCCCTGCTATGATCGTAGATACGAATTTAATAACTTTGGTACATACTCCGTCATAGCCTGTACTTGAAGTATTCTTCAAGCCCATTATGATTCCATGCATATCATATGGTGTTGCTGGGCTCATAATAATATATGTAATAATATATAATAATATGTATATATGTATATAATAATATGTATATATTATATATTATATATTAATATTATATATTATATATATATATATATTATATATATTATATATTATATGTATATATTATATGTATATAATAATATGTATATAATAATAATATGTAATAATAAGCCTATCTCTTTTAGGAAATGCAAACTTAGTTAAAAGAAATCGTTAAATGCTTGTGATATTTGTTGAGGATCACTAATTATTCTATTATCGAGTTTTACACACTTTATTTCTTCTTTGGGAGTATTTGATTTACATCTGTTGACAATCTTCCAGGTAGCTTGCGATCTGTTTTTGGCATTTTTTATTTTATAATAATTTTGCGCTTTCCTCGTTAAATTAATTATGGAACGAAGTCTCCTACTATATGTCTTAAAGATGTCTTTGTTTTGCCTACTTGGATTTCGCCTGTACTTATGTAGTAATTCTTTTTTTTCCGTGAGCATACTCTGATGCCTTTACTCACCCACCTGGGTTTTATAATTTTTGTTATTTTCGATTTTATTATAGGGAAACATAAATCATAGAATAAAGTAAACATGTCAATAAAGTTATTATATGCAATATTTGGATCGTCAGAATTAAAAATGTCACTAAAACTAAGGTTTGTCAAACATTGTTTAAATTTCGTCATATTTCTTAAACTATAGTATCGTTTTTTTATGTACCAGTAAGGAAGAGTGCAGTATTCCTTAACTGGACAGGTCAATATTTGTGCTAAATGGTCCGACAAAGCCAGTTCCTTTACTTCAGCTTGACAGCCTCGAATGTTATAGATTATGTTATCAATGCATTTACCACTGACTGGTCGAGTGACCTGTTTTATAGCAAGTTTTAGGTTATAGGACGTACATATCTCTTCAAACTGAACACTGGTTTTGGTTGTTTTTAATCTGTCAATATTGAAATCTCCGCAAATAACCACTTTTTTGTTTTTTAAACAGTATCTTTCCAGCAAGTCCTGAAATTTTTGAAAAAATGTTTTTAAAGTATTACTATCTTCCCTTGGGGGTCTGTATATACATAAAACAAGTACATCGTGTTCTACTAATTTTACAGCACTACATTCCATAACTTTGGGTATGCTAAACTCATTAACATCATTTACTAAGTGATATTTGTGACAATTTCGTACCAGAATGCATGATCCTCCATATCTATTTTCACGAGAATAGCATGACGCCAGTTCGTAGTTACCTATTCTTAATATATTTGTATCAAATCTAAGCATGTTGTGTTCCGTAATGCACAATACATCGATAATCCTACCCTGTCTCAAGAAGCCGTCAATATGAACTGCTAGTAAGTCTGATTTTCCCATAAGACCATTAATATTTTGGTGGAGAATGTTTATTACCTGCTTTTTAGAGACGAAAATTATGCAGATCATCAGTAGGCTCTATTGGGGACTCCACTATTGGATCCTCACTTTCTGTATCTGTTTGTGTGCCTTTGTCTAGTGTCAGTATTAAATTATTCTTATTCAAAGTCAACGTTTGTTTATTTTTGTATTGGATCATTTTTAATCTATATGTTATACGTAATATTTCCCGTAGCAATGACCTAGCAAGGTTTACTGTGAAGTGTCTAATAAGCGGATAGTAATTGTGATAATTCATGTCAACATATGATACATGTTCATATTGGCTGCACGTGAAATTAAGTTCATAATTGAGCTTTGTTTCGTTAAGTTGCCTATTAAATGGTATTTCACAAATTATGATGTTTGTATTTTTATAACAATGTATAAGGTTAATAATATGAGATTTAAATCCATATGGATTTGCATCATTAGTACCTCCCAATACTACTACATAATCATTCTTCGTAAGACTCCTTATTGTGCTTGCTTCGGTATTATTGAGAATGTCAGCAATCCTAGCGCCGGACTTCCAGAAGCTTGTGACAACATAATTTGTCCCCACCAGCCTCTGCAGGGACGTCTGTATCCCCCTACCTTGCTGATCCGCTATAATTACAATCCTATTCAATTGCTTTTTATCAGTCTCAATGGTTTCTAGGTTTTTGGATTGGTTTATTGCGTTGCTAGTTTTCGCCTCTATTTTTTCATTCATGTCTTTGTTTTCCTTTGTGTTATTACGTTGTTCGGTCGGAGTATACTTAACGGGACTCTATTGTTCCTCTTCAGCTTCCTTCCCCTTCTTTAATCGCGTAAAACTACTTATGCTTTTTATCGCTCTATATCTTGGTGAGTCTAAAATTATTGCAGTGTCTGAGTATTGTTTTATGGGTGTTGATGTCAGGCTGCATATTTTGGGTTTACCTCTTAACATACGATTTGATCCAGGAGTAAAGCATTTTGGATCACCTGTTTCTATTTTCTTATATAGTTCTACTACTTTATTACTCTTTTCTAGATCATATTTCAGTTTAGTATTTTCACATAGCAAATGGTTTATCTCATGATGCGCACTTTGTAATTCAGTATTCAGTTGGGAAATTTTTTCGGTTAGTATCTTAATTCTTTCATCTTCAATTGAGTCGTTTGGTAAACTCCTAATAGTAGTGTCGAACATGCTTGACTCAGAAAGTGATGTCGACCTTTGTGTTATTTGTTTTCTATGAGTGATGTTTTCATTATCCATATTTTTTTTAAAGTTCTACCAATTTAGTAGAAATTAATTTTTATGGTATCCCCCAATTCGTGCTTAATTAATTTTCAATGCTGGCAATACTCAAGTTAATGTCAAAATCTGTCAGATTTTGTTTAGCTACTTGTTCATAGATGGCGCTTTACTAAATTTTATCATTCAATAGTCAGTTTTTAAGTGATGCAACACTTACAATAAAGTCAATTTTTGTCAGGAACGTCAATATAAAATTTTCTACTCACCGCTTGATGGCGTCAGTGGTAGTTATATCTTCAATATCGTAAAATAAACTGTCAAAGTATGTTGTGAATTTTTTTCAAATTGCCATTTTAACGGCTAGTATATTTTTGTTTTTGTGGAATAAGTTAAATTATCTGATTGTACTATTGTTCAAAGTTATTCTGTAGGTTTTATTTTTTGGCACATACACTTATTGGTCACTCAAACTGATAGATTTATGATAGATTTAATAACTTAGTTCTTTTTCACTATAGCACATAAATATTTGTTTGTGTCGATAGATACTGTCCACTAATGATGTCACTTGAGTATTGTGATGACTGTTTGAGATTTCACTATCATTTAACTTATTTGAACTATTAATTATATATATTGAATATTTTAAATACACAGGGGATGTTTACATTGGCAGCTCCAGTGTTGCCAGTACATCATGTATATGAAGATACCATTACTACAAATTAAAAACTTATAGGAATAGGAATAATTTGGCGATTTGCTCTGTACTGTAAGAGTAGATGTATTGGTTCGGTAACTATTAATCATAATAGCGTAATAAAGTCATAACCACATTTAATTACATGCGGTCCAGATCATTGGAAAAATTAAATAGATATGAAGATACATGATTGTAAAAAAAGGGTCAGTGAATTAGACACTATATCAGTGCCCAGTGTCTATAAGGAAACAGTGGTTTCATTAGAAAATACTGGTATTGATCTTATTAACGAGTTACCCACATTTTTGGCAGTGAAGTCAACTTTATACCGGCATCGCAATAAAGACCTAGAAGTTGATAACCTATACTACAAAAGCTTTACAGACACTAAGATACTAAATTATTTCGATAACTAAATTTGAATCTTTTGTCTTAGCTGAGTACTATCGAGATGATGGTGCACGAATTTTAGTACTTGCTTCTAGTGACGCTAGAACAATAATAACAGAAAGAAATGTCTATTTCGGTGATGGCACATTAGGAATTACCCCAGTACTCTTTCTTCAATTGCATATCGGCGCAAAATAATATGTCACCTTAAACATAAACAAGTGACCTCACTATGCACGTGCTCAGAGTGGTGCGTTCGGCTAAACAACCCCCACTCCGGCCTCTCCGCCGCCGCTTTACTATAATAAATACATACATACATAAATAATACTACGAAAATTAAAATTACAAAAACGGTTCAACAATTTGGTTGTGCCGTAACTTTGCTAAGTAAAAATGTAATGGCTCTGTAACTATTGATAACGTAAGTATACTATTATGCCTTAAAGAGAAATTGATAGTTTCGAGAGTCAGATTTCAGCTTTCTAACTGTCACGATTCGTGAGATCCAGCCTGGTGAAACGGACAGCGAAGTCTCAGTAATAGGGTCCCGTTTTGCAATTTCGGTACAGAACCCTAAAACGGTTGTCGGTGCTTCTTGTTCGTCTACCTTATAAATTTGCTTAAAATCTATTGTTTTATTTCGTTATCAACTTTATTAGGAATAAGTTGTACCTCGAACGCAAAAATATTTTATGAAGTTGTACTACTGAATGTGACGTACAGTATGTTGTAGACAGTTTATTGTTTTGTCACTTGACGAGAGTCTCCAGGGATCTATGTCTTGAGATCTATTTTTTTATTTTTTGTTTTAATTAAAGGATACCAATTTAGTGAAGTCGAAAAATCATACGTGTTTCTACGTCCGGACGTTGGGCAAAATATGATTGACCTGCAAAAGTATATATTAAAAGTTGCATCAACATTATTTAAACCAGTTCTGTTACTTTATAAAAAAATGTGCGAAGCCATTAAAAAATCAAGGAATAGATATTGTTAAAAAGTTACTAAATTTAAATGCAGTAAAAAGTGATGTTTATAAATTTCGAATAAGAGATGCTAATATACAAAAAATAATGTAAAAAAAAATCACTGACGTTATAATACCACTGTCTGATGATTCATTTATTTTATTTGACTAAATGTATGGATAAAATAGAATAATTGTATTTGCATCCGTGGAAGCAAAAGATCATCAAGAAAATCACTGAAGCATTTGTTTGCAGACGGAACGCTTCGTAGTTGCATTAAACCATTTAATCAACTATATGTAATACATGGAGACTTGGGTAGTTCGGCAAATACTACATACGTTGTGCCGCTTATATATGTATTGACGACAAACAGGACTGAAAAAAACTATTATGCGTTATTCAGAATACTGGAATCTCAAATTCCAGACATAAATCCTTCAAAATTCACCATGGATTTTGAAACATCAGCGATGAACACCATTTTAAAAGTAGTTCCTAAAATAAAAATCAGCGGGTGTTACTATTATTTTTCGAACAGCGTATGGAAAAAAGGGAAAAAGGTAGGCATTACTGAAAACAGGAATTCGAGGAGGATAGTAGCACTCTCTGCTGTTCTTCCTTTATTACCATTAGATCTGATTAATCATGGTTGGAGCTATGTTGGAAAAGAATGCCCTGAAGACAATGAACCTTTCAATAAATTCAAAAAATATACGGATTCGCAATGGTTTAAAAATTCAGAATGGATCTAAATAGGGTGTGTATACGGTCAACGGCATCGTACAAATAATTTTGCAGAAGGTTGGCATAACAAATTAAACAAATTGATTGGCAGTAAACAACCAAATTTAATGAAGATGTTGCAATGTGTGTATGAAGATGCCGAATACTATGCCATACGAATGAATTTGTAGCGAGATGCCTACTATCGGCCTTGGTTGACTGTTTTACGTTTTCATACAATTAGTAGCATAACGACTGCTTCAGAAAACCTCCAAACACTTAGTCGCACTATGCCTACTTTTTCGTTTTTGTCACTGTCATATTGCAGCTTGCTGTACTTTGTGAAATATAGCTTCGGGAATATTAAGATGCCTAATTTAATACAGTCGTGTTAAAAAGTATTAAAAATAAGTACCTACCTACTTAATAATGTCGTGATATAATTTGAGTATACATTGCATACAAATCTTTATTTAAAATCATAGTTTATCTCCTTGGTATGTGCAAGAAGGTTAATCATAGTACATTAATAATTCATTCAAATATGTATGTTTCGAAGATGGCACAGCCCCTGTTGAATAAGAGTCTGGGTAATATTGAACTAGTCGATACATGTAGACCCTCCATTTCGGGAGTGCGAAAAAGGGGATTCACACAAGAATTCCTCAATTACCTACGCACAGGAAAAGCTACTCAGTTTTTCAAACGATCCTATACAGCTGCAATACGCACTTAAGAAAACAAAGGATCATGTAATGGAGGATATGGATTCAATAAAGATATTGAAGGCTGACACTACGGCATAGGAAACTATGATTGGAGGTGTTGGGGTTACCACAAATCTTGAAGCTGCAGAAGGATCAAGGAATTTTTTGACGTTTGGTATTAAGATTGTTTTCCATTTACTTCCTACATTTTGTTTTTGTATACATTAAGATTTATTTTTCTTTTTAAGATAATTTTTAATAATAAAAAAAATAAACTATTTTCGCCTGAAATGTAAAATCATACTAACTTGTCACTTTAACTAGTCTGAATAATAATCCTACATCATGTGTCAATAAAACTCTTCATTAAGCCGTAAGACCCAAAGATCCGTAGCATACGCACTTCGCTTTAATTGCTGGTAACACTGGCACAGTGTACATCGTCTCCGAATTTAAATTCGCATGAATTTCAAAAGAGTTACACATCTATTAGAAAAAGTGGTGTGTTCGAGTGCAACTACAGTTATATCTCAGTGATATCGTTTGTGAGAACTTTTAATAGCCCCACACAAAACTCAGTCGATAATTTGCTAAGGAATCAACAATCAATCTCAGTTGCTTTGCAACTAAGTGACGCTCTGTTGTGGTGGTTTTCGCGTATATTGCTTTGCATTAGAGTGGAAATAAAGTCCTGGAGAAACATGTTGAAATTTTTTTCAAATAACGGACTTCGTACTCAACAACTAGCTCCACTTAGACTATTGTAGCGGCATACGGTCAAAATAATCAAGTTCAGGTACTTAGCGCCAGGAGCCACAATCATCGGTAGACCGGTTGATTTTTTCACTGCATACGAGTATAAACTTATCACTACCCTACTACTAAGCGCATCCAAGTGTTTCTCATAGTTTTGAACAAGGTGTTCCATTGCAAACGTTGTGGAATTAAAGCGAGGGATGGCGCCACATGCTCCGCGTGCGCTGGTCAATTTGATTTCCCTTGTTCAGGAGTAACGGAATGCCGATGGTGGAAACTAGGAGACAGGAAATCAACCTGGAAATGCCCTGGCTGCAAGTCAGTAGGTGTTGCAAACCCAAAAACCATCCCTGCAACAGCTACGAATACCATTCTTACCGAGCTAAAATGCTTATCGGCACAAATGGAGGATTTACCAGCGTTGGTTGATGCTGTGAAGGCAATAGAAGCTGAGTTAATGAACTTAAAATCTATGAGTTCTCGGACGTGAAAGTCTCAATTGAGTTTGTTGTTTGTGTGTCAAATTTAAAAAGGACCCTAAAGCCTTTTGTGAGTTTTTGAGAAATAGGAAGGGCACGGCTCATAAGCAGGCTATTTTGAAAGATGGTCAGCAGATTACTAATGACGAATGTGCTGAACACTTTACTGATTTTTTTTAAGTCCGTGTATAATAAGTTCACCGCCCCAACTTGATGTGAAAGCGGCAATGGCGCAGCCGCTAGGAATATCTGGTAAATGCGTGCATATCGAATCTCTTAGCTTAAATAGTGTTGGAGAAGCACTCGCGCGTTAAAAACCAAAGCGATCGACTGGTCCTAACGGCATTACCCCTTTTCTGCTTAGGGATTGTAGTAATTAACTGCTAACTTTAACTAAAAAGGTGGCGGTCAGCGCCACCCTGCGGCAAATAGCAAAGTAACTAATAATACCATTGTAAAAAAAATATACGCTATAGTTGGGAGAAAATTAGGAGGAATAGAAATTTTAATTATAGTAAATTATTACCTACTATAATTTTTAATTATTGAAATTCATCTGTACTGTACATGAAAAATGGCTAATAAATGCAGCGCTTGTTGTTCAACTATACTCGATGCCATCTATATGGAATGTTCTAACGAAAAATGTAAGAAAAAGTATGATATAAACTGTCTAAATGTTAAAATAGACATATTTAAAGCGTTTACTTTGGAATACAAGAAAAACTGGATATGTCCTGATTGCATGGCGATGACTCCGAAGCCAAGGAATACTGACGACACACCGATTAGATGTAATAATAAAGCTGGTACGTCTCCTAGTTACGTAAACCTTGTGCGAGGTAGTCAAGGTAATTTCACACCTATAAGATCGGATAATATGGAGTCTATGATACTGGACGAACTGAGAGAACTACGATCTGATATGATGGCTCGCATGGACAGACAAGAAAAAACAATTGCAGATCTTAAAATACAATTTTCTGAAAATACTGACTGTACTGGAAGAAAATGTTAGTAAAAATCAGCCGGGAAAATGTGAAATGCAACATTCAAACAACTTAACACCTGAGAATACTACCTCCCAGCAGACAGATGCCAAAATTATGGATGAAACGTGTCTAGCTCGAAAAAATAACAACTTAGAATGCGGTATGATACCTGAAGAATATAATGGTGGGGCCACGAAATCCGCAATGGAACCTAAACATAACTCAGAATACATTAAAAAGGGGCCAGTCAGGGAGGAAGTAGCAACGGAAGCAGATTCAAGACGGGTTGGACAGTCGTGCAAAACAAAAAACATAATCGGTATTCAAGAGAGATTGGAACGGGAAGAAACAGTCACATGACAGCCATAAAAGCTACGGAAAAGAAACGATATCTACATGTTTGGCGCTTACACCCGGAAACTACATTAGAAGCAATGATAGATCACGTAAAAAATAAAGGCGGTTATGACGTTGATCTGAAAATTGATAAAATCAATCACAAGACGGACAGGGATTACTCTTCATTTAGAATCGGTGTTCCTGAAAAATTTTTGCAGACCTTGATGCATTCTGATTCATGGCCAGTAAATACACAATATAGCGAGTGGATTTGGTTTCGAAAATCGTCAAAAAACTAGGACAGAGAATAAGAAAACAGAAATACTAGTATACTACCAAAATGTTGCTGGCCTGCGTACAAAATTAGATGCCTTTAAAAATAATATAAGTTTAGTTCACGCGGACTTATACGCGATTACGGAGTCTGGGTGCAATGAATCCATACATGATACGGAGATAGTCCCCCCGGGATATCAAATATTAAGATGTGATCGAGCAGATGGTCGGAAGCAGGGCGGTGCATTTCTAGTGGCCACACCGGTGTGTTGGTACTCGAAATACGACGGATACAATTGGCCGGAGACGGAGGGTGCAGTTCACGTGCTGCTTCTACATCTACGAGTACTGTATGTATTGATAAGTGTGCATTTGAAATAGTAGGTGCTGAGGTATATTTAAAAAATAAGTTTTTGTTTGTATGTTGCGTGGTTTATATTCCTCCAGCTAGTTCTGAGAATGATTACACATTGTTATTTAATATAATAGAAGTGTCATGTACTAGGTACAAGGAAGTCATTGTAATAGGCGATTTCAACTTATATTCTGCTCCGTCTAGCGTTCATGGTTATTATGAGTACATTTTATCCTATTGCGAGTTCACTCAAAGTAACAAAATACCGAATTGTTTGAATCGTCAACTGGATTTGGTACTGGATGTAGGCATACTCGGTGAAATAGCAGTGGTAGCGTCGGACGAGAGTATAGTGCGCAAGGACCCACTACACCCGCCACTGATGGTGAGCGCCTGCCCTACAACCACACCTTTGACTGTTGCGGTCGCCGGGGATATCACTGCTTCACCCACACGCAGTGAATTCAGTTTACGTCCGCAATGGAATTTTTTTAAGGCTGATTTCCATTCATTGTATTATAGTTTGGATACGGCAGATTGGAGTGTATTATATGAAATAGAAAATATTGAGGATGCAATTAATTATTTTTACACTTCTTTTAATAACATGTTAGATGAACACGTTCCGAGAAAAAAGCAGATTCACAAGCAAACAAGCTACCAATACCCAGAATGGTACACAAGTGCCATTATAAAAGACCTAAAAATCAAGGCACGGCTCCACAAAAGGTTCAAACAGACAAAATTAGATAGTGATTACAGGGAGTTCGATAGATATAGAAAAAGTATTAAAGCGGCAATAGAGGTTGCATACAAACAATATGTAAATAATATAGAAAATAAATTTAAAAAGGACCCTAAAGCCTTTTGTGAGTTTTTGAGAAATAGGAAGGGCACGGCTCATAAGCAGGCTATTTTGAAAGATGGTCAGCAGATTACTAATGACGAATGTGCTGAACACTTTACTGATTTTTTTTTAAGTCCGTGTATAATAGCTCACCGCCCCAACTTGATGTGAAAGCGGCAATGGCGCAGCCGCATGGAATATCTGGTAAATGCGTGCATATCGAATCTCTTAGCTTAAATAGTGTTGGAGAAGCACTCGCGCGTTAAAAACCAAAGCGATCGACTGGTCCTAACGGCATTACCCCTTTTCTGCTTAGGGATTGTAGTAGAGTAATAGCGACACCTCTTCATTACATATTTAATATAATATTACAAACAAAAATATACCCTGATAGATGGAATACTACTAGAGTTATCCCAGTTCCTAAAGGTAAGTCAGGGTCCCTGACTTACCTTTAGGAACATAACTAAGATAGACACGTTTCATCCATAATTTTGGCATCTGTCTGCTGGGAGGTAGTATTCTCAGGTGTTAAGTTGTTTGAATGTTGCATTTCACATTTTCCCGGCTGATTTTTACTAACATTTTCTTCCAGTACAGTCAGTATTTTCAGAAAATTGTATTTTAAGATCTGCAATTGTTTCTTCTTGTCTGTCCATGCGAGCCATCATATCAGATCGTAGTTCTCTCAGTTCGTCCAGTATCATAGACTCCATATTATCCGATCTTATAGGTGTGAAATTACCTTGACTACCTCGCACAAGGTTTACGTAACTAGGAGACGTACCAGCTTTATTATTACATCTAATCGGTGTGTCGTCAGTATTCCTTGGCTTCGGAGTCATCGCCATGCAATCAGGACATATCCAGTTTTTCTTGTATTCCAAAGTAAACGCTTTAAATATGTCTATTTTAATATTTAGACAGTTTATATCATACTTTTTCTTACATTTTTCGTTAGAACATTCCATATAGATGGCATCGAGTATAGTTGAACAACAAGCGCTGCATTTATTAGCCATTTTTCATGTACAGTACAGATGAATTTCAATAATTAAAAATTATAGTAGGTAATAATTTACTATAATTAAAATTTCTATTCCTCCTAATTTTCGCCCAACTATAGCGTATATTTTTTTTACAATGGTATTATTAGTTACTTTGCTATTTGCCGCAGGGTGGCGCTGAACGCCACCTTTTTAGTTAAAGTTAGCAGTTAATTAACGAATACCTCTCAAAAAAGATTCCCTTGTAATATTTTTATTTCTGCAACACTGCGAAGTTTAGGTTTCGCTATTCGCCACCATGAGACACTAGTAGTGTTATTTTGAATTAACATTTTTGTCAATTAATAATTTTACACAGTTTTCATCACACAGCTTTAAATCGCGCTTAATACTGTTACTTTATGTTCAATTTCTATATATGTTGAGTATCTATTGTAGTATTTTACACCTTTAAGTGTCCATTGTATACAAATATAAAATTTTGTTTTGGTTGTGTACTATTTTCCTATCCGTGATTTAAAGTTGTTTATAGCAGTTGCCCACAATAACACTACCTTATCACACTATTCACACTATATTACGCAACTTTTTATACTGTATTTATCACTTTATCTATTATTTAGGCTTTATTTAAATACGCGGCGAATGTACCGTACCAGTGTTGCCAGTCTATTCAAACAATTTGGGATGAGGACATTATAAACTTAATCGTAAACGAAACCAACAAGTATGGCGAAAGCCTCCGCAGCGACCCGGGACTTTCGCAATTCGCCAGGGCTAAAAGGTGGGTAGCCATCACACCCACAGTGTTATGGACTTTTTTTGGCATTTTTATGCTGCAAAGCATAGTGCCGATTCCCGTGGAACGGGAGTACTGGACGCCATGTTTGGCTTATTTAAAACTTGGCAACTTCGCCGATTTTATGCCCCTTTAACGATTCCAGTCAATAAAACGCTGCCTACACTTTGTAGATAATAATTTATATGCCAGAGGTATTCCGACCAAGTTGAAGAAAATTCGACCCATTCTTGACCACCTGAATAAAAAATTAGGGTCTTTATATCTACCTGAGCAGGAGATCGCTGTGCACGAATCTCTCATGCTGTCACCCAATATGCCAGAATTAAAAGGTGGCATCTAGTAACAGCGCAGGAAATCTGGATATTTATTTGGGGTTATGATGCTGCAGGGCATCATACCTCTACCAGTAGAAAGGGAATACTGGACCCCATGTTTGGCTTACCTAAAAGTTGAGGACTTTGCTGAAATTATGCCCTTCTATAGGTTTGAATTAATTAAACGGTTTCTGCATTTCGTGGATAACGATTTATGTGCCAGAGGTATTCCGAACAAGCTAACAAAAATTAGGCCAATTTTGGATTCCTTGAACCATAAGTTCAGCTCTTTGTAGTTTATATCAATTGATGAGTCCCTTCTTCTATGGAAAGGTATACTTTCCTTTGCCTAACTGATAGCAAATAAAGCTGCTCAGGTAGGTATAAAGAGCTATGAGCTATGCGAGTCGAAGACGGGATACCTCTGGCGCATGATCGTTCATACTGGGAAACAAGAAGGGCATAATTTCAGTGAGGCTGAACCTGAAGGTGCGACCTCAAGGATTGCTATAGTTTAGTTTAAACAAAGGCCACACTTTAGTAATAGACAACTTCAATAACAGTCCTTTGCTGGCACGCACCCTCAAGGCCCAAAAAACTGATGTGCTGGGCACCTTACGGCTCAATCGTGAGTTTGTGCCGGAGAGCCTAAGGCACAAAAATAAGTCGAACATGCGGTCTGATGAGGTCGCATTTAGTCAGACAAAAGACATCACAATTACGGTTTGGAAGGATACCAATGTGGTTTCCCTCATCTCTACTTACCACAATGTGCAAGTCGGTGGAAAAGAGTAGTACGGGTACTACAAGTACAAGCCAAATGCCGTTCTCGATTACAACCTTTCTATGGGAGGCGTCGACAAAAAGGACCAGCTCTTGCAGACGGATTAGAAGCGCCATTTGGTACAAGAAACTTTTCCGCCGGCTTGTGAATGTCCATCCATAACGCATTTGTGATGTTTTGCAGTGCAAGTACAGCCAACATTGCCCAGCGACAATTCCGTGTGCGGTTGGCGGACGAAATCATTACAAGATTTCGTCCTCAACAAGAGGAAAGGGTGCCAATTACCGGTCACTTTCTAGCTCGGAACAGCAGTAAGAGGTCATGTTGCAAGTGGTGTGTTATGAAAAAAGTAGATACTTGCACAATCTACAAATGTGACACTTGTAACGTGAACCTCTGTGTCATAGGCTGCTTCCGAGACGACCACATGGCCATGTGTTAAAAAAAAATATATAAAATACCTCACTACAACGCTACTTCCATTATATTTAAATTAAAAGACAAATAACATTAAAAAGACTTTTAGAATAGAGTAGGTATTTACTCGGATTTACTGGCACAGTATCCGGAAATTACTAAACCAGTGTCATTTAATGAGAATCTTACTATTTCAGTGTTTCACCATATTTAAACTACCAGGACCTTTTGGACCACTGGTGTTCGCCCGTGCCAGACCATTTGCACCGGAGCGGTATAAAATAGTCAGGGACAAATTTAAGCACATGCAGAAAATAGGTATCTGCAGGCCATCGAAAAGTCCTTGCGGAGATTATAGGGCTTTAAACAAGGTGACTATACCCGATAGATACCCTATACCGCGAATAATTGATTTTACATATATACATATACTAGGTAACAAAAAAATCTTTTCACGTTTGGACTTAAATCGAGCATATCATAACGTAATGGTAGCACCAGAAGACGTCGAGAAAACGGCGATTATTTATTTATGTACACTCCTGTCCATCCAAAGGTTGCCTGGAAGAGAATATTGTTTGCAATAAGGCCGCCCATTGTACATTATTATGTATAAAATCCATGTTCATTTGTGTACTTTGGTGTACAATAAAGAATATTTATTATTATTATAATTACACCTTGGGGTTAGTGGGAATTCCTGCGATTAGGATTCGGGATGCGCAATGCCGCGCAAACATTCCAAAGGTACACGAATAATGCCGACTTACAGGGAATAGAAGACGAATTTAATAACGAAATTTTTTCCCAGTTTTCTTTTTGCTATATAGATGACATCATTGTAGCCAGCGAATCAGCGGAAATTCACAAATGTCATCTAAGAGCGATTTTCGAACGTCTAAGTAAATTCGGTATTACTATTAATCTGGCGAAGTGTGCTTTCGGGAAAATTAAATTAATTTTTTTAGAGTACGAAGTTACGCCAGATGGGATACGGCCGCTAGAAGATAAAGTCCAAGCAATTATTGATTTCCCTAAACTCAAGACGGTAGATCAGTTGAGCCGTTTTTCGGAAATGATACATTTCTATAGAGCCAGTTTACCTAAAGCCTGATGATTCACCACGAATATACAGCACATCAACGGGAACGATAATCCAGTGGCGGATGCCTTATCGCGCATAGAAACTATAGTATGCCTTACGTCGCTCGATTATGCAGAATTAGCGCAGGCACAAAAGACTGACGTGGAATTCGAAGTTGCGAGCGGAAGCAAACGGGCGACTGCAATATAAGCAAGTTTGTGCACCCGATAGTCGGTATGAGGTAACGTGCGAGGCTTCAACTAATGTTATTAAACCGTACCTATCTGTAAGTTTTGGGCAATTAGCATTCCACGCAGTTCACGATTTATCTCATCCCGGTATTAGTTAAATGGTGATGGTTTTAGTGATCGTGTTAACTGTTCGTGTTTTATTTATATTTATGCTACTTTTCAGTAATAAACAAACAAACAAGGGTCAATCCAAGGGCCGGGCAGGGAAGCAGAGAAAACCTGATGATTCAGCTATTGCGGGACCTAGTACAAGTATTACAGTAAATTACTCTGTTTTTTTGTACAAGCTATGAGGATGAGTACACCAACAAAAAAAAAAGAAATAATGAAAACAAAAAAACCATGGCTCAATTGTCACCGTCAGTGAAAAAAGAGTAAGTACATTGAACGAAAACGGCAAAAAGCGGTCACTTTTACCTGATGCGTGTCCCCGTAAGCGGTTACGGTAAGAAACGTTTAACTCTACTACTTACTCTGATTATAATTTTATTATAATGATTTCATTTAATTTTAACCCTCTGTGCTGGCTACGTTTGATTGTAAGAACATTCATGCAGTCCTTGTTTCCGAGTCATGGCTTAAGCCCTCTCATTCCATTGTTTCGTATAGCCTTCCTGGGTTTCAACTCATTAGAAACGATCGCACGGGCAGGCGTGCCGGTGGTGTTGCCATATACCTCATATATTCCTTTTTCTGTCATAAGCATGTCACAACAACCACCTCCGCCAAATGCCGGGGAGCACTTGTTTCTGGAAGTTGAGCTCAACCACACTAAACTTCTACTCGGTGTGTATTACTGTCCCTCGTCTAAAATTAATTACTTCTCTTCCTTTGAAACACTACTAGTTAACTTTATACCTTCTTACTCTCATTCCATAATTATGGGAGATTTTAATACGTGCCTTCTCAAAAATGATGAGCGCTCCTTAACTCTCAACACTATCACTAAATCTTGTAACCTCTCTATTCTTCCATCTAATACCACACACCACGTTCCAAAGCGTAATCCTTCACTTCTTGATCTCATCATGGTTTCTTCCTTAGAACGGGTAGCTAAGCATGGACAATGTGCGGCGGATGCTTTCTCATATCATGATCTTCTCTTCCTTTCTTTTAAAGTCCGCCCACCTAAGGCCAAGCATAAAATCTGCATGCAGCGCAATTTTCGCGATATGAGCCTCGACAGTCTGCGCAGCGACGCCAATAACATCAACTGGACCTCATTGTTTTCTTCGGCGACTGTGGACGAGCAAGTTGACATTTTTACCTCGAATCTTATTCAGCTCTATGACAAGCACGCTCCTATCCGAGCAATTAAAATCAAGCATCCACCGTCGCCGTGGCTGACAGATGAGATTAAATTGCTCATATCAAAAAAAGCTGCTGCTAAATTTCGATACAAAATTAAGCCTAATGAAACTAACTGGCAGAGATACGTGTCTGTTCGAAATCACTGCAATAAGGTGTGTAGGAATGCACAACGCCAGCATATTCATAATTCTGTACAGAATGGCGACCCGTCAAGGGTCTGGAAATTTCTTAAAACTCTGGGAGTTGGGAAAACACGTAATGATATGATTCCAAAAGATTTAAATACTGATGTTCTTAATCAGCATTTCACGGCCTCGTCCAACTTTGATAGGACCACAAAGACGCATACCATTAATTATCTTTCATCATTCCCAACTCTTAACCACTCACCATTTGTCTTTAATCTATTTACCGCTTGTGATGTTAAGAAGAGTATCATGGCTATAACGTCGAAAGCAGTTGGTAGTGACTGTATCAGCCGGGACATGATCCTCCCCATCCTCGATGAAATACTCCCAATCATCTGTTACTTCCTGAACTATTCCATAACGAGTGGTACTTTTCCATCGTCATGGAAAGATGCCTTAATTACTCCCTTACCGAAGAAATCCAAACCCCAGTTATTGACCGATTACCGCCCTATATCCATACTGCCATTCCTATCTAAAGTTCTCGAACGTCTCGTTAATAACCAATTAAGTGCGTTTATCTCCAAAAATAATCTCCTCAATACCTGTCAGTCCGGTTTTCGTTCTGGTCATAGTACAGTTACAGCCTTAGTGAATATTACAGATGACATTAGGTCTGGTATGGAAAGCGGGAAGTTAACTATTCTCTGTTTACTAGATTTCAGTAACGCTTTCAATACCGTGGACTTTGATATTCTACTACATGTACTCCGCTCTCTTAACATATCTCCGACAGTAATAGATTGGTTTCGTAGTTACCTGTGTGGCCGTCGCCAGCGCATACGCATCGAAGATGACTTTTCGAGTTGGTGTAATACCAGTGTCGGCGTGCCCCAGGGCGGCGTTCTTTCTCCTTTACTCTTCTCAATTTTTATAAATTCTATATCTAATGGACTTCGTTCTTCTTACCACCTTTATGCAGATGATCTGCAAATATACACGCAAGCACCCAGAGCTTTTTTGAGAGATGCGATAGATCAAATTAATACTGACCTATCTCACATTAGTTCCTGGAGCAGATCTCATGGGCTCAATGTTAACCCAAAGAAGACACAAGTGGTAGTAGTTGGCAGTTCTAGAACAGACATAGATCTGACACATGTTCCTCCAGTTATTTTTGATGGCACTGTAATCCCGATAAGCAAACAGGTCAAAAACTTGGGTATAATTATCGATTCCCATCTGTCCTGGGGCCCACAGCTGCAGGAGGTAAGCAGAAGGGTGTTTGTTTCTGCAGGATCAATTCGGAGGCTGAAACATCTGCTGCCGATTCCCACAAAAATTGCGCTGGCAAACTCCTTGCTCCTCCCTATTTTGGATTATGCTGATGTCAGCTACTTGGATCTGACCGAAAACCAGCTTGACAGACTAGAACGTCTACAGAACGTCTGTATACGATTTATATATGGTCTGCGCAAGTTCGATCATGTATCACAGTTCCGTTCGCAGCTACAGTGGTTACCCATTAGATTGCGCCGAAACTCACATATCCTTTCCCTGCTATACAACATCTTGTTTAATCCTTCAACACCTTTGTACTTAAAAGATCGCTTTCAGTTCCTTTCCGATGCGCATGAAAAATGTTTAAGATCATCGAGTAGACTAGTCCTAAAGATGCCAAAGCATTCCACAGGGTTCTTCGATAATTCTTTTACCGTAACAGCTGTACGCCTGTGGAATGAACTACCAATGGAAATAAGACGAGCTCAGACATTACTGAAATTTAAAAGAATGGTCAAGGAGCACTATTTGTCGACAGTGTCACTTGTAACATAGTATATCTTTACGTATGTATATGTATATGTGTATGTATGTATGTATATGTATATGTGTATAATTATATATTATAATATTGTAGTAGTATATTGTAGTATTTGTAGTAGTAGTATTATATTGTATATTGTAGGTAGTTTATTGTATTTATATAATTATTAAGTATTTTAAGTATACATATATTTATTATATGCACTTATATAAGTATGTATAAATTATTACATTTTTTTCTGTTATTAAACGCCAACAACTCCCAAATACTCCAACCAACATACATTTCCATCCAAAGGTTGCCTGGAAGAAATTGTGTAAAGCGATAAGGCCGCCCTTTGTACTGCTCTTGTCTTCTCAATTTCTGTAATATGAATATTGTAATTGGCGTACAATAAAGAATATAATAATAATAATAATAATAATTATAGAAAAACTTCGCCAGATCGGATAAATTGTCGGTTGGCAATATGTACGCCAGCCACCCCACCACCTCCTAAACTGCAGGCTTGGGAAATCCGGATTTTTTATTTTTATATATAGGACACGCCAACTTGACCTCACCTCGCCTAATGGTAAGCTAAAGGCAAAGTCTCAGGAAAGAGGGTCACCATTACAGACACTAAGTGCTACAATGGTGGCACTCAGCTTGGCGGCCTCATCAGATGCTTTTTCACGCCCCGCTTAAAGGCCCCGGGACTATCGGAAGAAGGAAACACGTGTGCTGGTAATGAATTCCAGGTCTTGGTGGTGCGGCAAAGAAAAGAGTCTCCGAACCGCTTGGTTCTTGCTCGTATTATACTTTGAAAAATTTACGTTACTTCGCAGAAAAACGGAAGACATCAGTCCTACGCTTTCGTCATCTCTTACCCCGACATTGCAAGTGGACTGGACTTCGGGCACTCTAAGTAAGAATAATAGGTATTAAATATTCTTTTTCTACATTAAATTGCCTAATCTAAGATAGTACATAAATTGTTCTTAACTTTTATAGAGTCTGATATCATGGCAGGTCCAAAAGAAGTACCGGTTTCAAAATTGAAGCCTAGCTTACACGCTGTTCATGAAGGTGTGTATACCTATTGAATAAAATACTTATACTTTGTCTTTGAAATATAGGAGTGGATACAATAAACATTAAATTTTATTCTTACAGAATCCAGTTTGAGTGACTGTCTCGTGTAACAGCACTTCCTTCAGAAGACAGTCTGACTCATCTACGTTTACGCAGACTACTCACATGATGGAAAGAGAATTTTGATATTCGCCACTCAAAAGGGCAGACAACTTTTGTCTGAGGGTAAGCTTTTCTTTGTAGATGGCACGGCACATTCAAGAGTTTTCAGAGCTTTTTAAACAGCTTTACAGTATACATTACATTGTCCTATTGGTGAGGCCGACACAAATATTGTTTCCGTGGCCTACGCGTTATGTAATAACAAAACTACGGACACGTATAATTTTTTTTTCATTTATTGAACAAGTACCAGGTTAGACACCAAAAACTTTTAAAACTGATTTTGAGATAGCAGTCATGAACGCTATCATATCAGTATTCCCCAATGTAATCACAAAAGGTTGCTACTTCCATTATTCGCAAGCGGTGTGGAAGAAAGAAAAGGAGTTACAACTCACCAAGTTAAAAACAACCCGCAGACAAGTAGCCTTCAGTGCTGTACTACCCCTTCTGCCGCAAAACGAAATTTTTAATGGCTGGTGGTGTGTAGCTGCTCGAAGTCCCGATGATAAAAATAGCAAGATATTTCGTGATTACATGTTAAAGCAGTGGTTGCGTGACGACTTTATAAAAATGTGGTGCGTTTTCGGACAAAGCCACCGTACGACGAATGCACTGGAAGCGTGGCACAGCCAGCTTAACAAGACGATTAAAAAAAGTAGCTTAATATGATCGAGATGTTAAATGCGCTTTATACTGACGCCTCTTATTACAAAACAAGATCAGTACAAATTGAAAATAAGGTAGCAAGTACTCGCTGCTATTCAACGGAGGCCGTGCTGCGAGAAGACTTGATTCACAGGAAGCAACTATGGAGCTAGTGACCGGTCAAATAACCGTCGGTCATTTTATAAAAAAAATGCGATAGATATATTCTGAAATTATTGATTTTATTTAAAACACTTTAAAAGAAAGTTTTATAATTGTTATTGGTGTTGATTATATTTATCTACTCGACAGTTTCGTTAATTAGTCACTTTCGCCAACCGGCCACTTTTGAAATTAGTCAATTTTACTAATATCCTAAATTCGTCACTGTCCTTAATTCATCAGTTGGCTTATCTGGTCAGTATTAGTTAATCAATTTCAATTGATTTCCGTATTTGGTCAGTTGTAGTAGAATCACATACTAATGGATAATTTAAAACGGTCGGTATTTTTTTGGACTGTACCTACCGGTCTATTTATTTGGGGTAGGTTAGATAAAGTTAGTAAGTTAATGCTTAAAGTTTTTGAAGCACACACCAAATGCTTGATGCAAGGTGTGAAAGTGCCAGCTTTTGAGAGCGTTTACAATGCAGGACGGTTTTGAAATGGTACGAAGATGTGGAAGTACTCGCAACCTTTAATGAATTTTTGGTTGCTGACTATCAGAACCAAGGCGCCAGAATATTATTATTTTGTTCAAGCGAAACAAAGGAATTACTAGAAACCGTGAATGAATATTTCGTAGACGCAACTTTTAAGAGTACTGCACGGCCCTTTTCACAACTAATTGCCATACATGGCGATTTCGGGAGTGCGGCCCAAACAACTACAGCTATCCCATTATTCCATGTACTTATGCGTGATAAAAAATTAAAAATTTAAAAAGCCCCCGTCACAAAAAACAACTCCCAAAAATTCGAAAATAAGATAATTGTAATTTTTTTTTTTTTTTTATCATTTTAATATAAAATCCATTTTATTTATACAACTTAGGGGCCAGACTAGCACAAATCCCACCTGATGGAAAATGGTTACCGTGACCTATGAAGGTGTGCAACACCAGGAGAATCACACTCATGCTGCCGACCCTGTAAGAACATAGAGATTCTGTGCCGTCAATGTAGAAAACACAATCAGGACAAGCCTTTGGTCTTCCCATAGACAGCACAAAAACTCTCCAGTGAGCTCTGGCTACCCTACTAACCGCCGGGAACACAACACGAGGTTATTATAGCCGTGGAATTCTGTAGGGTGGAGGTACTTCCAAAGTCGGACTGCTCAATTGGGACGGGAATACCTATATGTCCTACCCCATTCTTAATTTTATATAAATAAATTTTTGACGACCTCCGTGGCGTAGCGGTAGAGCATTTGACTGCTATGCAGGGGGCGCGGGTTCGATTCCCGCTCAGTGCAAATATTTGTATGCATGAATATGTATATTTGCAATGGTCTGGGTGTTTCTATGTATAATATGTATGTATTTACAAAAAAAAACGTATCTATGTATGTTTATCCGCATTCTAGATCCCATAACATAAGCTAGTTAAGCTATGCTTACCATGGGTCTAGATAGCGTTGTGTAGAATGTCGTGGAATATTTATTTATTTATTTATAGATAAATATTTGAGCTTCTAACAGATATTTAATAATAATAATATAATAATAATATTTATTTATCACAAAAAGTTTACAGATACTGTTCTTATTTACTAAAATATTTAAAATTTTTGAAACTTAAAAGTACGTGAAACTGGATCCCAAACTAGGCTGAGGCCTGTATTTTGGGACACACAGTGCTCATTTGTAGAATAAACAATTTGTTTATTTTGGATACATGACACCACAATGAACATGAGTCACAGGTAAGTTTAAAACATATATCGATACCTCCCACGCATTTAGTCGTAACTCTAAAAGTCAAATTTTACAGGAGAGCCGTTTTTAAGAACATTATTGTTTTGCTGACTCTGTACAAAGTTTATAACTACATTTTTCATTCTATATGAGTAATAATTGACCTAATATTGTAATAACAGTCTTTTGGCGTAATAAATAATTATATTTAAGACAATAAACGCCAATTTAGAAACTTACGACCTTAAACGTGTTGCACAAAGGTCGTATCTTGTTTTTACGTCCATATGCTGCTATTAAAACTTACTTAGACAACGCGAATAAAGTCGTATGTTTAAAATACGACCTTATGCGAAGTGCAAACAGTCAAATGTCAAAAAAATTATGGTCGTATCTAGGGTATAATAAATGAGAACCACAGTAAAACCTATTGAGATCAGCTTTATTACAACAAATTTTACACTATTTCAATCTTCTTACATTATAATAATAGGAAACTTAAACAAAACATAACTTCACTTCTAAAATCTTTTACGATTATAGGTACTAATAAAAAAATATAACAGCCTTTTTCTGTTGAATTTGTCATTATTATAGCTTTATCTTATTAATAAAAAATGATGAATAAATGTATCAAAAAATATAAATAAACTCTAGGTACGTCTTGTAACAAATATTTAAAACATAAAAATCTAATTCTTGGAAACAAAAAATTATAACTTTACTCCTAAGAAATTATTATTGGTTTATCTACTTATTAATTAAGTATCAACATTTTAAATATATATAAAAATCAATATTCAGTCATATAATTAAAGTCATATTACTGTTTATTAGCACTAATCGGATGAATCAAAACTACTCTCTTCTACAGGTCCTGCGACTGTGTCATTATGCGATAGTTGTTGATAAAAATTATGATATTCTTGAGGTACCTATTATACGTCCTTCACAAAGACTTAATAAATCTTTCAACTTTGCTGATGTTACACATAAATGATTGGCATAACATTTATTCAAAGTTTCTACTTCTAATGAAATATTGTTCCTTCTTCTCGATTCATACCCCTTTTTAGTTATTAAGCTCATATAATTGTCTTCCTCCAACTGATATCGATAGTTCAAAATGTATGATTCATTTGATACTACTTGAACTTCTCGTATTTTGGTCCATAATATTTTTTGATTCCTACTATTTTTAACCCAATTTCTACCCTCTAGTAACGTTTTGTAATTGTAAAAATCTGACAGACTCATTTCAATTACATTATAATTCGGAGGGTTCGCTTTGGACCATCTAACTAAAGCATACCATTGCGCTGGTGTGTATATAAGTTTATCTTTTGCGTTTCTCTCTATTAAGGCGTGAACAGAGTCGGCCTCATTTTGTGTATGGCTGCGTTCTAAAAACCTATAAATTATTTTTACTCCATACTTTTTAGCGGCATAAATATAAAAAGCAAAGACAATTCGGTTTCGATTTTGGCCCGCACAATTATCGGACCAAAACCTAAATTCTTTGGCACCATCTTTTACTTTAGACTCAATAAATTTGGACAAGCAACTTGCCACTTCACAGGGACTGTTTGCCATTAATCTCAGGCCACATATAACAATAACCTTCTTGACTGGCAAGATCAAACACTGTGAAATTGTAAATAGACAATTTTCTTTTGTAATAAAATAAACCGACATTACCATGCGGACAATTTAAAATTTTTTGGAAATCGAAACAAGCTGTAATTATTTTTCCTTTATTTTCTATAGCTTCTTTTTTATCCTTAGCCTTAATTTCTCGCGCTATAGTTTTGTTTTTCATGTGCTGTTCTTGCTTTTGCTTTTCTTCTTCAGTTAATGTATTTTTGTTTATGTTATATATATGGCATTCGTTACAAATATCTTTTTTCGGTTTATGAAATGAAATATTGAAGTTTTGATTTACAATGTCACGATACTGTCTTGCTGTCTTTGCTTTTTTTAATATATTTTCAGTAACACACCACTCATTGTACAAACAAAACATTTTTGTGAATGTAAGATCACTATCCAAGTATAGCTTAGTAGATTTTTTGCGCATATAATGAGATTCGACGGGCTGGAACGTATTAACATGTCTTATAACTCCCTCTTTTATTTCATCATCTATGTCAATAACTCTGGTTCCACCACGCCGATCAGGAGAGACAGGCCCACCACCTAAGCGCCATTTTTACAATGCTGTTTGAACTGTTCTCTCCCCTACAGAAATCGTGTTTAGGAACATGGTTTTACAAACAAATATTTTATTAGGTACATCAGAGTTCGGTTCGACAATAGGTAAAAAATATTTAACGGAACGTTTACGTCTAGACACAGCATTTGAAGTAGATGGATACCTGGTGTCGGTTACTTCGGTATGATTAACAATGTAATCCCACTGTCTAGAGTGATCTCTAAGTTGCCAAAAAGAAGCAAAAATGCGTTCACGTTCTTGTGTATTAAATTTTTGGAAGCATTTAAGTCGGCAAGTACGTGGACATGGCTCTTTTAAATTTTTTGCATCTCTACGTATTCCATTTCTACTCATATAAACTTTCCCTAAATTTTTTAAGCATTTTCTTTTTATATCCTTCCATTCATCACGGTGACGCTGACGTTTTCGACCAATTCTTCCTGATGGAGTATTGTTATTAGATGAACACGAAGAATCCTGACTCGAAATGGTACTATATTCTGGTGTACTGACTCTACTCTCACTACTAGAGGAACAATCGGAATCGCAAACTAATACATTTCGGATTTGAGGGGTCGAAGCGGCAACGTCATGTGCTATAAAATCAGTATTTGGAGAGGGCAATGGTGTTATATCCAAGGAATATGGACTTACTGGTCTTTGTGTAATTAAAACTTCAGCACTCTGTTCCTTGTCTGTAGTTTCAACAAGAGCTTTTGTCGTAAAGGAGGGTATTGGCAGAATAGCAGCTGAATAGTCACTGTCTAAACTATTAGGTATTTCATCATTAGCGCTTTCTATAATATGACTACATTCGATACTTGTGCTGCTATGCATAAAAGATTGTCCGAACATTGTCTTATACATCCCATTGGGCCACAGCCTCACCCGGTACTGGCGATTCTGAAAAAAAGTAACTCGTTTATAGATGATAAAATAGGTGTATCAGTAGGTATATACAATATAGGTGTATAGTATATAAATAGGTGTGTATACAAGAAACACGAAAATAAATAATTTTATACATATTTACAACAGTTTTTAAAGAACAAATAGTAGTATCGTTGTTTTGTAACTAAGCATAACGTCTTAAGTTTATGATACGTTCTTATACGTTTATTTATTTTTAAATTACAACATCGCATAAAGTCGTAAGTATAAGTTACGACCTCTATAGTATATTTTTTGAGGAGTAAAAAGTCGTAACTACCCATTGCAACCGCTAAAGAAACGGCGCATAAAGTCGTAACATAGATGTTCCGACGTTATGCGTTGGAATCGTTTAATTTTGTATTTTACCCATAATATCATGAATACTAACAATACGACTTTGACATTATGATAGCATAACATAAATAAACACTTTATTCACATAAAATATACGACAATTCAATAAAACTTACCATTTCTATCTTGTTGATCGGCCGTTATTACTTCGGTGTTAGGTACAGTATCATTTAAAACTAAATTCAAAATATTTTTCGAACGTGTGTTACTCTTTCTCACTTCTTGACAATTATTCTAATAAATCTAAGTCTAATTTGTAAAGGAACACTTCAGGAAACTGAATTATTATAAATATTTTCGTTTGTGGCTGCCGCATGACATACGACGTCGGAACTGTGCTGTGATTGGCCCGTGCGCCGCCCGGCGATCGTTGCACATCGTCGCAACTCACCGTCCGACGGTTTGCGCGGGAGAGTTCAAATGTTAAGACTATTGACGATTGAAAAACTCGTTAATTATTGAATATTTTTATATTCTGTGTTCATATTTTATTTAATATGATATAATACTGTCCTAATGGCATAAAAGGTCATTTTGATAAAAAAATGTGTTCCGACTTTATGCGTTGGTGGTATCGATATATATATATATATTTTTTATTTTTTTCAACTATATTAATCTATATTATTGTTTATGTATAAGTAAGTGTACATATAGGTGTGCAATTATATTAGTTGCGTGTGTGTGTGTGTGTGTGTGTGTGTATGTGTATGTGTGTGTGTGTGTGTGTGTGTGTGTGTGTGTGTGTGTGTGTGTGTGTGTGTGTGTGTGTGTGTGTGAAGGTGTGTCGGAGTGTGTGTTTATGTGTTTACTCAATGAATTTTAATAGTGTTTCAGTGTCTTCGTGATTGAGTTTGAGTAGCCAATCCGTTGCTTTCTTTTTCAGTTCGTGATGGTTGAGTTCTACAATATTTTCTTTTATATTAAGGGTGTTGTACAGTTTATAGCCCAGTTTTTTGAACTGTCGTCTGGCGAAAGAGGTCCTACAGCGTAATACGGGACATACGGGTTGCTTTTTACGTATTCTGGGGTTTGGAGGAGGCACGCTTTTATGAACTTTTAGTATGCACTGTAGGATGAAGAGCTTTCTGACCGTTAGTACTTCGGATTCAGCATAAAGCTGTGAAGTTGGATATTTTATCGGTTTATTATACATAACCTTAAGCACAGCTCTTTGTGCCCTTTCCAGTTCCAGCATTTGAGTTTTAACGGATCCACCCCAAACCGGGATACAGTATAGTATAATAGACTGGCATAAAGCGAGGTAAATCAGTCTCAGCCTGTCATTTGTGGTAGTGCTCCGTAAGGTTTTAAAGAGGTATATTAATCTACGAACTCTTGATTTAACTGCTTCTACCTGGGTGTCCCATTTCAGACTACAGTCAATCTGCACACCTAAATATTTTACGTTTGCCGCACACGATATTTCTTGACAGGTACAGTTACTAGGTTGGAGGCAATTGTGGGCTACTACTGAAAAATTTTGCGGGGGTGAGTTTATTTTAGACAAAAAGAATGGGACGTAGACTGTTTTGCTTAAGTTTAGTGTAAGCAAGTTTTTCGAAAGCCAGCTCATAACTTGTTTCAAAGAGTATTCCGCCCTCTCTTTCACTGTTGCCCAGTTTGGACCCCATACAACTATTGCCGTGTCATCTGCGTATGTAAAGATACTAGAATACGGTAAAGCCATAGTGCAGAGGTCGTTAATGTACAGCTGAAACAATGTAGGGCCTAGAATACTTCCCTGAGGGACGCCGTAAGTAGACATTATCTCATCGCTCAGATGGTTTCCCATTTTAACTCTTTGCATACGGTTAGTGAGATAATTCTCAAACAGCCCATGAACAGTACCTCGAATACCCAGTTTATCCAGTTTATTAAGAAGGATAGGGACAGAGACAGTATCAAATGCTTTGGAAAGGTCCAAAAATATGCACAAGCATCTGTTGTTGCTATCCAAATTTTTTACTAGAGTATTGGTTAAGTCGATCACAGCGTCCTCCGTGGATACGTTTGTCCGGAAGCCGTACTGATTCTTTGCTAGTATATCATATTTAGTCATGAAATTTTTAAGAGCTTTGTTTAATATTTTTTCTAAAATTTTTGATACTGCCGAGAGAATGGAAATGGGACGATAATTGTTAACACTGTCTCTGTCCCCGCCCTTGTTTTTTTGGAGTGGCAACACTCGAGTAGTAAACATCGCCCGCGTATTTAAAATCTTTAAATAAAGTAAATATTATGTGAAAAGTGTATATCTGGTGCAAAAATTGTAGTATTCAATAATTTACTCATGTGATATCGTTTGTAGCTTATAACAGTGAATATAAAACAACATACATCAGTGTTTAACAAGTCAATATTAAAGATCCATAAATGCTATCAATATACGCCAAGTTTATTCGTGAACAGTGAAATGTGCTACATAAAACCTAAAGAAGCAAGTTTAGACTCAGTGAAATTGATATATCTCGAACTGTGAAGTAATTTCAAAAATATTTTTGAAAAGACGGTTATACAGAAATTATTTTTGAAAATTTTGAACTTTTAACTCATTATTGTAAACAAAAATACTACCAACGCCATCTCGTATCGGATAGCTGAGCAAAATTCACATCAGTTGACATACAAAATTCAGTGTTGCCATTGCTAAAAAATACGACATCTAAGAACCTGGGTTGCCATGTAGATGATCTGAAAACTAATTGTGGGAAAAATATTACATATGGGGAATCCGAAACTCGAAACCTGAAAATATAAGTTATTACGACGGTGACCGATTTCTTTAAAATTTTGACTTATTCTATCATATAAAACATACGAAATGTCTGAATCAGATTTTGAAAACATTACCCAGCGTCGTAAAATAGTGCGAAGTCTGGACTTCAACGACAGCGAATTGGACGTAGATTCAGATATATCATTCCACAGTCAGCCGAACTGTAAAAATTATGTGGAAGATTTGGAACCTTTAAGATGTCAAATTACACATTTAACTATCGATCTACAAGTAGCGAACGCAGAAGTTGAAAATTTAAACATAGAGAACACTAATTTAAAAGCAGAAATTGATAAATATAAGCAAAAAATATCTCTATTTAAGTCTGTTGGCATAACAGAAACCTACAACTCATATAGCGTTACGCCATTGAGGTTCTACTCGCCGCAATACCAGAAACGTTTAAAGTATTCTAATATAAGAGTTGGACTACCCAGAACATCTCCACATGAATTCACCGCGAATGCTGTGACCTATCAAACTCCAAAATACACCCGACCATTAGAAATTGTTCCTGACTTACAATCCCCGATTCGCATTAACGGGGAAAAATGCAACGTTGTGGATATGGCACAAATTGTAGTCGGTACACAAGACTCGATGCAGTATGTGGCTTCTACCCAAGACAGACCCAAAGAAGTAAAGTCTGCTCCACTTCTCCATTCTTATATTTACAAAAACCAAGATATGCACAAAAGAAAGAAGATCATTGTTATATCCGATGAACAAGGCAGAAACCTTCAAAAAACTTTACAGAATCTGGTTGGTGAAGATTACGCTGTTTAATGTATGTGGAAACCCGGCGCGTCCCTGGGAGAGGTGCTTCTCTCAGAAAGAAATGACATTTCTAATCTCAGTAAAGACGATTTTGTTGTTGTACTAGGAGGTATAAATGACTCAAATCCGACTGAGTTTCAATTCGATTTGAAAAAATTTCTTAATTCAGTTGTAAACACAAATGTAATTATTTCAGAGGTGCCTTATAACCGTCAACTAAATGAAAAAAAATTAAATTATGAATTGAAATTCATTTGTTCGTATTACAAACACGTTACATATTTAGATATGAATTACTCTGTACATTTGCCCAAGTTCAATTCTCGTTCGGTGCATATATCTCAATTAGTACTTAAAGAGACTCTACGTATACTATATAGGTCGCGATTCGAAAAATATGCCAATGAAAAAAATTAGCTTGGAAGCTGCCATAACTCTAGGGTACTTATCTGCAGTAGTAATGATAAATCGACTCAAACGGACACTCCATATAGCGTCGTCAACACGGAATGTGAGACTAGTTCAAATAACAAAACTAAAGATTTTTTTCGTGTCTAAAGAAATAAATATCCTACACCAAAACTTAAATGGACTTAATAGTAAATCTAATCTGTTAACTTTATCTCTTGACACATTGAGAAATAGGAGTACAATTGATATTTTGTGCATAACGGAACATAATATGGTCACACCCGACGCTGAAATAGTGAGTGTTCCAAACTTTTCACTTGCATCGTGTTTTTTCCGTAAAGGTCGCCGAGGTGGCGCATGCATATTAATTCAAGCTACTCACAAGTATAATCCTATTTGTGGATTAAAGTACTTTTGTGTGGAAGGATTAATAGAAGTCGCAGGGATAGAACTTATAGATCACAAATTGTTAGTGTTTTGCATCTACAGACCACCCAAAACGTCTAGGGAACACTATGACATCTTTTTTAATAAATTTGAATCCCTACTGTCTAAGTACTGTCGCAATAAATACAAAGTGGTGCTATGCGGTGATTTTAACATCAATACACTTGAGAAAACTAGAGAATCCACAGATTTCATTAATTTACTAACAAGTTATAATTTGAAATTAGCAGTTAAGCAACCTACGCGTCCAGTCAGCGGTAAATGTCTCGATAATTTCATATATAATGTTCCGAGATGTAAAACGGTAGTTATTGAATTTGCACTATCGGACCACACAGCGCAACTATTTACATGTCCAGTCTATGCCAATGTCTGTATCAAACATTGGTACATTGAAAAACGCGACATGCAAAAAGATAATGTTAGCAAATTCAAGGAGTGTATTAACGCATTGACTTTTAGCGAATGTTTTGAAGAGAGTGACCCTAAAATAGCTTTTAATAGTTTCTATGACACTTTTCTTTTATTTTACCACCTGTGTTTTCCTATAATTAGAATTAAAATTAATACACAAAGACAACCAAGGTGGATCACAAAAGGTATTAGAAAATGCTGTCAACGTAAAAGGCAACTTTTATGGCAGTACAGAAAAGAACACACAGAAAAAAATAAGAAAGAATTTAACGCGTTGTCTTCTAGGCTTAACCGTATTATAAAACTTACAAAAAAGGCCCAGAATGATCACTATATTCGTAAAGCTGAAAATAAATGCAAAGCCACATGGAAGCTTATTAATGACAAGGGATTTAATGTGCCTAAAAATGAAATAGAATTTATTAAAGTAAATGAATCATCTATTATAAATGAACCTGTCCAGATAGCCGAGTCATTCAACAATTTTTTCATAGACCAAGTAAGTGAATCTAAGTCGCCTAATAACCCTCCTTGTCCATTAAATAATATTACGAATTCTTTATTTATGAGCCCAACCTCACCAAGAGAAATACGTACAATTATATTAAATTTGAAAAATTGTAACAGTACTGGTTATGATGAAACATCTACATTGATCTTAAAGCAAGTCTCTAATGAAATATGTGGTGTGTTGAGTCATATAATAAATCAGTGCATTTTTCTTGGAATTTTTCCCGACAAATTAAAATTCACAATAATCAAACCACCATTTAAAAAAGATGATCCACATTCTATGAATTGTTATAGGCCAATTGCTCTGATACCGACCATCAGTAAAATCTTTGAGAAGGTCATTCATGATAGAATGTACACTTTTCTTGAAAAATATGATCTGTTCGCAAAGGAGCAGGCTGGTTTCAGAAAGAACAAGTGTATAAACCTAGCTATCTATAACATTTTAAAAATCGCAACGGACTGTGTGGATAAAAAGGTACCCGTGTGTGCACTATATATGGACCTCACAAAAGCTTTTGATTGTGTGGACCATGACATTCTACTAAGTAAATTGAGTACATATGGAATCAGAGGTAATGCATTGCATCTGATAGCATCTTACCTCTGTAACAGAAAACAATGTACACAAATAACGCGCATATGTCCAAATTCAAAAACTGAAATAAATTTTTTGTCCGAATATAGAGTAACTAATAGTGGTATCCCTCAGGGCAGTGTACTGGGGCCACTTTTATTCAACATTTACATAAACGATTTACCAAATATAACAAAGCATCCCACTGTTTTGTTCGCTGACGACAGCACAGTTATATTTACGGGCAAAGATAGGACACTTCTTGAATCTGACATATATAATACACTAAATGATATAATGCAATGGTTGACTTCAAACAATTTAAAAATTAATTTAAGTAAGACACATTTAATGACGTTTAAAAATAGAACTCCTTTAATTGACACAGATATTGACATTACTTATGATGGTAAACCGATCCATGAAGTAGAAACAATTAAATTCTTAGGTCTGACTTTAGATACAAATTTAAATTGGAAGAAGCATGTAGAGATCTTGTGCTCGAAATTAAATTCTCAATCATATGCGCTTTATATGTTAACAAAAAAGTTAAACCAACCGGCTGTACTGGCGGCTTATCACGGTTACGTGGGATCGATACTGAGATATGGTATTATTTTTTGGGGTAACTGCACTGAAAAAGAGCAAGTGTTCAAATCACAGAAAAGATGTATAAGGGCAATGTGCAATCTCCAACAAACAGACAGTTGTAGGCCTCACTTTAAGACTCTGAACATTTTAACTATGCCGTGTTTGTATATTTATGAAATAGTAGTGTTTATTAGAACCAATTTAGATTTATTTGAGTGCTATACGAGTAAGCGCCACAATCATAAAATTTGTTGTCATCAACATAAAAGTACACTAATGGACATTAGCGTTTTCTGTATGGCACCTAGGATTTACAATAGCCTACCTAAGACTATTTTAGATATAAGAGTTTTGGATAAATTTAAACATGAGCTGAAGTTATTTCTGTTGGACAAAACCTATAATACCGTGACTGAATTTTTGGAAGACAAAGACAAATAACCTCAGTTGATTATGATTATATTGTATAATGACATTAGATTATGAGCAGCCATACATTTTTGACGCTCACTCATGTTGACATGTACCTAATTTGTTCAATTTATTTCTGACAATTTGTTTAGTTATTTAAGTACATTACACAAAATTTTGCCTATTGTATGCCTAGAGGTGGAGAATGGAGAAACTTTATAATTTATATCATTTTTGACATCACATTGTAACCCATTTTCACAATAAATATATTTGAATTTGAATTTGAATTTGAATTTGTAAATTGGATGAATTATAGCCTTCTTTAGAGCATCGGGGAATACACCAGTGCTTATTGCCAGATTGCAAATGTGTGTTATGGGAGGGATAAGCGAGTCACGTGAATTTTTTAAGACTTGAGATGATATGCCATCCCATCCCGTGGCACAGCTTCCTCGCATCTGCATTATAATTGCTTCCACTTCAGCTTTGTCCACTTCTAGCAAAACCATGGATTTTGTTGTATTCACTGTAGGGACGAATAGTGAAGAGGCTGTTAGACAACTTTCAGGGTTATTAGGAGCAATATTTTCAGATAAGGTTTTACCTATTGAGCAAAAAAAGTTACAAACTTTATTAACAGAGTGTTTTGGGTCGTCACTGATTTTCAGTAGTTCAACAGGGCTGTCGTAACATTTCTGAGTGTTAGTAACTTTCTTTATGGCTTGCCACAGAGCTTTACTATTTGAGCCAGCTTCTTCTATCAAGTTTTTATGGTATGCTAATTTTAGCTTTCGTAGAAGACGATTGCAGAAGTTTCGGTAACGTGTATAAGAAATTTTAAGTGTCATATTTTCAGGAGATTGTCTGAATTTAATGTGTAGCTTGTCTCGGTTTTTTATACACCTAACAAGTCCTGGAGTCATCCAGGGTTTAAGGATCCTGTTTCTGTTGGAGATTTGTAGGGTTTTGGTTTGCGATGTTACGATCGATGATACTGTGCTTATGAACTTATTAGCTGCTAAATTTGCGTCATTCATTTCTAATATGCATGAGAAGTCTGTCTTAGCAAGTACTGACTTGATGTTTAAGTGGTTCGTACAAGTTTTCGTATTGGAATGAGTACTTATAGGTTTAGCTTGATTAAGAAACAGTGCTATAGGAGTGTGGTCAGTTATATGAGATTCTAAAATTAATGTTGTAGAAGAAAGTTTATTATTAATAAAAACATGATCTACGCACTTTTTACTGCTTCTTGTGGGATAAGTATGAGTGGGAAATAAACCATGTGATGCATTGAGTGTGGTATACTCCTCGTATAATGGGTCCGAGCTATTTAATGTGATATCTATATTCATATCCCCTATCAGTACTGTATGCTGCATACTTAGTCCCGTATAAACATTTGTAAGAACAACACAACAATTGTAAGAACTTTGAAAGACTAGGGTTTGGATTTGGTCAAAAAGTTACCGAATTTTAACAACATTAAATCATCTATTTGTAGGAGGAGAAATAAAACAGCAGGAGTAAAAAAGATGGCTTTTAAAATTTTGAGTGATGTGGAAGTGGCGCCAAAATTTTCAGATTTATTGGTAGCCGACTATAAATTACAGGGTGGTCGTATATTATTATTTTGCTCGAGAGAGTCAAGACAACGCTTAGGAGAATTAAAAACATATTTATGTGATGGTACTTTCAAGGTATGCCCGAAACCCTTTAAGCAGTTGTACACGATACACGGCGACATAGGTAGTAACGCAGAACATACTAAAGTTATTCCATTAATTCACGATCTCCGAGAAAAAACTAAGAAACCTACATCACTATGATAAACTTACATTAAATTGCCTAATCTAAGATATAGTACATAAATTGTTCTTAACTTTTATAGAGTCTGATATCATGGCAGGTCCAAAAGAAGTACCGGTTTCAAAATTGAAGCCTAGCTTACACGCTGTTCATGAAGGTGTGTATACCTATTGAATTAGAACTTATACTTTGTCTTTGAAATATAGGAGGGGATACAATAAACATTAAATTTTATTCTTACAGAATCCAGTTTGAGTGACTGTCTCGTGTACCAGCACTTCCTTCAGAAGACAGTCTGACTCATTTATGCTTACACAGATATCATAGAAAGTTGTGTTAGGATCGGGTATGTCTATTATCATTACTAACATTACAGGATTTGCACATTAGTGTTTTGTAAATTATGACTAATTATTTATTATAGATCTGGGCACAAGCAAAGCGAATACTCTGCTTGAGCAATGGATGTTAGAGGAGGATGACAAAAGTATTCACGGGACAGAAGGAGTTAATTTTGTAGATTCGCAGCCTAACAATAACTTTAAGTAAGTACAAAAGTACATTCATATTATAATTTCGTGCTGACTTATGTGTGATTTAAGTAATAGTAATTAATATCAATCTATCCCTTTTTAGGGCAGTAATAAAGTAGGACAGAAAAATCATGAGTGCATGCCAGATTTTTCAAAAATGATATAGACGAGATATAGACGATAGATAGATGATATAGACGTTTATGCAAATGCAACATTGAATTATCAACATCAGAATTTCTAACCGTTACTTCGGTATATAATGTTACAGTAGCTTCATACCAAAACTCGGGTCTCGATTTACTAAAAAATCCAGAACTACAATAAGTTAAGAGAGAACAACATTAGATCGTAAGGAAATTGTTACTAACACCTTTATGGACCCCGAAGTCCGAAATGAAAAAATATTTATTATTTATTTATTTATATATTGATCAAATGCTTCCGAAGGGCTGAAAAAAATTGTCTGCAAAAATCTGACCGAAGTGAAGGTACCCGAAAAATATTTAGACTTTTTGATGGCAGACTACTCACATGAAGGAAAGAGAATTTTGATATTCGCCACACAAAAGGGCAGACAACTTTTGTCTGAGGGTAAGCTTTTCTTTGTAGATGGCACATTCAAGAGTTTTCAGAGCTTTTTAAACAGCTTTACAGTATACATTACATTGTCCTATTGGTGAAACCGACACAAATTTTGTTTCCGTGGCCTTCTCATTATTTAGTAACAAAACTACGGACACGTATAATATTCTTTTTCATTTATTGACATCTCAAGTACCAAGTTGGACGCCAAAAACTTTTAAAACTGATTTTGAGATAGCAGTCATGAACGCTATCATATCAGTATTCCCCAATGTAATCACAAAAGGTTGCTACTTCCATTATTCGCAAGCGGTGTGGAAGAAAGGAAAGGAGTTACAACTCACCAAGTTAAAAACAACCCGCAGACAAGTAGCCCTCAGTGCTGTACTACCCCTTCTGCCGCAAAACGATTTTTTTAATGGCTGGTGGTGTGTAGCTGCTCATAGTCCCGATGATAAAAATAGCAAGATTTTTCGTGATTACATGTTAAAGCAGGTGGTTGCGTGACGACTTTATAAAAGTGTGGTGCGTTTTCGGACAAAGCCACCGTACGACGAATGCACTGGAAGCGTGGCACAGCAAGCTTAACAAGACAATTAAAAAAAAGTAGCTCAATATGATCCGAGATGTTAAATGCGCTTTATACTGACGCCTCTTATTACAAAACAAGATCAGTACAAATTGAAAATAAGGTAGCAAGTACTCGCTGCTATTCAACGGAGGCCATGCTGTGAGAAGACTTGATTCAGGAGGCAACTATGGAGCTAGTGACCGGTCAAATAACCGTCGGTCATTTTTTAGAAAAAATACGATAGATATATTCTGAAATTATTGATTTTATTTAAAACACTTTAAAAGAAAGTTTTATAATTGTTATTGCTGTTGATTATATATACTCAACTACAATCTGTGATTATTAACATTTGTGATAAAGGTACATATAAAAATAATTTTATAGTATGGATAAGAGGTTAGTAGATAAGTTGTATGTTATATTAATAATTTTGTTTAATTGGCTTCGCTGATTATTAATACAAAAATATTGTTATTATGTTTAAATTAAAAGGATCTACTTATAATGAGTATATTTCATGTTGAGATTTATGACACAAGTTGATTTCACGTCATTCACAATAAAAACTGATTATTGTCTACTAAGCAGTTTGGTTTATAAGTTCAATCCCTTTCATAGATGCATGTTGTTAGTGTTTCACAAATTACGTGGCTTATCCTATACTTTTCCCTTACCGGGGACGATGGCACTTGCATGTGTCATCTGACCCGGTAAACATATCCACGTGCCAGTTAAAACTTCTTTTTCCCATGTGGCCCGGCACTGTGCCAAGTTACCGGGGCAGATGGGATGAGTTACTAATCTACTCGACAGTTTCGTTAATTAGTCACTTTCGCCAACCGGCCACTTTTGAAATTAGTCAATTTTACTAATATCCTAAATTCGTCACTTTCCTTAATTCATCAGTTGGCTTATCTGGTCAGTATATGAATCTCGTCAGTTAATCAATTTCAATTGATTGCCGTATTTGGTCAGTTGTAATACAATCACATACTAATGGATAATTTAAAACGGTCGGTATTTTTTTGGACTGTACCTACCGGTCTATTTATTTGGGGTAGGTTAGATAAATGTGGAATTCAGATTAATATGTAGCATACCACTTAGGTTGCAGACGAGGCCTATGGACGTTTGTAACACCAGAGGAGTCACAGTTGCGCTGCCAACCCTGTAATGTAAGTACAGAGTTTCTGTGCCGTAAGTGTAGAAGACAAAGCAGGACAAGCCTTTGGTCATCCCACTGACAGCACAAAATCTCTCCAGTGAGCTCTGGCTACCCTACTCACCGCCGGGAACACAACACGAAGTTATTATAGCCGCGGTATTCTGTAGGGCGGAGGTACTTCCCCAGTCGGACTGCTCAATTGGGCGGAAATACCGCCGTGTCCTACCTCCTCATAGCTTCTGTAACAATGTTCCGATGCTGGATCGGCTTCACAAAATTGATCTGACTGTCTAATAATATCAGTCCTGTTATTATTAAGAGTAATACTGCCTCGACAGTATTTTCTATTCTTGCACCTTCACCTTTTGTATAAAAAAAAGCTATATACAATTGTAAAAAAAGAGTTGGAAAAGAATTTGGTTATGTATGAAAATTGTGTAGAAGACGGGTCCAAATTCGGCATAAGTAGATGATGTTCCTAAATACAATAATTTAATAAATTCTTTGTACAAGGCCAGATACAGTCACTTAGGGCGGCCGTATACGGACTACTTCAAGCACTTGAGACTGACTGCTTAAAGCCGCAACCGCGCGGTGAACTATAGTCATTCATTCGCTGCCGTACACACGACTGCTTCCAGCCGTCTACTCGAGCAGTCGCGACCGCTTCCAGCCGTCGAAATTCCATCGTGCCGATTCGAATTAGAGATGAGGATTGAGAGAGTGGTCGCCTTATATGCCTCTTATGATGTTATTCAGGCTCAACTGGAGCAACTGTCCATGAGTCCCGACGAGCAGTGTACCGAACGTGTGCAGTTTGAGTACAGTCCGAGCATCGCGCTCAGCTCAGTCCGTAGGTAGGCTCCAGTGAACAGCCTCCAGTGTTAAAGCAAAGTATAGCCCGACTACCTAAAATTAATCTACCTCACTTTAGTGACGACTATGGGGATTGGCTGAAGTTCAAAGATATTTATTTCTCTATTTCGTGATGACAAAACCATGGACAATATTAACAAGTTCTATACTACCTACGCTCTTCTGTGGGTCGGCTGTGCAGCATTGGTGATTAAAAGTCTGGACTTTAGAGGGGAAAACTATGACAGTGCTTGGCGATTATTATGTGACAGGTACGATAACCCAAAACTACTAGTAACCAATCATATCCAAGCCTTGTTGAGTATCGAGCCCATCTTCAAGGAATCTATTTAGGGATTGTGGAACATTATTGACATAACTAGCAAAAATGTGCATTCACTGTCCACACTTGGCTTATGTATGATGAGATACCTGGGATGCCATAGTATTACATTTGATGGCATTCAAATTGGATTCAGTCACCAGTAGGGAATGGGAGAGTCATAGAAACTTTTTAACCTACCCTTTTTAGCTGCATTAGTAAAATTTATTTCAAACCGTTCTAATTGTTCTAGAAACAATTGAAGAGGCAAATAAAGTAAAACCAAACGCTGTATTGTCACATGATACACAAAAAACTCATGCAGTGGCTACTGTCAAAGGTAAACGTTCTACTTGGTCGCCATTTTGCAAAGAAAATCATCACCTTTTTAAATAAGAACAGTTTAGAACACTTGATATTAACACACGCTTATCTAAAGCTAAGTTGTAAGTGTGCTTCACTGGCTTTCTTGCCAAAAGAATACTTTCAAGAAGAGAAAATTAAATTATTTGATGATTACATGGCAGAGGCCTGGTTAAATGTGTATAAATTATATAAGTTGCCATATTGAACGACATAGAACAATAAATCTAGTCGAATCATGGCACAACAGATAAAATTTTCGTTTGAATTTTAAACGAAAAGTTTTATAATAAACACCTCAACAAAGTCTAGGGAACAAGATGACCCCAATTATTTTTTTTCGTGTAAATCTTGTTTTGCAAATAACTGGCAGCAAATAAATAAAAATAGAATAAAGTAGATTACAGAGTTGTTCAAAATTTAAAAATAAATTTAAATAAGTAATGATTTTCGAATATGGAGGGAAAACTTTTAAGTGTTTGATTGTGCAGTTTCTCTGAGGCAAAATAAAAATTATTTTTTTTGATTGTAAATAACGTTTATTATCAATAATACGTATTTTACGTATGGTTTGTGCATTTTTGTGACTGTAGTCATCATGTCACGTCGTCATTTAAGTCGCGAAGAGATGTTAAGGGCTGTTGGTATGCTGCAAGCTGGACGAACTCAACGCGACGTAGCGGATTCTGTCAACACCCAACCAAGCGTAATTTGCAGATTATGGGCACGCTACAGATCTACAGGGGATGTTGCCGAACGTCACAGGGGACGAAATAGGGTTACTACCCCGCGACAAGATCGTTTCTTGCAAAATTCCGCAAGGCGGCAACCCACGATTACTGCTCGTCAGTTGGTCGCAGGCCTCCAGTCTCAGCATCAAGTGGTTATTAGCGATCAAACTGTCAGAAGAAGACTACACGAAGCCAATCTTTATGCTCGCAGACCGCTTAGGGTTCCAGCTCTTCGACGTGGAAATCGAGGTCGTCGCTTATTGTGGGCTAACGCACATTTACAGTGGACCGACCATCAATGGGCACGGGTTCTGTTTTCCGACGAATCTTGCTTCGGTTTTCATCCTGATTCGAGAAGAGTGCGTATATGGCGAGTTCCTGGACGTCGGAGTCGTCTCCAGAATCCGCAAGAAGTTCATCCTTACCAAGGTGGAACAATCATGGTATGGGCTGGAATTCACCTTGGTGGAAGGACCGACCTCGTTTGGATACGGGGCAATTTGAATGCAAACCAATACATTCAGGAGGTTATACACCCCATGGTAATCCCTCATCGACAGCAGTTCGGTCAAGATTTTATGTTCATGCAAGATAATGCACGGTCACACACCGCGAGGGTAGTGGTCAATGCGTTAAGCTAGCACAATATGACGACGTTGGAATGGCCTGCTCAGTCTGCCGACCTCAATCCCATAGAGCATGCCTGGGATTTGCTTGGGAGAAGAGCTTTCAGTGATTCTTTGGAAAATCTGAACACTGAAGAACAACTTTTTTTACACCTTCGCAGTGTATGGAGCCATATTCCACAGACGATGATTGACAATCTCATACTAAGTATGCCACGCCGTTATCGAGCTGTTGCTAATGCTTTAGGAGGTCCTACAGATTATTAAAAACGTTTAAAGTACGGTTAATTACTGTATTTCTTACTACCTCGTTATTTTTGTGCCTAATCATAGAAGGTTGTAATACTCAATATTGGCACTATTCAATTCTTTCTTAAAAAAAAAAAAATTCGTATGAAAATGTTTTTATTAAAATTTAAATTAAAAATATTAGTATAAAAATACCCTTCTATTGATATAAAACACTCACTATTACAAGAAAGGGTTTTTAAATAAAAACTAGAAATGTCCTTGTTCCCTAGACTTTGTTGATGTGTGTATTTTGTCTCAGTTATAAAAAAGAAGCACTATTTTCCGATATTAGCTACTGTACATCTAGTCAAAACGCATAAACTGACAAGATTTATACATTGACCTGATAACCTAACTGACGAATTAGGGATAGTAACTGGTGGCGCCAGTAGTTGCATACTCGAATCGTCTTAATTGGTTGGCGCTGAACACACGCTTCCTATACCCATCTCCCTCCCGCACTACCTCTAAGTGAAAGATAGCAATAGTTTTCGCCGCGCCAATGGTCAGAGTAGCCGCATCGTCACTTCGCACTTTGAACTAATAAACAATGGCCGGCGGCGCTCGCGTCTCTCAGAAATTAATAATGTTTGTTGGATTTTAACCGCTTTCATAGACCTTTACCGATCGGATTGTGCCTCTCGTGTGTCCCTCAAGTGATTTAGTGATGTGGGCGGCAACTCCTGAGCCAGGAAGAGAAGATCGGTGCACCGGCTGCGACGGCACGTGGCCCCGTGAAGGTTAGTGCATCCTCTCCTAATTTCTCGGGTTGCATTCATTGCCTAAACCACATCCGCGGCAACCCGATCACCTGTCTTGTTTGTTGTGTAAAGCGTCAATGGAACAGTTAACTTCACCCCCCGCGAAATACAGTCCACTAGCTCACGTGGCGAGAATTGCGCTTCCAGTAACGAATTGAGAATTTTAACGAAATAGACCAATTGCAGAAACTGACCAGCTGGCGAAAATGACTGATTAACAAAACTGTCGAGTAGATAACTAACTCGATGGGATACCCTCAATAAATCTTTATAAAAACCATGGCAATCCATAGATAAGTATAGTATTATAAACAAAAAATATATAAAAAATTATCTCAAAATTGGTTTTGTCGGAATCGGCGAAATAGTTTAAAATGTCCTGGTTCTGTCACGATAATTAATGTAAGTAAGCTCAATATAAAAAGCAGTTTCTTTCAGAATCACATAAAAACATTATTTTTATAATTAACGTAAATAAAAACATTTAATTTTTATCACGTTTCAGGATAAAGATATTATAAAAAACGGCAAGCATATTAGTGACTGTAAACCAAAAGCGGCCCAATATCAAAGGAAAGCAGGAAGAAGGTACTTCTGCAGAGTTAATGCTTAAAGTTTTTGAAGAACACACCAAATGCTTGATGCAAGGTGTGAAAGTGCCAGCTTTTGAGAGCGTCAAAATGTAGTCTCTACAATGCAGGACGGTTTTGAAATGGTACGAAGATGTAGAAGTACTCGCAACCTTTAATTAATTTTTGGTTGCTGACTATCAGAACCAAGGCGCCAGAATATTATTATTTTGTTCAAGCGAAACAAAGGAATTACTAGAAACCGTGAATGAATATTTCGTAGACGCAACTTTTAAGAGTACTCCACGGCCCTTTTCACAACTACTTGCCATACAACTACAGCTATCCCATTATTCCATGCACTTATGAGTAAAAATTAAACTAAAATTTAAAAAGACCCCGTCACAAAAAACAACTCCCAAAAAGTCGAAAATAAGAAAATTGTAAGGACTCTGAAAGACAAGGATTTGGATTTGGTCAAAAAGTTACCGAATTTTAACAACATTAAATCTTCTACTTGTAGGAGGAGAAATAAAACAGCATGAGTAAAAAAGATGGCTTTTAAAATTTTGAATGAAGTGGAAGTGGCGTCAAAATTTTCAGATTTTTGTAAGCCGACTATAAATTACAGGGTGGTCGTATATTATTATTTTGCTCGAAAGAGTCAATACAACGCTTAGGAGAATTAAAAACATATATATGTGATGGTACTTTCAAGATATGCCCGAAACCCTTTAAGCAGTTGTACACGATATACGGTGACATAGGTAGTAACGCAGAACATACTAATGTCAATTCACGGTCTCTTGCCGAGAAAAAACTAAGAAACCTACATCACTATGATAAACTTAATAAAAAGCCAGGTGCCAAATTGGTAAAAAAATTATAACTGATTTTGAATTCACCGTTGTAAAAGTTTTCAACTACGTCTTTCCTAAAGCTGTATATCATGGCTGTTATTTTTTTCATTTTACTAACGCTATTTAGAGAGAAGCTAAATCTTTAAACTTATTGAAAAAATGTGATTTAAGAATTATCGTTAGTGTACAGTCTAACGACTGTACATCGCATGTATGGTGCCTTGACTGTACATGCATTGCTGACGCTGTGGCACAGACCGAACCGGCAACGCACGTCATCATTTATTTCGTAATAATACTATTTATATACAATACAAGTAATGAAACTTAGAGACTATTAGTACACCTTTACCTAGTACACACTCACAAGGAAAGATTAGCCACAAATTTACTACTGTTACCTTAACGATACAATATACGTATTTGCGTTGCATCTTTTTTTTGTCTCCAAACTACCACTACAGCACACTCCACAAGAGGAGTCAATGTACAGGATAACGTCCCGTACATTTAATGGTCCTTCGAGGAAACTGTACAGGTATCTTGTCATCTGGAATCTTTTGGCGATAGCGAATCGGTTCAATTGGCTCCCCACAGCGGGTCCCACCAGTTGAATTGAGACAGGACGCACATATCGTCATACGATTACGAGAAGCTAATAACCTACAAGCGACCTTTTTGGTCTCGGCGGATTTTGAAACCCACTGCTGGTTACGAAGTTCGGCGACTGGTTCTGAAAGAGACTGCGATACTACGTGTCGTCTTCGATTCCTGAATAACACTGCTCAACATTACCTGGCACTAGCAACTACGTGTCAGGCTCACTGAGGGTTTGTACAAGATCAAGGCATTGTGCGCTAACTACAAGAAGGACGGCGCACAGAGAAAAACGGAAGACTACTTTTGTCAGCGGTTGGAGGTTCTTGAGAAACTTTGGCAAGACTTTCAGGAGCGACACTTGTTACTTTTGGGTGAAACTGAAGCCCAAACAACACAGTACTTCACAAAAACGATTTTCGAAAACATAGAGTTGCTTTACGAAAGCACTAAACACCACATGGAAGACTTACTGCAACAGGTACATGAGCGTAAACACGTATCGACTTCCGAGCGACTCGCAAGTGGTGCTCGCATGGCTACAAGGAAACGTGTCCAGACGGGATACTTACGTAGCCAACAGAGTCACTAAGATTAAACAAATTATTCTTCCCGAGAATTGGAACTATATAAAATCGGAACAGAATCCCGCTGACTGCGCATCCCGAGAGCTGTATCCATCTAAGCTACGCAACTTTACCCTCTGGTGGAATGGGCCTGATTTTCTACAAACGTATGAACAGGATGATGTTGAGAAATCGAACGTGCTTACATACAACAGACGCCGAGACAAATCTATACCTGTGACAACCTCAAGTGCCATTCAAAACGAACATTTTGTCAATGAATTAATACATACAAGTAGTTCATTGCATCGTGTAATAAGAATCGTTGCCTGGGTATTACGTTTCGGAACCAAGAACGTGTCGGTCAACGAGTAGATACCGCTTACCTCACTAAAACACTGCCACGGCAAAAATAATTAGCTTTATTCAGTAAACAGAACTCCGCTCAGAGTACCAACAACTAAAGAAAAGCATGCCCACCTGACGGAAAGTTACCGTGGCCTATGGATTTGATTGTAATGGGTTTTATGTTTACTAATAAGGTGGCAAAACTGTTCTCGGAATGTTTGATAAAAAATGATGATTTTTTTAAATTGTGTTTTGATTGCAATTCAAAAAATAATTAGTTCTCCGTCTTTTATGAAATTTAGGATCGATGAAAAAATTTTTGTCTTCAGTATAGTGGCAAACAAGCACTATGCATCAGCCGCAGTGAGAATAGTATGAACCGTTTTAGATAAGCGGTTATAAGGTGTGCGATCCGATTTACATAATTATTTTTGTCTCTATTCAAGTAGCAAACAAGCCCACGACGCGACAGCTATTTCTTTTTAAATATAGTGAGGCGTCCCTCACTCGCTCGGCTCACTGCTAACCGCTCGTTTATAATAATTAGCTTACAATCATGCATAAAATACACTTTAACCGACTTCAAAAAAGGAGGGAGTTTGTGGGGGCACAGAAATGCTGACAAGCATTTGAGTAGGTGCCCGGTCGCGCCGACCGCCGTGTCGGCAGTCGCGTACGATACGGGCAGCGGGCAGGACACGCATTGTAACTAGAGCCCTAAGTAATTCAGTAAACCAGTTTAACTTATATCCAGTGCTTTTTCTGGCCAAGGCCAATCACCCATAACCTTGAGTACGCTTGGGTATACAACCCAACAGTGGTGACCCCGACCTGCCCACGTGCCCACCGACTCACACCGCCGCCGCGTTTTGCCGTACACGCGTACATTATAAAAATAGTACATATTGTGAAGTGTAGCAAAATAGCATCATGACGGCGCCACCACCGCCTCCAACACCGCAGGCCGCCGTACAGGGCCTGGCGGCGATCAGCCTGCACAACAGAATACCACCATTTTGGAGGGACATGCCCAGAATGTGGTTCGCGCAGTTTGAAGCGGTGGTAGACCCCCAGCACCAGAGCGAAAAGGTGAGGTATGAATTAGTCATAGCTAAGTTAGCAAGAGAAGAGCTCTGCCACATCGCAGACATGTTAGAAAACGTGCCGGAGAAACCATACACTGCGCTTAAAGCCAGACTGCTGAAAGCGTTCCAAGAGAGCGCGGAGTCGCAGTTCAATAGGTTAGTGAAGGATATGGACCTGGGCCAGCAGAGACCGTCCCAGCTGCTCGCCAAGATGAACGAGTTGGCGCGGAACTCGGGGACAGCTGGCGACACAGTAAAAAACCTGTGGCTGACCAGGCTACCCGGCTGGGTACGAGCAATATTAGCAGGGAACAGCACAGAGCTAAAGTTGGAGCAGATGGCAGACATGGCTGACAGGATCATGGACAACCTGCAGAGCGGAGAGATAGCAGAAGCGAGATTGGCCGCCGCCAAAGAGGAGCCCGTCACGGAATTGTTGACCACGTTGAGGAGCCTTTCCCTGGAGGTGCAAACGCTCCGCGGGGAGGTAAGTGAGCTACGAGGAAGAGAGCAGCAGAGGAGAAATTACAGCTTGAGATGGCCCCCGACCAGAAACGCACCTAGATCGAGATCTCGAGGGCCAAGGCGAACGCCGCAGAGCAGCGATTGGCTATGCAGGTACCATTTCCGGTACGGAGGAACCGCGAAACAGTGCGAGGAGCCATGCAACTGGAAGAAGCAGGGAAACGGCTAACGGCGCATTCTAGTGCGGTGAGTGAGTGTGCCGAGTTATGTGACAATCACCGGTTATGTGTTAGAGACCCTAAGAACAACATGTTGTTTCTAGTAGACACTGGCGCAAACGTGTCAGTAGTTCCCGTGTCCATGTTTAAGGATGCAGGTTATAAAGGTAGCTATAATAAAGGAGAGTATACGCTGTACGCCGCGAACGGCACGGAAATCAAAACGTACGGAGTAATCACGTTAGAACTGTCATTAGGGTTAAGACGTAATTTTAAGTGGCCTTTCGTCATCTGCGACGTCAGTAAACCTATACTAGGCGCTGATTTCCTTAAGACGCATAGGTTAGTTGTAGACTTACACAACAAGAGGTTGGTAGACCAGCTAACAACGTTGCACGCGGTATGCACCATTAGTAGGCATAACGAACCGTCTATAGTAACTATTCAGGCTGATAACCCGTATAGGGACCTATTAGAACAGTTTCCAGAGATCACCAAGCCGGTCAATTTCAAGAATGCACCAGAGAGCGATGTCTACCACCACATCGAGACAACCGGACCGCCGGTTCATGCCCGAGCGAGGCCGTTGCCGCCGGACAAATATAAACAGGTGAGAGAAGAATTCCGTATTATGCAAGATATGGGGATTTGCGAGCCGTCCAGCAGTCAGTGGGCCAGCCCGTTACATGTCGTTCCGAAAAAGGACGGCAAGATACGGCCGTGCGGAGACTACAGACGGCTCAATGCAATAACGAAACCGGACAGATACCCGGTGCCTAGGTTGCATGATTTTACATATGGTTTGGACGGAAAAAAAGTGTTCACAACGATAGACATCAATAGAGCCTATCACTTCATCAGGATAGCTCCCGAGGACGTTGAGAAGACGGCCATCATCACGCCTTTCGGGCTGTTTCAGTTTCCCCGCATGTGTTTCGGCCTCCGCTCAAGTTCGCAAAGTTTTCAAAAATTCATGGACCACACAGTACTAAAAGGGCTAGAGTCCTTTTCGATGCCACAAGGCAAGCAAAACGCACAAAGCTCGCTGTTTTGCTACATAGACGACATAATTATTGCATCAGAAAATGATGCAATAAACAGAGAACACGTACGTATTGTATTTCAGCGATTCCGCGAATTAGGCATTACGATAAATGTGGCCAAGTGTCGATTCGGCCAAAGTTCAGTGGAGTTTCTAGGTCACACAGTTACAAGCGAAGGCATAAGCCCGTTACCCGATAAGGTAAGGGCGGTTGCAGACTACAAGAAACCGGAAACGGTTGAGGACCTCCGGCGATTCTTAGGTATGGTAAATTTTTATAGGGCGCATTTACCCAAGGCTGCGAGTCATCACGCGCATTTAAATAAGTTTTTGTTGAATTAAAAAAAAAAGGATAAAACGTTGATAGCATGGGACGCGGAGGCAGAGGCAGCGTTCGAGCAATGTAAGGTCAGCCTACAAAGCGCCGCTACACTCGCTCATCCAGCCCCTCAGGTACCGTTAGCGCTGATGACTGACGCATCGGACACATGCGTAGGTGCCGTGCTGCAACAGAGATTAAAAGGGAACTGGCAACCGCTAGGGTACTTTTCCAAGAAGCTGTCAGACACACAGCAAAAGTATAGCACATATGATAGAGAATTGTTAGCCATCTACATGTCTATAGTGCATTTTAGGAACATGGTAGAAGGTAGGCAGTTAACAGTGTACACAGATCACAAGCCCCTTATTCACGCATTAACAAAGGTAAATTCTGAAAAAGAAACGCCTAGACGCATCCGTCAGTTAATGTATATAAGCGAGTATACAAGCGACATTCAGCACGTCAGCGGAAATGACAATGTTGTAGCGGACGCCTTATCGCGCGTCGAGTCCATAGTTTGCCCTACGGTGGTCGATTACCAAGAATTGGCCACCCAGCAGGAAAGAGACTCGCAGATTACCGACTGGCTGAGAGAAAACAATGAATCGCACATACAGCTCACACAGATGCATGTGCCCGGCAGTAATACAATGGTATACTGTGAGGTATCGACAGGCAAGATAAGGCCGTACATACCCAAACAATTTAGGAAGACTATTTTTGACACGGTACATAACTTGAGCCACCCGGGTATTAGAACTACATTAAAGATGGTTGCCTCTAGGTATTTCTGGCCGGAAATGAACCGAGATGTTAGAAGATGGGCTAAGAGCTGCATACAGTGTCAAAAAAGTAAAGTGCATCGTCATGTAATTTCAGGTGTGGGAGAATTCGCGCCGAGCGAGCGGTTCGAGCACGTGCACGTCGACATCGTTGGGCCCTTAAGTACAACACAACGGGGTAACAGGTACTGTGTAACAATAATAGACAGATTTACGAATTGGCCAGAGGCCGTACCAACCGCGGACATTACGGCTGAGACAGTAGCGAAAGCGATTTACGAGACGTGGATCTGCAGGTTTGGCAGTCCCACACGACTCACTAGCGACCAAGGGAGACAATTTGAAAGTGACGTATTCAGTAGCTTACTCAAAATGTTAGGGGTACACAGGATCAGAACCACTCCCTACCACCCGTGCAGCAATGGTAAGGTAGAAAGGCACCACCGACAATTGAAAGCGGCACTAACATGTAGATTAACAGGGAAAGCATCCTGGGATGATGAGTTACCAACGGTTCTGTTCGGAATTCGAGCAGCAATGCGAACGGAAACAGGAGTTAGCGCAGCAGAGTTAGTATTAGGACAGGCATTACGGTTACCTGGTGATTTTTACAGCGAGTCGAGCATACCCGCGCACTTAAACCACCACACATACGCGGACAAGGTCAGGGAAACAATACGCAGCATGCAACCGAGAACACAGTCACACACTAGCGATAGGAAAATATTCATTCACAAAGACTTAAGTACATGTTCACACGTATTCGTCAGGGATGACACAGTGAGAAAGCCGTTAACACCTGCTTATGATGGCCCATACCGCGTCATAAGCAGGCGTGATAAAGTTTTTAAGATACAACTTGGTAATAGGCAAAGTAACATTTCGATTGATAGATTAAAGCCAGCATATACATTGGAAGAACCGCAGATTTCTGGTAGCAGCGACACAGTAGTAGACCAAAACTCACCAACGTCGACTCCGCCGACGGCAAACACAGACAGTTACACACCCGCACTGAGACCGGCATTAAAGACCACTCGCAGTGGTAGAACCGTTCGTCCAACGGTCAGATTTAATTTGTAATAAAAACAACAGCCTGTATATGAACCAGATTAGTAAAATAGATAGTCAGCGGTAAATCAGTATATAATTGCGGATTCTGTAGACATTTTAAGTAAATTGCAATATAGTCGCATGGCTATTTTCATAAACATGGGAAATCGACAGGCTAAGAACGAGCAAGTAATAATTGCGCAGTCGGGTTCAGATAACTCCGCCCGGGCCGAGTTAGAAAGGAAGGTCGAAACTTATGGCATACTCATATGTATAATCGTAGCGATAATCATAGGCGTGGGCGTATTCGGTTTGAGCAAGAAATGTGGAAAACACGTGAAGCGTAAATTAACCAACCACACAGTATCTAGCGTTGAGCAGCAGAAAGTGAACAAACCAAATATGAATGTTCAAATACCACCGGCGTCCTGTGTCTATTAGAAAACCATGTAAGGTCCACAGTGTAAAACAGTGTAATAAAATCAAGTGCTAATATGTAAGCAGCGAGCCTGCGGCCCGCCACGAAACTAAGTATACGAGCGTGAGGTATAAGCGTAGTGATGGATGGAAGGAGTTACAGGCGCTGTCGTGATGGACGCTGAGGGTCCCCCAGGGATGTAATTAATTATAGCAGAGCGGGTCATCACGGCAGCTACCATTAGTTCGGTATGAATGTGGATAGCATAAGTTTAGACATAGGTAACAGGTCCCTGCGGATGGCAAGCCTGTTACATAGTTGTAAGTTAGTTTTAAATGAGCGCGATAACAGCGCGCAATATTGCGCTACCGGACGCGCTATGTAAACAGAGACGGTGTCCGATAGCGCAAGTCAGCAGAACTGTACAATGAACATAGCGATACGAACCTAAAGAATATTGTTGTAATGATGTACCGATTGTGATGAAACTTTTGTAATGTATAAAAAATTCTCTCGTTTTTGGGACTCACATTTTTTTTGTAAAGGGGGGAGTACTGTGGGGGCACAGAAATGCTGACAAGCATTTGAGTAGGTGCCCGGTCGCGCCGACCGCCGTGTCGGCAGTCGCGTACGATACGGGCAGCGGGCAGGACACGCATTGTAACTAGAGCCCTAAGTAATTCAGTAAACCAGTTTAACTTATATCCAGTGCTTTTTCTGGCCAAGGCCAATCACCCATAACCTTGAGTACGCTTGGGTATACAACCCAACAAGTTTGTTTCATTTAAATCATAAATATTTTTAGCCTTACTAGACTCCGGTCCAGCTCAGGGAGTCGATCGCGCTCGGCCACTTCCAGGCCAGAACCACGTGCCAATATCCAGCACACAGCAGCTCGGCGGGCCCTCTTACTCAGACTTGTAGCTAGTCGTGAGGTCCTAGACCCTGAGGTATCGGTCTCTCCTCCACGGTAAGTCAATTTGCAAACTGTGTTTATAAATTTTGAATATGTAGGTATAATTTAATGAATTAATTTAGTTACATTTTACGTTCTTTTGTAGGAAAATCCGAGCAATGGCGGTTGACTGCATACCAGGGGGCTCTATTAGTGCAACAGGGCTGAATGTGGTGCTTGAGAAAACCCCAGTCTACACAGAGCAACTGAGCTGCTTCGGTGAGTTGTTTACGTTTATATTTCTAGTTCTTGAAGTCTTTTCAGAAGCAGTTTGATGAACATTTACAATGCATATTTTTTCTAGTGAACCTAACGTGATGGAGCGGGTCGAGGCGATGGACATTTCTGAAGATGAGTTTGAGGAGCTAGTTCTGCAGAACCCGGACCACATTAGGAGGTGGCTGCCGGAGTTCCGGTGTCCCTCTCAACCGCCAGTGGCTAGGGCCAGTACGTCTACTGCCGTCACTCTTGATTGTGAACCAAATGGGGAAACCATTGGCGAGATTGACGGCAGTGACTTGGACAGCGATTGGGACGATAAGTTCGAGGAGATTGAGGAGCTAGTTCTGCAGAACCCGGACCACATTAGGAGGTGGCTGCCGGAGTTCCGGTGTCCCTCTCAACCGCCAGTGGCTAGGGCCAGTACGTCTACTGCCGTCACTCTTGATTGTGAACCAAATGGGGAAACCATTGGCGAGATTGACGGCAGTGACTTGGACAGCGATTGGGACGATAAGTTCGAGGAGATAACTGTCCAAACCCTTGCCACTGGAACTGGGAGGGATATTCCGGATGACGAAGAGCTGGAGGCACCTGTAAGGGAGATTATAGCAAATATTTCTCGAGGTATAGATGAAGAATCCGATCGGCTTTTGGGTACGTCGCCAAATTTCGCATGGCGCGAAGGCTTTGGGTCGCTCAGAGGTGCTCCTGAACCATTCTCAGGACCTACGCCTGGACCACTCAAAGACTACGATTCGTCTTATGATGCTTATGTCGTCTGGGACATAGGCATCATAAATCATATCGTCTGCTAAACAAATCGATATGTCCAACAGACGATCGAGGAGTTGAAAGTAAAGGGAAACTTGACACAATCATCTCGTCTGCATAGGTGGAAGCCCACTGATGCAGATGAGGTAATGGTTCTCTCAGCCATGTTTCAACTTATGGCCATCTATCCGCGGACATCATTGGACGAGTATTGGAAAAAAGGCATCTTAGGCATGCCAGCTTTTAGGAGCCAAAAGTGTTCCCGGAGACTTGCGAAACTGGCCCCTTTGATTGAACATTTAGGATACAAATTTGGTTCGCTGTATCAATTACGGTCTCATATTTCGATTGACGAGTCTTTGACCTTATACAAAGGCCGTTTTTCTTGGGCCCAGACAATAAGGTCAAAGGCTGCGGGATTTGGGATCATATGAGCTCTGCGAAGCGCAGACTGGCTATATGGCTTGATTCCAAATCTACACAGGGAAATCTGATGAGGTCTTAACTGATACGCAAATCAGTGCTGATTTAGGCCTCAAAAGTACGAAGACAGTCCTTGAGCTTTTACAAGGCTTAGAACGTCAAGGTTATTGTGTGACGATGGATAATTTACCAGAGATGACCAGATCAATCAAACGCTGGAGAATCTTGGGAATCAGATCAAGCACTTAAAATCGGCAGCCACTGATCCATCTTAATATACTATCCACACACGATATTCATCAGAATGTCATCACTTACGTCCTGATGGGAACGATGATGTTCACCGCTGCGGTTTTCCTGCGTCTGAGGAGGCGGGCCAGTACAAGAGTCAGCTGTGATCAGACTGCAGTGCCAAATGTAATGTTTTCGCGTCGTCAACATACGACTGACCGTAAGCTTAGTGAAGTGTCAGTAGATTCGATACGAGCGCACAGTGTTAACTTAAGAAACCAAGAATCTTCTCCTATACCTAGGAAGTGTATTTTTCAAAGGGACATCCCAGAAATTCATAGTTCTTTTTTCATTTTACATAACACAGCTTATTGTTTATCACCTTGTTTCACATCATTCACACCCATTCAGCATCATTATCCACCTCCTCGCGAGGTGGGAGCATGTACGGAGGCAACAATAAATGCAAACATCGTACAGTGGCATTGCGCGTAGTCAGCAGTTTACACCGATCCGCGCTATTTCATTTAGTATCATTACGATAGTCAATCAGTTCGGGTGTCCTCACTTTTCTATCATTATCAATCATAGCATATGATTTTGGATTAAGTTGAGTCAATTTAAAGTTGATCTTAACTTCATCTTTTTATTTATGATCTCGGTACGAGAAGCAGCTCGAACAAGATCTGTTCAGTTTTGCATTTCGATGACAACACCACCCACTTTCCTCAAGAACATCACCCAATCACGACCGGTTACATAATATTCGGCCTATTATTGACAGTCTAAATAACAGGTAAGCTACTGCACCTTTAGAACAAACATTATCATTAGACGAACAAATGTGTGCCACCAAAATCGGTTACTATATGAAACAGTACCTGCCGAACAAGCCACATAAATAAGGCTTCAAGTTATTTCTGATCTGTAGCATATATGGATTTGCAAATAAATTTGAGATCTACACTGGTAGCGAAAAACATCCACCCATAGTTGGCGAACCGGATTTGGGACCCACTGGTATCTTTTATTTTGATAATTTATACATCTATCCCCTTAGCTGCATATTTAAGGAATTTATTGTTTAGGAATCATTCAAGCAAATCGTATCCCAAACAATAAATTGTCAGATAAGAAAAGTTTAATGAAAAAATCAGTACCAAGGGGATACTATGAAGAACAAGTTGCCAATGTTGATGGTGTTGATATGAGTAATAGAGTCTGGAAAAACAATAAGTCTGTCATTTTGCTTTAAAACCTATACCGTAGCCTTGCCTGTTACCACTATTTCTAGATACGATAAAGATACGAAACAGGCCGGACAATGGAAGAATTGTTTTTTCCGTGGTCCGGTTGACTGCACCGCGGAAAAAATACATTTCCCTTTGACCGGTCCATGGAACACAGTGGTCATTGTAATCTTATCGTGCAGAATGCAACCTTTTTGATTATCTCTTGTAGTAAAGGAGGTGTGATTATTTAAAGATAAGAGACGTATGTTCATAATAATATTGACATTGTTATGATATTCTCAAAGAATATAACTACTTCTCTCTAGTTTTTATTGTGCTTAATGCGTAATTTAATTATGTTTAGTTTAATTTAATTGTAAAAATTGTACATATAAAAATGAGGAGAGTTTATAGAGCTGTGTCTCATATCAAAAACTTAAATGTAAAGAATTTGTAAAAATTAAAGTAAAGATAATATGATTAGCTATTTTATTGTTACGCTACTTTTTACTAACTTACTGTCTCTTTTCTATATTATTTAGTAGTATGCGTACATTAGTAGTATACGTCTTATTTGTAAGTACCAACATTTTAACAAGCCTTTTAAGCAGTTGCTAAAAAATGAATAGAATAAAAGTGTAGTAGAAGTCATCGCTCATCACTGTCCCAGTAAACTAGAAAAAAACTGCGTAGATTTAGCAATGGCTGATTTAAAGGAGAGCGTCATTCAATCGGATGAACCAATTCCAAAATTCTTTAATTAGACTGTTGGAAATCTATTAGATGCCGGAACGCATTTGATAACAGATGTACCCGAATTCCAGAATGTTCAGCACGGGTTATATATTGTTGGAAAGTAAAGTTTGGGTGTTAAAAAAAATTATATGTTTATACCGGAAAAAGTCGAAGTGCCAATGAAATTTAAAAAGTTTCGTTTTAACTGAATATGAAGGAGAAAATAGGATCCTCATTTTTTGTACCCAGAGAATCAGAGATTAAATTCACAATGTTACGGAAATATTTTTGATGCAATATATTGTTTTTTTTTATACAACTTAGGTGGCAGACAAGCACACGGCCCACCTGATGGAAAGTGGTTACCATGACCTATGGCCGTCGATATCTCGAAAACTAATAAACGAATCTTCAAGAAATAAAAACGCATTGTTAGTGACGAGGTACTCTACCGATTGGCATAGAAAAATCTAGAATCATCACCAAAAAGTCAAAATCTACCTATGAGTACCTACTGAATAAAAACAAACAATAGGTAAATATCGAGAATAAACTCGAAGTTCAACGACGGCGGCAAGATCAAAGGAAAGTAGGTATTTATCGCTCGCGAATTTTCTAGATGATTCGAACTTCCTAATTGAGAGGTATAAAAACACGCTCGCATCGCTACATCTTTGATTCTGTCTTTGAGATCGATAACGAACACAGCGAACTTAAGCGACCGAAGAAGATTCTACCTGCGACCTGAGCAACGACTGTGGACTACTGTGAACCACTGAGCGACTGGAACTGTTGAAGAGTACTAGTGATTAAATTGTCTAGTTTGTGGTGAGCTAATAAATCTCTTCGTTGAGTAAACGGCATTTAATTGTACCCCGTGCACGTTACAATATCAAAGGTGCCCGAAACCGTTTCATCAACTGTTGACTGTGCATGGTGAATTTGGAAGCTCAGCTGATACAACAAATGTAAAGACGATGATATACGTACATATGAGTAACAAGATGCAAAAAAGTAATTAATTGTATTTCAATTCCTATCAAATATAAGTCTTAAATCACCTTGTATTGTGCCTTAGTGAGGAGTATTACTGAATACTGCGCTTTATAGTTGCTGTTGTAGTAGCTGAAACAATAGAGGCAACTAAGGAATATGTAAAAGTTTCGACAAGTTCCATTCCGAAAGTTTTTTAACACAAAATACAAGTTCCTCTAAAAGACAAGGGCTTACATTTGGTAGGTAGCACACCCTTATATGGAAACAAAAAACCACTTTTGAATAATACGAGAAAACAATCACAGGGAGTTAGAAAGTGTGTGTGATAAATTTACTTCTTTTTTATTAGCTAACTGCTGTTACAATGACAACCAGATTCTTATATTTTCCACTAAAGAGTCAAGAGAATTAATGCCATCAATTAAAGACGTAGTTGGCTATAGAACATTTTCAAGTTGTCTTCCACTGTTCTTACAACTATTAACAATATTTGGTAATTTCGATGAATCTTTATTTAATGTAAATGTTGTTGCGCTATGTTACACTTTATTAAACAACAAAAAGGAAGAAACATACTTTGCGCTTTTTGAGATTCTAAAATCACAATTCCCAGATAGGAAGCCGATAAAATTTCAAATAGATTTCGAATTTAATCCTCAAATGCAATACTTAAAGCATTTCCCGATGCGACTGTAAAGAAATGTTACTATCACATGACACGTAGTATTTGGAGGCGAGCTAAGAAAATAGGGATAAAACAAAAACTAGAAGAACGCATTGTCGCACTCTGTGCAGTCCTTCCATTACTACCAGAAAGGATGATAAGCGATGGGTGGAAATACATAGTGACACAATTTCGTACTACAGATAAATTAAAAATAATTCAATAGTACATGGAGTCATACTGGCTAAAAGACGAAATATTTATAAGCCAATGGTGTGTTTATAACGAACGGCACAGAACGACCAACGTCCTGTAAGCTAGGCATTCTAAGCTTAATTAGAATATAAACAAAAATTATGGTCACAATGCTAAAGCTATTAAAATTTATACAAAATGAAACCATAACATTTTCCAAAAAACTTCCGTGATACATAGAAAGATATCAATTTATAATAGAATCTCAGTTACAGTTGATACATGATGTAATAACAGTAGGACACTTTCTGGAGAAGTTAAGATAATGGTGTGGTCGTTTATAGAATTTGTCATCAGGAGAATATTCTTTTTTATTGAAATACCTGGGAAAAAATATTTTTATACCAGTTTTATACATAACAAATATTAGACTTTAGGTACCTACTGTTCGCACCACTCAAAAATAATAAATGGCTATAAGAGTGTTTTAGTTAAAAAGTAAAGGGCAGATTTATGCTATTTTGATATTGTTTTTATTAGAATAGAATATTATTACTTATTGTACAACTCAGACACGCGCTCTCGCGCTCGTTCATTTTAAATATGTGAAATTACCATTTAAAAGTACAATGGTCGGTTTTATCGCAGACTGCGATCTCTTCCAGACAACCATTCGATGGAAAAACTTTTCAGGACAGTGAGCACTGGATACGTGATGTACCACAGTGTAAAACTAAATATTACATACAAAATTAAAATTACTTACAGAAATATTTGTGAATAGTCTGTATGACTATTTACAAGAATTAACTCAACTAAAGATCTACCTAAATATTGTATCAATATAATACGTACGTACGTAGATCTAAAGTCAAAATGTCAACGCCATGAGATCAGCAGTTTAAAATATCAATGGCTTACTACACCAATAAGTTATGAGTTCAATTGTTCATTAGATCAACAGCTCGTTTCATCAACAGTTCACTAAATCAATTGTTCATGAGATCAACATTTATTTAGTAAGCGACTTACAAGTCGTTATAGGGAAAAATGATTTAAAATTCGTCATAAGGAGACAACTGCTGGGAATATTTTTATACGACACGTAGTTTTGGAATTTTTATTAAGCATTCAACATTCGTGGTATGCCTGTTTATGTTACCTCTCATTATTTAAAAAAAATGAATTAAGCAACGTTTGTAAAATCTCGTGAAGGAAACAATTTATTAGTGATTAATGGTTACCTGTTCATGAAAAACAGTACTTGAGAGGACATTACCTTCTGGAAGTGAACAAAATGGAAAGAACTCTGTTGTTTAGTATCCGCTAAAACCGTTGGTCAAGGTGAGAATATGTTTGTTCAAACTATGGTGAATAATATAACCCACAGCCATTGCCCAGAGCCAGATGCTGTCAATAGCTTAAACGCCATTGCATCTATGAAAACACAGGCTGAAAATACAATGGATAGCCCCGTACAGATAATTCAGTCTGTTTTAGAAGATATGCCAGCATCCAGTGCGCCTTCTTTACCGAATAAAAATGCTATGAGACAAGTTGTTAATAGAATCAGAAGAGCAAACTCCTCAAAAGTAACAAGTTTAAGTAACCTACCGGAATGTTTGTCCAAAATTGATGGCCACAACTTTTTACACTTTAACGATGAAGTTGAAGGCATTGGACGTATTATATTATTTACGACAAAACAAAATGTACGGCACTTGGAGAGTGCAACATATTGAGTTATGGACGGTACTTTCAGATGTACGCCTGTTCCATTTCTTCAACTATTTACCATACATGCCTTTGTTGGCAATGACGTGTCTTCAAGGCGTATGCTACCTCTGGTGTATGAATTGCTTCCTCGTAAAACAGAAGCTTGCTATAAAGAATTTTTAAAGCTTTGAAAGGATGTGCTGAAGGCTATGATATAGAACTTTCACCAACATTTATAATATCAGATTTTGAAATCGCAATTATTAATGCCTGCAGACGGGCTTTCATGCAAAACACACACAAAGGTTGTTTCTTCCACTTCACTAATAATGTTTGGAAACAAGTCCAAAAACGAGGCTTATCCGTTCAATACGTCAATGACAGTGATTTTGCATTGAAAGTAAGGCTGTTGTTTGCGTTAGCGTTTTTACCTGCCGAAGAAATTTCTGAAACGTTTGAAAAGTTGAAGATCAAAAATATGTTTCCTGAAGAAATGCTTGAACTCGTGCAATGGTTTGATGAGTATTATATACATGGGAAAATAAAATCACATGAAAAGGGACCCACGTCATTAATAGTCAAAAGGACAAATCCTTTATTTTCTCCTAATCTCTGGTCGGTTTTTGAGAGCAGTACTGCAGAAATACCTCGATCACAAAACCAAATAGAAGCTTGGCATAGAAGGTGGAACCAACTTTTAAATCAAAAGAAATGGAATGAAATTTATTTTAGAAATTATGAAAGAACAAAAATGTACAGAAAGGAGCATACAGCGCATAATAGCCAAAATCCCACGAACACCTCCGCGTAAAAAAATTAAAACTTTTGAGGAGTCTCTGAAGGTAGCGATGTCAAAAAAAATAAAATGGATGTTATCGACTACTTAAAAGTATTGCTTATATTTACAGGATTTAAGTTTTATCTGTACTTATATTAATGTAGCTAATTAACATGTGGACATAAATAAATGATAATCGTAGGACAATAAAAATTGTTTACTTTCTCCCAGCACTGTAACGGATTAGGTAGGTACTACTGTATGTATACAGATCTTAGATTAACGACTAAAATAAAAGATGGAGGGCTATGACGTTTGGGCGTAACCTTTTATTGACAGCTGTGTAGTGTAAGTGGTCACCAATTTGGTCACCATTTATACAATTTTTCTTCTTCATTTGACGTTTCTACAGGTTACGGCATGATTTTTTGGCAATATATGTTTGACTCTTTCTGTGTCATTATTTCAAGAATATGAAGAATGAAAGAATAGGAAAAACATATGACATTAATTTAGGACACATCTATTACTAAGACTTTAGGTAATTAATCTGAGATGCAGAATGATGCCAATCGGACAACCAGATGGCAGCATTTGTCTCCATAAGACGAATTTTAAATCATTTTTCCCTATAACGACTTGTAAGTCGCTTACCAAATAAATGTTGATCTCATGAACAATTGATGTAGTGAACTGTTGATGAAACGAGCTGTTGATCTAATGAACAATTGAACTCATAACTTATTGGTGTAGTAAGCCATTGATATTTTAAATTGCTGATCTCATGGCGTTGACATATTGACTTTAGATCTTACGAACTGTTGACTCCACGTATGTATCCCCGTATTATCAATAATTACATCTCAAGAACATATTATACACCTAGATACATAGAATACTAACAAATGTCACATAAAACAATCAACTACTTACATACTCATATATTCCTTAATACTAATAACAGAGAGACAAATAGTGTTCCTTAAGTAACGTTTTAAATGCTGAGAGCGTCTGAGCCCTTTTAACTGATTCTGGTATCGCATTCCACAAGCATGCAGCTTGTATTGTAAACAATTAATTTATCTCGAAACGTAGTGGAATGTGCAGGGATTGAAAGCTTCAAATTTTCCGATAATCCCAAGTCTCTATTACCCGTGGTCCACCCGCTTTGTTCACCTAGGTAAACCACGCGAAATTATTTCTTCTCGTGGTTCACCTAGGTGAACTATGGGAAACTGGTTTTTCCTGTAGTTCACATGGATCACTGAATAGATGGGTTGAATATTTTCGATGAGCAGTCCTAGAGATAATGAGTACCTAATATACATGACTACAAATAAATATTTGTAATGATTTATTATTTTAAGATTCATCTCCGTATTATCTAGTAGATAATATGTATACATACGAGTAGATAATATGTGTGTTCGTACATACATATTATCTACTCGTCAGTAATAAATAAAACATTATCCTCTTTGGTGTTCATAGAGTACTGGTTATAATTTTAAATCATTTCATAGAAATGATCTTTCAAATTGTGTTTCGTTGGTCTGTTACAGCATAAAATAATAATAACTATATTAAAAGTCCATATTTTGATTTATCACTCTAGCACGATGTCTGCTGATCAAATACTTAACTTCATTAGTAGAAAAGGAGGCACAGTTCTTTTGTGTGCAGGACATCAATATTGTAAAATAAAAGAATTCAAAAATGGCTCCGAAATGTGGAGATGTTCTTCATATAAAAAGAAAAAATGTTCGGGAAATGTAATTATCAGCATGAAAGTAAGTACTTAACACTTTATACCTACCCACTTAAGACTACGCCTCCAGGGGTTAGTTGGATTTATTCGTCCAAGGTTAGACACTAAAATGATGATAGTTTATTTAGCTTAAGTATGTTACAAACTCCTGTTCCTAATAAACTTCAAAATAACTTACTCTCAAAATTGTACTAGATATTTTTGTAGTTAGTAATTGTAAATAATTGTATCATCTAAGAGTATTGAATATTTTGCGCCTGCTCGCCTGATTTGACCAAAAATATAACTGCTATAGAAATGGCTCTTTTAAAAGACAACGTTAAAGAATCTACTCGACTCGTACCCGAGATATGTAAAAAAAAAAACAATAAATAAACTGAAAAATACAGGATTAGATATGGTTATGACATTGCCACCTATGTCGAGTGTTCAAAAAATATAAGAAACAGAGCAACTTTTACAAATTTGGAGGAAGTGGTTGTGCCTTCGAAGTTTGAGACCTTCATACTAGCTGACTATTACTATGAGGGGTGAACCCGCATTATTATATTTTGTTCGTTTTGTGTGAAAAAAAAAGTGTAGATCCCACATTAAACGTTGTGAGGCGTTATGCCATCTTCCGGAAGAAATGGTAATGGACGGTTGGTTATACGTTAAGGGTGAGAGTGCAGAGAACGATAAAATTAACGAATTCAACACATATTTTGAAAACACATGGCTGGACAAGAAATCCCTATTATGTAATAAATGGTGTTTTTATAAAGTAGAACATAGAACCAATAATTGTGTCGAGTCCTGGAATGGGAGATTAAACAAAAAAAATTCAGCAAAACCTAATATGGCAACATTACTAGATAGGTTGCAAAAAGACTCGTATTATTATTTTGGGCTCTATAGAAAAAATGGATACATAAGGAAAAAAAAAAGAAGTTACTAAAATAAGGAACACTCGGATAACAATAATTTTAAAAGAATTAGTGGACCAAGAAATAAGCGCCCACTGCACAGACACTGCATAGAGAAACTATGTAATTTGTAAATAAATGATTATATTATAACTATACACACATAAACAATACTACATTATTAATATTTGTATGTACTAAGAATTGTGAATAACAAGTACTAAACTACATAGGTATTTTTGTTGTTAAAATAATTATCATATAATGCTAAGATTTACAGGTATAAGATATTTAATCAAAAAATTATACGATTTTGCCGAAATATCCCTTTAGTTTTTAATCGGAGACATCTGGCCCGATCTTCCAAACTGATTCGGCAGAATGTACCCATACACATTTTTAAAAGTTGACATTTGCCCCGCAGATCAGTTTTTGTGTGGGCGAGATGTCCCATAACCCAAATATGCTTTGCTACCAAACAAATCACAAGCTACATATACTATATTATTTAGTCTAATTAAATCTGAAAATGGCGCAAATTGGGACAGGCCTATGTCCAGCAGTGGACTGCGGTGGGCTACTTCAATTGAAAAAAATTGAAATCTGCATTAAGAAGTTTTAAACCTATAAAATACCATTCGGATTTCGCCCATAAATGCCATAAAAGAAGTCTATCCGGGAATAGAGATACATGGCTGTTATTATCGCTGGTACAAATCTTTATGGCGTAGACGTAAATTATTAAAACTAAAATCGAAAGCCCAGACGAGAATAATCGGACTCACAGCAGCTCTTCCTCTTCTACCAGCTGATGCTATACTGCGTCGCTATGAGTACATAAAAAACGAAGGCCGCGAATTGAATATGGGATTTTTTTCAATTACGTTGACAGTTTCTGTAAGAAATTGTATTTCAGCCAAATGTTGCCAGTTTTTGGAGAAAGGTATAGAACAAAAACAGATCTATTGCCCGTAGTATGGTTAAGTTGTCCGGTCAACCGAACTATGTGTAAAAAATAATATCCATGGTACAGTTAACCGAATTATGGAAAATTGATGTTGCTCCATAGTCCGGTTAACCGGGTTTGCTACTTTAGTGCGAAAGCCGTACCATCGAATTTTGGTACTTCGAAAACCTTTCACCGACATCACTATACTGCGACGCCTCGTTAAGTCGATGTCTTCTTACTGCGATGGTTCGTTACATCGATAAACCCTACTGCGAACGATTTTACTGCGAAGCTTTGTTCCTTCGACATCTTGGTACTACGCTGTTTCGTTACATCGGAAAAATGTACTGCAAAGCCTGGTCCAGTCTACGTGCAATTTTTGGTTACCATATTTTATTTTAAAGCAGAGAATATGTACAAAGGTCGTCATAAATAATCAATATACCTACCAGTGCCTAAGATTTGCTGTGGGGTTTATATGAACATTATGAAATAATTATATCATAGACAACTTATTTCTTGTTGTTTATTAATAAAATTAACGACAGATTAAGTACAACCTCGTACAAAATGAATGATTAGAAATAAAAATACATAAACAACGATAAACTAAAGTTATATCTTAGTACATTTTTAAATCAAATTGGTTGCGCCGATGTAGAATCTGTTTTTTGACGCGGAAACACACTCCTTCTATACCCATCTCCCCTCCCGCACTGACCATAGTATAGTACTAGATATAGTTTCCGTCCGCCATTTGTGATATATAGACACTCACTCCCTTTTTGAACTAGCCAGCGTAAAGGCGGACCGCGCGCGCGTCTCTCAGAAATGAATAATATTTGTTGCATTTTAACCGCTTCATAGACCTTTACCGATCGGATTGTGCCTCTCGTGTGTCCCTCAAGTGATTTGGTGATGTGGACGGCAGCTCCTGAGCAAGGAAGAGAAGATCCGTGTACCGGCTGCGATGAAAACACGTGGTGTCGTGAAGGTTAGTGCATCCTCTCCTAATTTCTCGGGCTGCATTCATTGCCTGGATCACATCCGCGGCAACCCGGTCACCTGTCTTGTTTGTGTGTAAAGCGTCAATGGAACGGTTATCTACATCCCCGCAATACAGTCCACTAGCGCACGTGGCCAATCGCGCCACCATTCTATGGTCCTGATCGAACCGGATTCTTAGCCGTAGTTCGTATTTTGTTATTATTCTAATGGGAATAAGCGCACCGCACCTAAATGCCTGGTTATTTTAGTAGAAAACCCCGCATCTAGACATTTAGGATTAGATTTGTTGTCCGTTCGCCGCTGGCTCGCATCGTACCTGCCTAGTACATACATAGGTTCGGTATCGTATCAACACTTAGTCGTAGTTCGCAATTTTCGCACCGCGCCTAAATACCTAGTTATTTTAGTAGAAAACCCCGCATCTAGGAATTTAGGCTTAGATCTTAGGTATACTAGACACCCTAGTGCATAGGCACAGTGTGGTACCTAACGCATTTGGCTTTGTTTTATTTTTTTCAATTAAGTTGTTCGTTCGCCGCTAGCTCGCATCGTATTTACCTAATACCTACGTGGGTAGATACGTGGTTGTACCTACCTCGCCCGCATCTCATTCCAATTCATACGAAAGTATTTTAATTTGAATATTATTGAATATATATAATTTGAATATATTTAAATAACTATTATTTCAGAGATTAAGTATTGCGTAATATCTACGCAATACTTAATCTCTGAAATAATAGTTGAACCTAGACAGCGGTCTGGCTCGCGTAGGTACGATCTGGCTGTTGCTAGGCGCGTTTTGTTCAAGCGTGCATTCACAGTTGTAAATACCTACCTACCTGCAGAGTATCGCTCGCGTCGCGTCGCTGCTCTGTACCGCTAAGATTGAGTCATTTCATATTTGTTGTTTACCGCACTTTAGTTTGAGATTTAATTGTAAACATGTCCCCAAAGGTTGATAAGACCGGTAAGGTTCAATTGAAACTTTTATACGCTAAAAAAGAAATGATTTACTCTCGCGTACAATCGATTTATGATAATGCACTTAAAACCTCTGATTTGGCCATTAGAGATTCGTTCTTGTGTTCTATAGAAAACTTAGATAGTCTACGCGCGGATTTCGAAACCTTAGTACATGACATCAACGTTTTAGAGTTGAATTTGGACCCCGATTACTCAGTGAGTTATCAAGCCTTGTCGTCGTTTGACGATTTGTATTGTCGTATCAAGCGCGTCGCTAGGAGTTTGGAGAAACCGTCTGACCGACCCAACCCCACTCGCGACCGACCTAAGTTGCCACCAATTCAAATACCCGAATTTGATGGTAACATTCGCAATTGGTGTCTATTTATAGATAGTTTTGAGAATACAATAGATAAGAACGATTCGTTGACAGATCACGAAAAATTGCATTATCTCGTTGAAAAATTGACTGGTAAAGCTATAACCGTTTGCGCTGGAATTACGTTTAGTGCCGAGAATTATAATTTAATTTTAAATACTTTGAAAGCTAAGTATGAGGATAAAAGATCGGTAGCTAACGCCTATTTAGATCAGATGTTTGATTTGAAATCTATTACGGCATGTAACGATCAAAACTTAGAGAAATTTCTAGATACTTTCGCGTCAGCTGTTCGCGCCGTAAAGAACCTAAAGATCGATGACCTCTGCGACTTCGTATTTTTGTATATGGGTTTAAAGAAATTAGATTCCGAAACCATTCGTTTGTTTGAGTCGGATCATCGCGGCAATAAAATTCCTAAGTTCGAAGACTTAGAAAGTTTTGTTCGCGAGCATATAAAAGTATTGCAACGCTCTTCATCGAAACATGAAGGCGCGAAGAAGGTTGTTACTTCTGAACGCAAAATAGATGCCTCATCGAGGTCACTGAGGTCAACTCATACTTATGTTAATACCGCACCAGCACATGTACAATCACCTGTTTGCTCTTTGTGTAATACTCATCATTCGCAACTGTACAAGTGTCCTGGTTTCCTAAAATTGTCGCCTAGTGATCGTTATAAATTTGTTCGCGCTAATAATTTTTGTTTTAATTGTCTCGGTACTAAACACCGCGTTGTTTTATGTAATAGTAGAAATAGTTGTCGCAAATGTCAAGCGAGACACCACACTTTACTTCATTTTGAAAATAGTAATGCCGCATCCAATGTGAGCACAGTTGGTTCGTCGAGCGGTGGCACACGGCGGCCTGCGCCACGGCCGCCGCCCGCGCTCGCGCGCGCTCCGGCCGGCCCGGAGACCGCTGCGAATGACGTCACCTTGTGTTCGTTCTCCGCTAGTGCTGCACTCACTACTGTGTGTCTCGCGACCGCTCGCGTTGTTATTGTTGATGCATTAGGTAAGCCGCGCATTGTTCGAGCGCTGTTAGATAGCGCTTCGCAAAGTAATTTTATTACTCAAGATTGTTGTCAACGTCTTGGTTTCAATGTTAATAAGCGTTCAGCCCGCTCAGTGGTGAAGGGTTTTGGAGGCTTACGGTCAGCTGTTCAGGGCACCGTTAAAACAAGGTTTAGATCTCGTTTTAATAATAATATTTGGTTTGACATGAATTCGCTCGTTATAGATAAAATAACTGAACAGTTGCCTACCGTCCCGGTTGACACGTCTTTATTAACGAAATTTAAAGACTTGCCTTTAGCAGATGAGACTTACGCTGTTCCTGGAGTCGTCGATATATTGATCGGCGCTTCGATTCTCCCGCACCTCCAGTTATCACGTAAGATTCAAGGGGGACCGACGTATCCCGCTCCGCACGCACTGGAAACAGTTCTTGGTTTTGTTATAATTGGTTCCGCACCCGCTTCTATAGATAGTTTTAGTCACTCGACTGCTTCGTTCTGTTGCACCGTCGAGCCGCCACTGGAGTCTACCATCCGCAAGTTTTCGCTCGGTGACTCCCGGGTATCCGCTGAAAGACGCTTTCTTTGTTTAGAACGAAAGATGCAGGCGTCTCCAAAGTTGAAGCGGGCCTGTGATGAGGTTGTTAACGAATATTTAGATAAAGGTTGCATCTCACCTGCGCCTGCGGACACTGGCGGGACCCAGCCTTCGTACATTGTCCCGCGCCACGGAGTTGTTAGAGAAGATAAGCTTACTACTAAGCTCCGCGTGGTTTTGGATGGCAGTGCTAAGACTAGCACTTCCGTGTCGCTTAATGACATTTTGTATTGTGGTCAAAATCTTTAAGGTAATTTATTTGACATAATTGTAAATTTTCGCATTAATATTAGTAGAATCTTAGCTTTTTCGGACTCAACAGTCGCTTTGTGTTGGGCCCACTCTTCGCCCCATCGTTGGGACACATTCGTCGCTAATAGAGTGGCAAAATTCAATCTGAATTAGCGCCACAAAATCTCTTTCACGTTGCTGGCACCGACAACCCAGCCGATTGTCTCTCTCGTGGATTGCTTCCTTCGCAAATTTTGGATCACCCGTTGTGGTTTAGTGGACCGCCCTGGATTCATGCCGCGTTGGATAAGTGGCCAGTTAGTCAATTCAATCCCACTACGGTTTCCGAACCACCCGAGGAAAAGAAGCACTCGCTTGTTGTATCGGTCCCGCGTGAAGAGTCCCTTATTTTGTCGTTGGCTAATCGCGTCTCGTCTTGGTCGAGACTGTTGCGTTGTGTTGTTTATGTAGGCCGATTTTTGAGAATTTTATCTACGCGCGGTCATATAACCGCCGCTGATTTAGATAAAGCTGAATTGGTCATACTTCGCGAGTTGCAGAAATGTTATTTTGCTTCTGAATTTAAAAATTTAGAATTTAACAAACCTTGTAGTCGTTCTTTCCGACACTTGAAACCATTTTTGGAAGATGGACTCATTCGAGTAGGTGGTCGTTTGAGAAATTCAGGTTTAGGATTTGAACAAAGGCACCCAGTAGTTCTCCCGCGTAAGGACCACGTATTAGATTTGTTAGTAGATTATCATCATAAGGTGAATTGTCACGCTGGTCCCGATTTGTTAATGTCTATTTTGAGACAGAAATACTGGATAATTTCCGCTCGTAATTTGATTCGCGCTAGATTACACAGATGTGTACCTTGTTTTAAACTCCGCCCGCGTTTTATCGCGCCTGAAATGGCCGATCATCGCTCTTGTCGTGTTGTTCAATCCGCAAAACCTTTCGTACACACCGGCACAGACTTTGCTGGGCCTTTCAAGGTCACCATTGCTCGTGGTCGTGGCATTCGCTCCACGAAAGCTTATGTTTGTTTGTTCATTTGTATGACAACTCGCGCGGTTCATATAGAGTTGACCGGTGATTTAAGTACGCCAAATTTTATGTCCGCTTTTAAACGTTTTTTGTCGCGTCGGGGTCCGGTTAAGCGCATGTATTCGGACAACGGTACAAACTATGTAGGGGCCCGACGTAGTATTTCGGAATTGCACGCATTCTTACGGTCTAAGTACTACCAAAGTGAATTCGCTCACATCTTAGCCGAAAATCGCATTGAATGGTACTTTAACACGCCTGCAGCTAGTCATTTTGGTGGTAATTGGGAAGCGAATATTAAAAGCCTTAAGTCGCATCTGTTTCGCGTCATAGGCGAACAGATTCTCTCGTTCGAGGAGTTGAGTACCGTACTTGCTCAAGTAGAGGCGGTGATGAACACGCGTCCGCTGTGTCGGACTCTATCTAGCGATCCGTCAGAGCCATTGGCGCTGACGCCAGCTCACTTCTTAAATACGACTCCTCTAAAATATTTGCCCGCAATAGATGTTGAAGACGATAGAATGCACCTTCTAACTCGTCACGCTCTTTTGGATAAGTTGGTCCAATCGTTTTGGAATCGTTGGAGAACCGATTATTTGCACACGCTGCAGTCACGTCAAAAATGGAATACTCCATCCAACCCAATTACTGTAGGTACGGTGGTAGTCCTTATGACTGAGAATGCGCCTCCTTTACATTGGCCTCTAGGAGTAGTAGAGGAAATTTTTCCCGATGCCCGCGGGATAACTCGTGTTGTACGGGTTAAAACTGCAACCGGATCGTATCTGCGCCCGGTTGTTCGCCTCTGCCCTCTGCCTAGCCAGCAGTAGGCACGAGTTCCAATCTATGTTTATATTTTAGTTGTTATTTCCCAAACCTAGATTTAGATTAGACATTAGATTTGTTCCACATTTTTCGTTTCGAAGGTAACCCTTCAAGCCGGGGGGAATGGTTGCGCCGATGTAGAATCTGTTTTTTGACGCGGAAACACACTCCTTCTATACCCATCTCCCCTCCCGCACTGACCATAGTATAGTACTAGATATAGTTTCCGTCCGCCATTTGTGATATATAGACACTCACTCCCTTTTTGAACTAGCCAGCGTAAAGGCGGACCGCGCGCGCGTCTCTCAGAAATGAATAATATTTGTTGCATTTTAACCGCTTCATAGACCTTTACCGATCGGATTGTGCCTCTCGTGTGTCCCTCAAGTGATTTGGTGATGTGGACGGCAGCTCCTGAGCAAGGAAGAGAAGATCCGTGTACCGGCTGCGATGAAAACACGTGGTGTCGTGAAGGTTAGTGCATCCTCTCCTAATTTCTCGGGCTGCATTCATTGCCTGGATCACATCCGCGGCAACCCGGTCACCTGTCTTGTTTGTGTGTAAAGCGTCAATGGAACGGTTATCTACATCCCCGCAATACAGTCCACTAGCGCACGTGGCCAATCGCGCCACCACAAATCATACTTGTTACTGCAATTTGGCGATGCGGGGAATCCTTGCTATAATCAATATACTATCGGCTTGCGGATAGTTTTGTAAAAAAATGTGGGTAGATAAAAAAATGCAATGACAAGAAATAAAAATGTAATTGATTTGCAAGTTTATTGTGTTCGTCGTTTTAGTGTTGTGGCATAGTTTAATGATAATTGTTCATTATTAAAATTACTGATTCAACTGTTATCATAGAAAAATCGAAGCGCGGTAATGACATATTGATTATTAGTGGATATGAGTTTTGTTTGAACAAAAATGCGAATGACAAATTTTATTGGTGTTGTGTGCAGAAGCAAAGAAAACAGTGTTCAAGTACGATGACGACCGAATTTTCTACAGGTAACGGGCATTCTGTCTTAAAAGTATGACTGAACACTCTCACGCTCCTAATGCTTCTTTAGTGCAATCAGTATCGTTTAAAAACAAGCTAAAACAAGACGCGGCCGCTACGTTGGCGAAACCTGTACAGATCATTCAGGCTAATTTGGAGGCTGTTCCCAGTTCAAGTGCATCTGATCTGCCGAATAAAAATGCTATGAGGCAAATAATTCACCGTGTGAGGAGAAAAAATAAACCTAAAGAACCGAAGACTATGAATGAAATTGAAATACCGTCTGAATATGCTTTCGTCGAAGGGGAACGATTTCTGGCTCGTGACACTAAATTCGGTGATACAAATCGTTTGCTGTTATTTTGCACTAAACAAAATATCAAGATACTTTCTAATTCATCAGTTTGGTTGATGGATGGAACTTTTAAAACATGTCCGAACTTGTTTCGTCAAATTTATTCTATTCACGCTATAGTTGGACATGATGATAAAACCAAAAAGTTTTAACCTTTGGTTTATTGTCTATTGACCGACAAAACAGAAGAGAGCTATTTGGCTTTTATAAGAGAACTCAGATCATATGCTGCAGGATATGACTATGATTTGAATCCACCACAATTGTAACAGATTTCGAGATTGCAATCATAAATGTGATCAGAATAGATTTCCCTGATGCTCATCATCAAGGTTGTTTATTCCATCTTGGTCAAAATGTTTGGAGGCAAATACAACGAAATGGGTTAGCTTCGCGCTATGGCAGTGATAGTGACTTTTCACTAAAATTAAGATACTTAATTGCTATCGCCTATCTTCCGCCTGAAGAAATTCCTGACGCTTTCAAAACTCAAAAGTATTACGGAGTGGTTCGAAACGTACTATGTTCTGGGAAAACGTATGTGCCAAGTCAGTAATAATACTTCAGTCTCCATTTCAAGATCTTCCCCATATGTTCCCCCCACAATTGTGGTCTATAAATACGAACAATGAATTGCGTTTGCCTAGAACCCAAAATAAAGTTGAGGCATGGCATCGTAGGTGGAATAGTCTATTAAATAATAATCGTCATGGTCTTTATGAAACTATTCGGGAAATGGGGCAGGAGCAAATTGCAACTAACCATGCCGTCGAAAAAGCCTTATCGTGTACGCCGAGGACACCACCCAGAAAAAAAAATAGGAATCGTTCACATGCACTTTCAAAACTATGCAAAAAACGGCAAACTATGGATCTGCTTACGTTTTTAAGAGGTGTGGCAATCAATACCGAATTATAAGTATGTATTTAGTATGATTTCATTTAAAAATGTACTAAGATATAACTTTAGTTTATCGTTGATTATGTATTTTTATTTCTAATCATTCATTTTGTACGAGGTTGTACTTAATCTATCGTTAATTAATAAACAACAAGAAAGAAGTCGTCTATGATTCTTTTTTTTTATATATAGGTCACGTCAATTGGACTTCGCCTCGCCTGATGGTAAGCTGAAGCATTATTTCATCATGTTCATACAAACCCCACAGCAAATCTCAGGCACTGGTAGGTGTATTGATTATTTATGACGACCTTTGTACATATTCTCTGCTTTAAAATAAAATATGGTAACCAAAAATTGCACGTAGACTGGACCAGGCTTCGCAGTACATTTTTCCGATGTAACGAAACAGCGTAGTACCAAGATGTCGAAGGAACAAAGCTTCGCAGTAAAATCGTTCGCAGTAGGGTTTATCGATGGAACGAACCATCGCAGTAACAAGACATCGACTTAACGAGGCGTCGCAGTATGGTGATGTCGGTGAAAGGTTTTCGAAGTACCAAAATTCGATGATACGGCTTTCGCACTAAAGTAGCAAACCCCTACAAAAGTTGTAACAAATGTCCCAACCTTTAAAATTCGTTCCTAGAAAAGGTGGTATAGTATTGATACATAATGGCCATCAGTCGGTCAACCTTGAGTTTTTAAACGTGAGCTGTATACGTACACGAGAGTGGTAATGGGATCACGTGGTTACGTTTACGTATTTTTGACATCTCCAGGCATCTCTACCGTGAGATTATTTCACGTTACAGTTTACGGTCTCGACTTTACCGTACCGTGTATACTGTACAGTATAAATGGTTGCAGAAACAAAACAAAGTAAGATGCAGTAATATTTCAATAAAAGAGCCTTTATACTGAACTGCGGCCTTTTAAACACACTCCACACTGACACCTGTTATTAATGGCATTACTATTTTTTTTTTTGTGTGTGTTTAATAAACGTATTTTCTTTCTTTCTTTCTTTCTTTCTTTCTTTCTTTCTTTCTTTCTTTCTTTCTTTCTTTCTTTCTTTATTCCGTTTAGCTAAGAGTTGCTTTCATATAATAATAACACAATACATGTTACAACTACGTTGAAGATTGTATTTGGTTCCGTGTGCTTTTAGATTTATCTCTGTGTCATGAAATAAAAGGTAAGTTCTTGTATTGATTTTTACACTACGAAATATTTCAAAGGGAACATGCAAATAATAGTTTAACTATTTGTAACGAAACTATTGAAATATCTAAAGGAAACAAGATAAATAACTGAGTAAAATCAAGTTAGTGCTCACTAAACTATCGGAGTATAGCTTTTGAGTACATTTAACTAAACGCACAATAAAGGCCACACTCTGCGTCTGGCCTTTTTTGTTGGTCGGACGGGCTGACACGATACGTATACGTGACGTGACTAACTGGTCGTGTGTCACGTCACACGTCAATTGTGTTAGTGCGAATATGTGGTATTTTAAATATTAATGATAGTTTTGAAACTGAAGAATCGCCGAACAAGAAATGTACTGTTAATAATGTTTATTGCTGCCGTTTGGTTGAACCTGCTACACTTTGTACTTTTCCACTATATTTTATTTTTTCCCTGACCGGTTTTGCAATAAATATGTCTAATATGAAATTACAGGAATACGTGTACTACAAGTTTAAAGGACTAGAGACCCGGACGGATGTTTTATTCTATAATGATGAAAAGCCGTAATGAAAATGTGGCCACTAAAAATGAAGACCGTGTGATAAGACTATGAATGGTAGGAAGACTATAAGGAAAGTGGCATGGAAGTAAGTACTGTTAATTCAGTGTTAGTCGGCATCATGGTAGGTACATAGGGGTGATTGGTCCGGAATCCGGCACATCCGTGTGTCGCTTCCTGGGTAACGGAGACGATGCGTCAATGGCGCCTCTCTTTCGCAAGGGAACCGCTGCCGTTTACGGCAAATTCCCTACGGCGGCCTCCAGGTCTATAAAGGTCACTTTATTGGAATCATATTAGGATAATATTTTGTCTTGCGGCGATATTTACACGAAATTGGAATCTGCTTAGTACATGCGTTATTGTAATTCGGCTCATGTGAGTAATCATTTAACGAATTTTATAGAAATCTATTAGATCTACTGGAAATTCATGAAGTTACTAGTTTTAAGTAGAATCGCTCAATATGGTCTTTTTAGACTCGCTGATGTTTGCTTCCATATTATATTTGTTATTTCTTGATATTGCTATACAACTTATTTTACTTGGTTTATGAATGTAGCCAAATATAAATGTTGAGGTGATTTTTTTTTAATTTTGACATTAGATGTCACTTAAACATACAAAGGATTTTTGATGTTCGATGAGATATCTAAGAATTTGGAAAATGTATGCTATACCTACCTAACCTATACGAAAAAAGACCGTTTTCAGTCAATCTGGCATTATTTAAGCGAAGACTGGTTGAGATCTATTAATAGAGGTATGTTAAAGACTATCTACATCTATCCTAACTTACAATAATAAAAATGATGTCTTCTCCATCTGATTGCTAATCCCAGTTGCATTAATACCAAAGTTCACACTTTGGAGCCCAGGGTCTTCTATGCTGCCGCTATTAATTTCTTTAGATTTACATAGTTCGTTCTCGAATCGTGTAGTATGAACACTAATAATTGCCTGCCAAAGTATTTCATATTAGTATGTCACAATACTGTGACATGATTGATTTTAACTTTTGGAATAACAAACCTAAATTTAGTAAAATTTAATGCTTATGAAATGTTTAGTCTTCTTTTTATTACGAAATAATAATTTAGTACAATACACACTAAACGTACCAACTTCGCACGTGAAATGTGTTTGTGCAATTATTTATTATGTACATATTTTAAATATTTATGATAATTTAAAAACTGAAGAATCACCGAAGAAATGTGCCTAATATGAAATTGCAGGAATACTTGTACTACAAGTTTAAGGGACTAGTGACACAGATGTTTTATTCTGCATATATATTAATGCGGTCAGCTGACAACCGTCTTCTCCACTGTCCTACTCATAGTTCCAGCCTAATTCATTCTTCTTTCCTCGTGCAAGCAATTCTCCTCTGGAATGCGCTTCCTCTCGAAATCCGGATGACTACTAACCGTGCAACATTAGTACGTCAGCTCTACTACAGTAGCCCCTAGTCATAGTAATGTGTAAAACCTTAATGTTAGAAATACTTTGTCATTATGTATAATTATGTAGGCTCGCCACCTATTACATTGGGACCTAAACATAAACTGGCGAAATGTGGGTGCTAGGGTGTTAGCACCTCTGCCTACCCCTTCGGGGATATAGGCGTGAGTTTATGTTATGTTTATGTATGTAAGTATAGGTAAGTTTATATTATATAAGTATATATTATACGAATATATATAAGTATATATATAAGTAGTAAGTATAAGTAAGTAATATGTAAGTAAATATATTTAAAAGTATGTGTATGAATTTCTTATGTATTATAGTGTGTATGTATAATGTATGTATTATTATTGTGGTCATAGTGCACTGCACCTACCTCAATGTATCTCTGCATCACCCTAAGGTTGACTATTAGATAATGCCTTTGGCATTAAGTCCGCCTTTGTACAAAATTACTGTGCATAAAGTTGAATAAATAAAATAAATAAATAATGAAAAGCTCTAATTAAAATGTGGCCTTTAAAAATTAAGATAGCGGGGTTATAGCGAATACAAAGGATAGTAGATATACCTTCAAAAAATGTACCTATCAATGGTAGAGAGACTACAAGTAAAAGTGGCATAAAATTGAGCAATTTTAATTAACCACTGTATTTAGTAGTAGGCACAGTAGGGGGTGGCTTGGTCCGGAATTTGAAATATACATGCGGGCGCATCCTGGGCAACGTAGACTGCAGCGACGTCTCCCTGCCGTAGGGGAGACGCTACCGCCTACCGGCGCTCCGGTGCGGCCTGCAGAGAGCTGCTATTACCTACGATCTTATCCACGGCGTATCTTCCATTAGGAAGATAGGGGGGAACTACCAGCACGCCGATCAATAGAATATCATTATTTATCAGGAAACAAACTAATTTATGATTGATTTATTGTCTGATATTGCTATAAAACCTATTTAAATAGGTTTTTGAATGTAGTCGAATATAATGTTGTTATTTTGTGATAATTATTTTTAAATTTTGACTTGAAATGTCAATGGCATTTCGTGCGAGCATATTACGAGTAATGACGTAAGTGTAACACAATTTTAAAATATGAGGACCAGCTCCAGTCAATTTGAGATAACGGTGGAGTACATGGAAAGGTTGTAAACAATTATACAAACTTATTTACTTACTAAAATACGTTTTAAAATATGCCTCAGCAAGCCCTCTGCTGGAGCTGAAGGTCGTATTAATAATATGAGGATGTGAGAACGTTTGTGCGGTTTCCTTAACCAGGACGGAACTGGTCAAACAAAAAATGTGGAAAAGTGGAGGAGAGTAAGTTCTAATAAATGTCATTAATATTGCTGCAGGATACACATAGTAATATATTATAATTATAAAAAATATAACTGATATGCACGCGGGTGGCCCTTCGGGCAACAGCTAGTCCTACATTATTATAATTATATTATTTATATAATGTTCTAGTGACTAATAAAATTATATAATACTAACACTAACTCTTACTTGATTACAGACATGGAGTGATTTTAAAAACAACACTAAAAGGAAAGCAGCCCTGATTGCTGAGGAGCCACAAGTACTGGCGGAAGGCCTGCGTGCTTATTGCAGCTCACACATTTAGAAAGTCGGGTCATGCAAATTATTGGCATGCAAGCTGCTACAGGTTTACCGTCAATACCTGAAATTGGGCTTATTTCTGTACGTTGTTCAATATATATAAGTTTTGATAATTCACATTTTAGTTGCTTTTATTATTAACATTGATTTACATAACAAGATTATAAACTGAATAATAGGTTATTTATCAGAAGTTTGTTTTGTTTAATTACAGATTCAACCATAAGCTTTACCTCCAGCTTCGTCAGAAAGTACTAGTATTGGAGTGTCTGCATCTTTATTGCAGAATTATGCTACTCCTGTACTAGGTTTGTTATTAACAATTTTACATTGTATGTTATCGTTGAAAAAAGTTCTTCTTATTTAAATAACTTTGTGTATTTTTAGATTTCTACAATGATGGAAGTTGGGCGTATAGGTGTACAGGTAGAGGCTGTGATATCTCAAGCACCCCAGGACCCTCTACCTGTTTCACCACGGGCCACACCGCAGTCGACACCTCGCCGTCGACGTGGTGCTGAACGCTTGTACTCACCTATAAGTCGCAAAAGACGGCCCGTACGTGAAACTCAAGCAGACAGAGCAGCCTCACATTTTCTGGAATCGGATCGAGAGTGGAGGCAATTCCGGACGGAGCAAATAGTGGAGAACAGGCGTATCTGAAACCAGGAGCTTGATCTCCAGGAGCGTTGGTTGGAGTTCATGACCCGGATTCTGGATACGGCTGACACATTTTATACAGACATTACAATTGTAGTGCCTATATAAAAACTAGGCAAAATAAAAATAAATTCAGGATTCGGACATGTATCTGTCACTTTGTATTTTCCTCAATATTTTTTCAATAAAAAAACTACACATGGTTTTTGTTTGATATTTGCTGAGCTTGCCAAAGAATAAAAAGATTAGACTTGTGTAAGTAATGCGATTGTTGCATTGCGCGTCATATAACCCGACCGCGTACTGTAGCATTACCTATGACTCGACCAAATTAAGCATTGCACATGACACTCAAACATGACGCGCGGCAAGCAATGAAGATACCTAATAATCCGTGGCACGGCGCACTGTTCGGTGTTCGTAATAGTTCGTAATATGTATCTCGGTAATTTTCGCTATGTGTGCAAGTGAGAAAGAGCATGCGTTGGTCGGCTGGCTGCGAAATAAGTGAACTATTATGAACCGTACTGTTCATGTAATTAGGTTTACGTTTTATGACGCCGCGGACTGCCTATACGTACGTGATGTTTATCATTACTCTCGCACATTATGATGACAGTTATGTTTGGACTTTGGTTTGGTTTTGGTAGTTGGTAGTACGACACGCCACGCGTAACACATTGCCAAACAGTTACAAGAAATAAATACAAACATTGAGTATTGTGTTATTTTGTATGTATATATTGTGTAATTATAATTATTTGTTATTATGGTGTTGGGTGATATTTTAAGAAATAACTTTTAACTGTAAATAAATAGATTTTTAGACATAAGTGTTAAGTTTAAGTGAAAATATTTTTTTTTTTATTATGGCGACGAAAAGAAAAAGTAGCCCCCTTTGGAATCATTTTGAAGAAGTGGTTCCCAGTAAAAAGGCGAAATGTGGCTACTGCTCCCGCATCTTGGCAATTTCTTCTGGCTCAATAGGAAGCCTGAGCCGACATATGAAAACCATCCATCCTACAATTCATATAAACAGTAGCAGACAGCTAACATCTGTACCCGGCAGAAATGTGGATAGTGAGATGTTGGTAGAGCCGGTTCCCTCATGCAGTGAAAATTTAGCACAACTGACGTCAACTAATGAGCTGTCAATACAATTGAGAGTTCCAAATAGACAAAATCAGCAGGTAGGTCCCTCCATGACAGACTACGTTGTATCAAAAAAACCACTATCATTAAACCGAATGCAACAGCTTGATGAGCAATTAGTGAGAATGATAGATAAAGGTTACCACGCCCTTCGAATGGTAGAAGAAGTGGAATTCCGTAAGTTTGTCGAGATGTTAAATCCCGGGTATACGCTGCCGACGCGTAAGACTCTCTCTGAAAGTCTACTTCCTAAGGTATACAATAAAGTTAAAGAAGCTGTTAAAATTCAAATTGCAAAAGCGGTAGCTATTTGTATAACAACTGACGCCTGGACATCTATTGTGAACGACGGGTACATTGCTATCACCGCGCATTTCATTGACACAGAAATACATAAACTCTGCACGGTCATGATAGGTTGTATTGAATTTGAGGAGAGGCACACAAGTGAAAATCTTAAGAGCTTTCTAGAAGCTAAGTTCCTAGAATGGAACATACAACGGAACGTCAATGCAATCGTCAGTGACAATGCTGCAAATGTTCTGGCTGCTGTTCGGCTAGGCAGCTGGCGCTCAATATCTTGTTATGCTCACACGATTAATTTAGTAGTGCAATCAAGCATACATGAAATATCCGGAACCGTGAACAGGGTTAAATCAATCGTAGAATATTTTCACAGAAGTAATCCAGCTCAAAAAAAATTAACGGAGATACAAGAACAAATGCAAATAGCCCCATTAAAACTAAAACAAGACGTGGCTACAAGGTGGAATTCCACCTATGACATGCTCATGCGATTGTTAAGAATTAAAGAAGCACTTATTGCCACCTTAGCAATAATGCGTCCAGATTTAAGCTTACCGCTAGAAGACTGGACGTTAATTGAAAAAGCAACAGAAATTTTAAAAATATTTTATGAGGTCACAGTGGAAATCAGTGGTGAGGCTTATGTAACGGCATCGAAATATATTGTATATTGCAAAATAATTAATCGCACACTTGGGAAATTCTCCACGGGCAATATCGAAAAGATTGAGCGGCTACATAACGCCCTAAAATCGCAAATGCAGCAAAGATTTAGAGAAGTGGAGAACAATAATATTTTGTGTGAGGCCACTATTTTGGATCCACGATTTAAAAAAAGTGGCTTTGCTAACCCTTATAATTTTGAGAGAGCTGCAACAGCACTGAGATCAAGAATTGGGTCAGACCGAACCATGGAACCAGTTCAAGAAGTACCAGCTCCACAGCCGACACCTGTACAAACTAATGAATCTGGCTCTGTTTGGGACGAATTTGACGCCGAAGTTGCCGTTTTCGTCCCCCAAAATCCAACTGCAGCCGGCATTGCGGAGTTTAACAAATATCTCCAAGAACCCCTTATAAAAAGGACGGAAAATCCTCTGCTGTGGTGGATAAGGATATCCGCGATTGTATAAATATATGTTGAAACGCCTGAACGTCACGGCTACATCCGTACCGTGCGAGCGTGTGTTTTCGAAGGCTGGTCTGACATTAAATGAAAGACGGACACGTCTGAAGACAAAAAAGCTATCGCAATTAGTATTTATTAGCTGTAATTAAAAACGTAAATACCATGTAAATAAAAACCAAACTTTTAAGTACTTAAGAAAACTAAAAAAAAAAAAAAAAACTTTAAAAAAAAAAACAAAAAATTAACAATCATTGTAAATAAAATCGATTTTTAAATACGCCAATATTCATGGTTTTGATCAATAATCAGTATTTGCCATCCATGTTTATTGCCAGTCCTAAGCCTGGAAGAATGCCCGTTTGATTGAATTATTCCGTAGATTTAGGGTTAAGTATGAAGGAAAATCGACTTTATGAATATGATAACAAAAGCAAATGTATTTTGCGTTTGACTTGACGATTGATACCACAGAACAGAAAATTTTCTGTTCCGTGATTGATACATCACATCGTAATATAACTGTAATGTAATGATGTTGTATATCTTCTACAACGCGACCATTTCACTACAATAAACATCGTGTGGCGCGTCATTTCGCGTCATGTTTGGAGTCATGGTGTAATGCAATATTACTCGGTACGAAATGTAATGTCATATTACATTCCTTTAAAACGCACTGTTTTGCGCATGTCTAAAAAAGATATTACAGATTTAAAAATTGCGGGACGTAGCGTTTGCTGTAGTGTATTTAGTATCAGCATTGCACCCGTGCGAAGCCGTGGCGGGTCGCTAGTATATATATCTACATTGAATCAAAGAGCATTGCTGATTAATGTTTATATGATGGTATGAGCAATGTATGGAGAAGCAAGGTGCTGGTTTTTGTGACGGGACGCCACAGACGCCGCTCCCAAGGCAACGGGCTCCTTGGCAACCAGCTGCCACAAAAGTCAAACATTTTCTTTTCAGTGCTATTATATTGTGAGAGTTGGTTTTAATTTATAAAGTGTTTTTGTATATATAGTGTTTACGGAACTATGTCTTAGTTTTAAGTATTTTAAGTGCTCCATTTTCAGTCATCTTATTACACATATGTTGCACGATAGTGATGCGGAGGTAAGTCAACCTACTGCTTCGCTATTGAATGTGATACGATGCCCTCACTGCTCCCAAGCCCGTATTTTTAAGAGTGAGCGAGGTTTGAAGATACATATCGGCAAAGTATGTATCTCCGAACCCTCCTCTGGTTATTCAACCCTCTACCAGTACAGTTTCGGAAAACATTATTGAAATTCCCTTTTGGCAAAGACTATCTCACTTAAAAAATTCTGTTTCGATCTTAAAGAGAATTCCTCGCGGTGCAAGACCAATTGTTGCGAAAAGTTTGTCAAACTGCATAGGTCTTGTACTTCGAGAAAATACTACAACGGCTTGGGAGCAACTGCTCATCTTCCCATACAAAATTTTACATATTAGAACAGACAAGACAGACCGGACAGCCCACCGAACAACAACAAATTCATTGACGTCTCAAATTAGAAATAATTGTAGTGTCATAACGGAAAATTTAAACCCAACATACTCTTCTTTTCGGAAAAGCAATATTTTTAACTTGGTTGAATCAAAATTAAGGGATGGTGACATAAGTGGGGCATCGAGATTGCTTTTTAGTAGCGATGTAGTGGCGCCCTGCTCTCCGGAGACCCTTACTGGTCTGCGGAGCAAGCATCCAGCGCCTGCGGGTGGCCTTTCTTTTCCTGAGGCACCTGTCCCCGACCCTGATTGCCTGTGCGTAATGGCCAAGGAAGTGTTGGCAGCCGTTGTCTCCTTTCGAAGTGGTTCTGCCGGAGGTCTTGACGCATTAACCCCACAACATTTGAAAGATCTTTTAGGGCCAAGCGCCGGGGAGGCTGGTGAGGCACTTCTGAAGGAGCTAACGGCTCTTATGAATTTGATGCTCTCCGGTAGTGTGGATGATGCCATCACAGACATTTTGTATGGGGCTAATTTGTGTGCCCTACGCAAGGGAGATGGTGGCATTCGTCCCATTGCCGTGGGATGTACGTACCGACGTATGGCAGCTAAACTCTGTTGTAGATATTACAAAACCGAGTTAGCTTTGAAGTTACAGCCCCTCCAAATTGGTTTTGGTTCAAAGGGGGGCTGTGAGGCTGCCATACATGCTTTATCAACCTACCTTGGCTCCAGTAAAGGTGAGGTCATTCTCAAGGTTGATGTGAAGAATGCTTTCAACTCGGTGAACAGGGACACCTTGTTGAACCAAGCTAAATTAGAAACACCCAAAATTTATAATTTTCTTTGGCAATGTTACAGATACCCCTCCAAACTATTATACAAGGACAACCTTTTGAAATCAGCTGTTGGATGTCAACAAGGAGACCCTCTTGGACCGGTAATTTTCAGTTTAGCCATTCAGCCCATTATTCGGCGGTTAAATTCTAAATTTAATGTATGGTACCTAGACGCTGGGACTCTAGGAGGAGATGTGGAGACAGTTTTACAAGATTTGGTATTTATTAAAAATGAATTTAGATTAATTGGTTTAGAACTAAATGACAGCAAATGCGAGATTTTTTTAAACGACGTTTCGGACAAAATTTCTACTATTTCTAAATTCAATTCCGTAGCTCCCACCATCAAAATTTTAGAAAAAGACTCTTTACGTCTCCTCGGGTCCCCAATCCTAGAAGATGCCTACACCTCATTTATAGAGGAAAAAGTTCAAAATTTTAGTGACATTTCGGATCGCCTACTCAAAATAAATATACACTCGGCTTTCACTATTCTTCGGTATTGCCTATTCGTTCCAAAATTCACCCATGCCTTACGATCGACGCCATTTTTTAAACATATTACAATTTTGAAAAAAATGGACGAAATTATAGAAAATACCCTCACCAAAATTTTAAATGTGGCCTTGGATGACCGAGCTTTACTACAAGCGACTCTACCGATTCGCTTGGGTGGGCTCGGTATTCGCAAAATTTCAGATGTCAGCTTACCAGCGTTCCTGTCTTCAGTCCACAGTACGGAAGAATTAACTAGGAAAATCCTTGCACCTACACTAGTTAATTCTGAAGTATTGTGTAAGACTGATGCAGTGAACGCTTGGAAAATTGCATGTCCAAACACCGATCTCCCAAGGAACCTTTTCTCACAGCGTCAGTGGGACGGGCCGCTCTGCAGCTTAGTTGGAAAAAAATTACTAAATACATGTTCCAATGCTGCTGAGCGTGCCCGTTTACTGGCGGTTGGAGTGTGGGAATCGGGTCTTTGGCTACAAGCTCTTCCGTCATCTAACGTAGGGACTATGTTAGATGACACTACCTTCCGCATCGCAACTTGTCTCCGTTTAGGTGCGCCGTGTGTTTCTCCGCATCAATGCCGTTGTGGAGAAGCCGTTGACAGACTCGGACACCATGGTCTGTCGTGCTGCAGGAGCGCTGGGCGAATTCCACGGCACGCCAGCCTCAACGACATAGTCCGCCGTGCTTTTGTCACCGCCGGTGTACCAGCTGTACTAGAACCAAACGGTTTGGCGCGTGACGATGGCAAGAGACCGGATGGCATGTCGTTAATGCCATGGAAGATGGGTAGGACTCTGGTGTGGGACGCCACATGCGTTGATACCATGGCTCCTACCCATATAACTAGCACGGCTGGCTGTGCTGGTGCTGCTGCTGCTTCTGCAGAGGCTCTCAAGCGGCGCAAATACTCCAATCTCATCGGAGATTATGAATTTGTGCCGTTTGGAGTCGAGACTTTGGGGTCATGGGGTCCGAGCGCTCGCAACCTCTTCCGTGAGATTGCGAAGCGAATGGTCGACGCTTCTCGTGACCAGAAGGCTGGCCTCTTTTTAGGACAGAGAATAAGCATTGCCATACAACGTGGCAATGCTGCCAGTCTTCTGGGAACGCTACCACAAGAGGCATGCGATGCGGAGGAATTCTACGACGCATTTTAATTGTTCTTAGCTATAAGTTGTATAATAGTTATTTTATTTTTATTGTATTTAATATTTATAAATTATTTCTTGATTTGTTTATTAAAAAAAAGGATTACAAATTGAAATTAAAACGAAATAAACACCTTAAGTAAAAGATAATTAAATAATGATAAAATAACTTATTGTTCGAAAATAAATTATTTTAATTAAAAAAAAGACTTGAAAACCTATTAGTTACTAAATGGTACCTACTTGGTTTTGCAGTCGGTTTAATTTTTTTTATTACAATTATTTATTTTACCTATTTGCTTCCATTTACCTTCATAGTTCGATATTAATCCAGTATTCGACCATAATATTCGACTTGCTTGCTTGCTTCATAATATAGACATAATACTCATATTCTCAATAACTTAAACAAGACGTTCATGGTGTACATCGTTCCCCGCTGCCACGACAGCCTACATATTCGTGATATCTCAAATAAAATCGCGATCCAAGCAGCTGCTCTAATGATGACGGACGGACTTTAAGAAACTACTGACTTCATACGCCCCTCTTTTCAAAATAGTCTCATCCCACAGTAGCTTGTTTGTTGCCCATATCGAATACGGCGAAGTTAAACAACGATAATTTTCTTTTATAATAAAAGACACTTTTTGGCCCCGAGGACAAGAAAGCACCTTCTGAGTCAAAAACTGCTGTTATTATGTTATTGTTAGACTAAATTGCTGCATTTTTGTCGTCATTTTTTTATTTACGAGCAAAGGTTTTGTTGCGGATATGTTTTTCATACATTGTTATCTCATTTTCAGTACAGTTAGTTTAATTTCGGTGAATATGGCACATATCGCAAACATCGTTTTCGGGGATATGAAAGCCTATATTAAAGTGTTTGGACACAATGCTATATTGGGGGTCCTGCCTTTTCGCCAAAAATCGTTTACCCGATTATCACTTGCCAACCAACGTTATGCCAATTTTTCACTTTGACGACTAACGATTGTCAAATGTTTGTATGACAACGTTTCATTTGGTAGAATTATTGTTAAGCTGATTATTGTAATGACAAAATACGTTTGAGGCATTTATCTTTTGCCAATTTATTTATTAGGCCAGACAACTTTTAGACGAATAACGTTTTGTCTGTGTAACAGTTCCCTTTCGTACATTGATATAATGTTAAAAAAAAACAATTTAACTTGCGTTTTTTATTTAATAATCACAAAAAAACCAGAATCGGTTAGGTTAGGTTAGGTTAGTATTATGATAAACAATGCACGAGCCGAGCGAGCGAAGCGAGCGTGCCGCGGCAGCGGCCGGCGAAGTGCCGTAACCAAATCGCTTTTATTTCACTACACAGGGCTTTAAATATGCTACATCGGTTAGCTTCGAACTGCGACAAAAATGCACGAGCGTAATAACGCTTACCCACATCATTTGGTAAACAATAAACAACTACATGAATATTATGCCAACTAAAACATTCGCTACTTGAAAGTTGGCATTTTGAAAAGTGTCATTCTAAAAGGTTGACCAAACGTAAAATTGGCAACTGAGAAGTTGGGTAATAAAAACAAAATGAAATCACAAGTTGGCAAATGATTATTCTGCGAAATATAATTCTGGGAAACGTTAGTTGGCAAGTGATAATCGGGCAAACGATTTTTGGCGAAAAGGCAGAGATCCGCTATATTGCCGTGCTTGATGCAGTTCTAATAAATACAAATTGGATTGATCTAGGCATAAACTCTTTTTTAGCTACTTTTGGTAAAATCTTTCGAAAATGCTACAAGAAGAGAGTGATTCAAACAAAGTGTTTTAAAGTGTTTGTAAAGTGGATTACAAAGGGCATTAAATTCGCTAGTATAATGATAAGACTTCTCTGTGTACGCTCGAAAGGAGCCCAGTGTATTAAATTACAAAATTAATTACACACGTATTTATAGGAGAGTAATCCGGCACACAAAAAGGTTAGCTGTGGAGAGAAATTTAAACTCAGGCAAAAACATTAGCAGAGAGACTTGGAAATTGGTCAATCAATTTTTTTTTTGTATTAGAACACGTCAATTAGACTTCGCCTTGCCTGATGGTAAGCTGAAGGCAAAGTCTCAGAAAAGAGGGTCACCATTACCTACACATACCGTGTGACAATGGTGACACTCAGCTCGACGGTCTCATCATATGCTTTTTCACGCCCCGCTTAAAGGACCCGGGACTGTAGGAAGAGGGAAACACGTGAGCTGGTAATGAATTCCAGTCCTTAATGGTGCGACAGAGGAAAGAGTCACCGAACCGCTTGGTTCTTGATCGGATGTTCTGCACCGTGTGCGGGTGACATCTAAGACCTGCACGTGTTGTCCTGTGTAGGAAAGAGTAAAACAGCTTGACAGGAACATAATTCTAACCATTGACAATAAAAGTATCGATGGAGCACAGGAGGTTGCAAATCACTTAGCGGAAAGCTTTATGTTAAAAACACATTTAATATATAAAGACAAAGATAAAGCAATTAAATATTTATAGGATTCAACAGACAAAGTAGACAATAGCTGCTACTTTAGCCTTACTAGTTCTAATGAAATCTCTATGATAGAACAGCAGATGGATACCATAATATCTTATGGTTACGACGGTATACCAACCACAATTATTACAAAGAACATCAATACACTTGCATATCGCCGGCCTGGGGGTGACAGGTGAAGCCGCCTGTCACCCTTGCAGAAGCAGGCCGCGGCGGCGGCGCGCGTGGCGCGCCTCCCCGTTTCCGGGGACGAGTTGGGGACTCTGTGGTCCCCACACCCGAGAAGAGGGCCAGATCGTGAGAGATGGCCCTGGGTCGGCCGGGGTGCGAGGGATATGCCTGTCAACCTCACCTTCGGCAACCGAAACGACCCACAGGCGGCGTGCGTTTTGGTCGGTTCGAGTCCGACATAACCTCCTCCACCGGGTCCGGTGGGGAGGTATCCGTGGGGATTTTGCGCACGTAAAAAAAAAAAAAAAAAAAAAAAAATACACTTGCATATCCGCTCACACAGTTTTTTAACAAATGTATAAGCGAGTCCGTCTTCCCGGATCAAATAAAATTGGCAAAGTTGTTCCTATACACAAAAAGGGTTCTAAAAGTGATCCAAAAAACTATCGACTAATTTACCTTTTACTTACATTACCTATCAAATATCTTCGAAAAGATAATTAAAACTCGACTTGTGGCTCACCTTAATTTGAAAAATATAATAAACTACAGACAATTTGGGTATCAAAAATGTGTAGGTACTACTGATGCCATCAACACGTTGGTAGACGATGTAGTCAGTAAAATCAATGACAATATGAGGATGGCAGGGATATTCATTGATTTGAGTTCCGCAATTGATGCAATTGACCATGACCTACTTCTGTCAAAATTGGAACACTACGGTGTAAGAGGTTCTGCTTTGCAATTAATGACTTCTTACTAACAAAATGTATGTTGAAATAAAGAAAGTCAATAAAGAATACAAAGAAATAATCTACAAATCTAAGATAATTAACATTAATCGCGGTGTACCACAGGTTAGGTCCATATTAGGTCCAATCTTGTTTGTTATAGTAACAAATGGCTAAATTAACTAATAAATAATTTAATAATCATGTAACGTTGTGGATTTTTCACAAAACACTTTATCATAATATAGTTAATTGAATCGATAATTTAGTATGTTTTTCAATATATTACTAAATTGTCTATGGTTGTTCGACCGAGATTAGACAACAATGGCCAAGTTATCAACTGACAACTCTTAAGTCGCCCCTTTCTTCGGTAACCTTTGCCGAAGGAGGTAGCTGACCCCGTGGCCAACTGCTGTCGGCTCCGGGTAAGTTTTGAGAACAACATTTCCTACTTCTTTATACAGGTGAAGACTTCTCAGCGGTGCAGCTTTTTGCCTAACATAATGCACGACTTTAATGTTTTATTTTATAATATTTATTTTACTTGTGCTATTTCAGCTTACTTCTTGTGCCACGAGACCTCTGCGGTTAGAGGTCACATCGCAGCTTGCGCTCTGCTGCAATATTTTCTGTTTGTTTAGCTTCTAGCTATGCTGCCTAGCCGCTGGGGAGATTCTCTTCACCTGCTATTATTTAGCGGGTCACTTGGACGTATTTACCTAGTGACAATCTGACCTGCACTCTTTCTTTTTCCAGGGTCTTCGCACCGGGTTTCGCACCAGCATTAAGGTAGCGAGGCACACCAGTGGAGACTCAGGCACGTCGGCACCATCACCAGCTCCGTGTCCACTAGCTAAGTGCATACTATCATCTTTGCACAACGGACCGAACAACGCCACGGCAGAATATTTTTACGCATCCTCCCCTGAGATTCATTTTAAATACCTTCTATAAATGTATGTAATGCGAAATAATCTCGATTATAATTGTTATTAATTAATAATAAACTTTTTATTTATCTCTATCTCACTCGCTAGCCAGGTATATAGACTCATTACATTTTATATTAATTATTTTTAACAGTTATTATTATTCATCTTTATTAAAGTTTTTTTTTCGGTCCAACATTATTTTATTATTGTAATAAAATAATGTTGGACCAAATTTTGTTGTTACAAATTAAATTAATTACAACACAAATGTCCAATAATTTTCTGCAATCATAGATTTTGTCAATTGTTATGTCAAATCAAATAACCCGCCCCGTATCGTTCCCGGCGCAAAGGTGCCAATGACACTGGCAGCGTTGCCTCGCTGGATCACGATGGCCATCCTCTGCCCCAGAAACGAGCCGGAGCGGGAGTCACCGCCTTGTATGTGGAATGTGGATACAGCGACTAATCTCAGCCTACTACCCATAGTCTCCACCGCAATGGGCACAAAATAATATTGTGGCTCCATTGCGGCGTATTTCATTTTTTTCTGCTCGCCGCGTCCTCCACCACCGACGCAGGAGCACTGACGGAGCGACACAGGTGCGTAGCCGCGACAGTGCTGACACAAGTGGCATCCCACAACAGGCACTTGCCATTTTTCCACGGCACCAAACTTAGCCCATCTGGTCGCTTCCCGTCCGATCTGCTGAGACCCGAGGGCTCCAGCGTACACGCAAATAACGATATTTTAACAGTACAACATTTTATTTTACTTAGCTTCACATTAACTTCTACTTAAAATCAACTACAAAACCTTTCCCGGTTACAATCAATTCTAATAAAACCAGTATAATATTATTCAAATCAACATCCAGAAATAGTGACATTTTGTATATACATTTTAAGAATAACCATATCGAATTAGTTGACAGTACAAAATGTTTAGGTGTTAATGTTATTCCTAGCTTAACTGGAAAAATGAACTTCAAACACTCGATACATCAATCTCTTCAGCATGTTATGTGTTGAGGAGTCTAAGAGATGAAATCGACATTGAGCAACTTAAAGCAGTTTACTACACACTGGTGGAATCTAGGCTAAGGTATAGTATAATGTGTTGGGGAAACAGTTTTAATTATAATATAGAAAAAGCCTTTATTTTGCAAAAACGAGCAATTAGAATTATGGTCCGAATATCACAACGTGAAACTTGTAAGGGACATTTCAAGACACTACGTATCCTAATTATTCCCAGTCTATATGTTCTGACTGTAATAAGTAATCTCGCCAAATATATACACGACTACGAGACAGAAAACGAAAGGAAAATTAGAAAGGAAACACGAAGGAAAACAATAAAACACAGAATAGTTCCTAAACTAGATATTTATAAGCATTGCGTTAGATATCAATCGGTGGAGTTGTTTAACAGGCTGCCTAATCATCTGAGGGATATCATATATAGCACACATAGGTTCAAATATCAGTTAAAAGCATTCTTGTTGGACAAATGTCTTTATAGTATAACTGATCTATAGGTGCTCAAGTATAATTCAAATACTAATAGTTATATATATTTCATGTTATTTTAATTATTTATTCAAATCTAAATCGTGTAATTAAAATCATATTATTCTATTTGCATGAAATTCGTTTAATAAATTTTTTAATTAATTTTTGTGTTTTAAATTGTATGACTTTTATTTATTTATATAATTCTTGATTATTTTTGTATTTTAAATTGTATGACATTTTTATTTATATAATTGTTAATTATTTTTGAGTGATAAATTTTATGAAATTTCAAACACAATGTAATAGTGTTTATTGAATAAATAAATCAAATCAAACCCAATGCAATGAGAGGCAAAGTCTTGTGCGCCTTAATGTCAAGATTTAATATATAATAATAAAAAAAACGATCCTCCACAGAAACTCTTCTTTCTTACAGGGTCTGCAGCGCGAGTGTGACTCATCTGGTATTGCATACGCCCCGTATGCCACGAAAACCACTTTCCATCAGGTGGGCCGTGTGCTTGTTCGCCACCTAAGTGGTATAAAAAACGTCCAAATTGAGAAACTCCAATTTTTTAGAGGTCTTAAAATAGTCTATTTACAACTAAACTAACCTATGTACTTAACCTATCAACCAGTTGTTCCCTGAGAGCTCGTCCCCTGATCAATTGAGCAGTATTTTCATAGTATTGGTGAAATTCTTCCTGCTCAACAAAATCGTCGTTTATGTTTTCTGCAACAAAAACTGGTTTAATTAGCATATCTAGATTACAAATAAAGTTATGTTAGATACATATTTCTTCATAAAACGTTTGAAATATATTCAATTACCAGGTTCGAAAGGTTCGAGGACACCATAGTTTACTGACAAGTTGTGAAGCATACACACACAATTATCACAGCAGGCTGTGATAATTTTAAACATTTTTCTGGGCTAGTAGACGATCGTTAGAAAGCAGTACTTCAGCCTGCCAAATGTATTTTCTATCACTTCACGTGAGCAGTTCCGTGTTTGGCATTATAATTGGCTTCCCGAGAATCTTGAGCAGGGTTAGAATACGGTGTCATGAGCCAGGGTCTCGGGGGATACCCTGAGTCACCTGCAATTATTTAATTTATGATTTGATTTGAAAACAACTTTTGATAGCAGGCGGTACCAATGACAAATCATAAACCTAATGAATTAATATTTGGATATCTACCTAATAGCCAGACAATTTCACCATTTGCATGTAAAGATTGCATATATCTATTTATCTGGCTATTCTCCCAGATACACCCCATATTTTGCATTGACGGCTAAGATCTTGCAATCACTGTCACACACCTGAAAGAAATACAAAAATTCTAATTATACTCATTTTTTATTTACTAGCTGACCCGGCAAACTTCTTTGAGACAGTTGTACACACCCATAGTTCTGTTACCATCGTGTGTTCAATTTGATCCCTATATAGTAGATGACCAGCTTTGCCAATTCTAGTTTCTTATCATCATCATCTGTGATGATGATGATGATGAGAAACTAGAACGTTAGTTAGTAAAAGTTAGTAAAACGTTAGATCCAACAGGTACTAACGTTTTACTAACTTTTACTAACAACTAGAACGTTAGTTAGTAAAACGTTAGTTCCTGTTGGGTCCAAAATCTGTAAGGTAGTTCACTTGGTGATTGACGTCATAATATGTTACAGCAGTCGCTCCCATAAAAACTAATGTGAGCGTAACAATGAAAGGAAGGAGTAGAAGATGTAATAATTATAAATAATGCTCACAATTTGTACATTCAAAGATTGGTAATGTTTCCTACAGTAATATATGTTCCACATCTCTTGCTGGGGTGAATATTTTAAAATGAGACCCATCAATACTTCCAACTACACCAGACGCTCCATATTTTGAGAAGAATCTGAAAAAGTTTTAGCATAGAGAACGTTAGAGGTGACCGCATCGTGGTTCAACTGTTTCGTATGACTGATCGGATGGGAACTAATATATGTAGGTACGCATTGAACTATTAGTCGGACCAATAGCAAAATAAAATCCGCGTCATCCGATCAATCAAACAAAGCAACAGGCCACGCGGTCACCGACGCACATTATACTATACCAGAATTAAATAAATTACTTAGGTGTATAGGATATCTGAAAAGAATCAAACCTCTCTCTCACGGCTGCTCTGTCTACTGGAGTATATTTATTAGGTTGAGATTATTCAGCGCATCTATCACCTTGCTCACGTATTGGCTTATCGCCTGCTGTGATATATTTTCTGCCATACCAATAGGGCGTTGGTATGATCCTGTGGCGAAAAATGTTAATGCTGCCAATACCTAAAATAAAATTCATTGTGGAGTGCATATGCTTAAAAATGATTTGGTGTAATATTCATTATGAAGTACATATGGTTAGAAGTTAAACAATCTTACCTGCAGCTCTAATGACCTCGGCATATCCGATACCGGGTTAGATCCGATATTGCCTTCGTGCCCTTCGCCTCTCGCGCATGCAATTTCTTTCATGTAAGTGATTGCTTTCATGCAGTGTTCGCCAAGCAAAATATAAATGTGACGCCATTCCCTATCGTCACTAGCTAATTGCTTAACAAAAAATATGAATCAGGTTAGTAAAAAGTCTATAATGATAGGTGGTAATATATAGAAACCGCGATTTTACGTAAACGATACTCGCAATAATTTGTTTGGTATTGCTTTACGGTCTCCACGCTAAACGTACCGTATAAGGTATATATACAAATATTAACAAACAATGTTGTGTTTATGATTTAAATAGGTATAACTGCAAAGAGGCGGTAACTAAATACATCATGACACTAAATTATGAGGAGGTCGAAAAATTACTTAAACCAATGCTGTAAAATACAAACACACACACACACACACAAACACTCACACACACACACACATACACACACAAACTCACACGCACACGCGCATACACACACATACACACACACACACACACGCACACGTACACACACACACACACACACACACACTATACGTATAGTAATGATAAAAAAATGATCCAATTAATCATGGTGTGAATTTTTTTCTTTTCTTTTCTTTGTTATTACTCAAAAAGTCAAAATTAACGTGCGTAATTTGTAATTAACTTGTGCTATTAAGAGGAGCGTCCTGTCATCCATAACACAAGTTATATCTTAGCTTGGATGGCAGAGATTCAACTAATAAATCACTTAAAACAATTTTTACATTTGCACTTTAATATAGGTTTTAACAGTTTTGTTATAGGTTATTGTCGCTGTTAGAGAAACAGGAAAGGGTCGTGGGTTCAATTCCGATGGTCATCGGAATAATTTTGATGATGATCGGGATGATATTTGGCTAAAAAATCAAGAACAAGATTTCTCATGAGGGTAGTAAGCGTCATGAATCAGCTTTGGCTTATCTGGATGACATTCTTGTGCCATCGGTTACCTTGGAGGAGGGATTTAAGAGGTTGGATGACGTTTTGAAGTTATTGCTACAGCATCGACTTACATTAAAATTATCTTAATCTAATTATCTATAAGCGAAACTAGCAAAAGTGACGAAGAACCGCCACAAAGTCAATCTGAATCCAAAAAATCTGCCGAATGTAATGAATTATATTAGTTAAATGGATAAATAAATAAAATATGTAATATAAGTTTAATTCAGTTAATTAACATGATATTTGATCATTATGTTTTTCTTTGTTTTTTTTTCGTTTTATCGCAGGTTTATAAGTGCCCGGTTAATGGCAATAGGCTCGCCACCTATTACATTGGGACCTAAACATAAACTGGCGAAATGTGGGTGCTAGCACCTCTGCCTACCCCTTCGGGGATATAGGTGTGAGTTTATGTTATGTTTATGTTATGTTTTTCTTAAGATTATTTAAAAAAAGCAATGTGATTATTTACCTTGCGTCAGGAGATCGCACGTAGACGGACGGCCGAAGGTAATGACTTTATGATTAAATAAAATTGTACTACTAATGTGCCAGTAAAACCAAGTTTATTTTTATGTACAATTTATAGTACCCAATTCGATGTTTCTATTTAATTTTTATATTTTAATCGACATTCGTAAGTTAATTGATTCGAAATGCCATTATTTGGCTGTCTATGAAGAGTGAAGAGATTGATCGATACATTTCGTTCAGTCTGCAACGAAATATATATAATTTTAAATTTACGACACACGTTCAAGAACGTATGGTAGACCTACTGTACTATAGAAACAGTAGGTACAAAAATGACTCAATTTATGTGTATTTGTAGTTAGTAAAGGATGTCTCAGCGGCGAAGAAACGAGGAAATTGATTCCTCAAATAACAGATATTTTAATGGTACATTTAAAAGCTGCCCACGTCCGTTTTACCAATTATTTACAGTACATGATGACATTGGCAGCTTGGCCGAAACAACGAATATTGTACCCTTATGATTTGTTTTTATGGCTAATAAAAAACGAGCAAGCTACTCAATCGTGTTTAGTTTGCTTAAACGTCAATTAAAATGGAACCCTTCCAAAATCCACCGGGACTATGAGAAAGCTGCACTAAATGCAGTGGTTGAAGAATTACCACAAGCAACAGTTATTGGTTGCTATTATCACTGGACAAGATATGTGTGGCGAAAAGCTAAGATTTTAGGTAACAGGAGTTGAGCGCTATATTGTAATGTTAACATCTAAATTGCCACTTTTACCTAAAGAAGCCATTTCAGATGCATGGCATTGGATGATTAAGGAAGAAGCATTGATTGACATGAGCAAGTTTATTTCAACAGCAACATCCATGGAAACACCGCTTCAGATAATGCAACAATGTTCGCAGGGTATTCAAAGTACAAGTGCTCCACATATGCCAAGTGATAACGCATTACGATGCATAATTCGAGGCGTCAGAAATAATCAATATCCGTCAATACTGCGTACAATAAAAGATATCATAATTCCAGATGAGCTATGTAACGTGGGTTCGGAACAATTCCTAATCGCACACTACATATACCATGGAGAATGCATTTTAATATTGAGTACAATTGAAAATATCAAACTATTAAACACTTCTCCATACTGGCTGATGGATGGTACCTTTAAAACGTGTCCTTCACCGTTTTATCAGATTTATTCTGTGCACGGTTTAATAGGAAGCGGAGAAAATACTAGTAAAGTGGTTCCACTGACATTCGCCATTTTGTCGAGTAAAACGAAAACATTTACAATGATTTTTTTTAAATTAATACAACGGTTTGATATCAATAAATTGTCTCAAGATTTGAAACCGTCTATTATCATTACTGATTTTGAGATGGCGATATTTGAGTCTTCCGTTCCACAAATACAAAACGCCTTGGAAAGCTGGCATTAACGATGGTCTACGTTATTAAAACGAAAAAAATTTAATCGAAGTAAAACGATAGAAGAGTTTCGAAATGAACAAATACACACTAGGGCTGTGATTGAACAGATTTCTTCGTCACAACTTATACAAAAAAGATGACGAATCCAGTATCAAATGCATAAAGAACGATTAGATTTTATATAAAGAAACAGAAGGATTTATGGTCGCAATTCAAGATTAAATAATAAAAGCTAAAAATTATAAGAGATATATTAAGGATCCAACAGTAATATCAGACAGATGTAGATTGTGTAGTAGCAACCAAGAGACTATAGATCACATTTCGGGAGGTAGCCCATTTCTCAAATAAACAGTACACCGATAGACATAATAACGTAGCCAAACAAAAACATGTTTGGCTACGTTAGCTGTTAGCTCAAAAATATAAGTTAGTAGATGAAATAGAACCGTATTACAAATATAAACCAAAGGATGTCCTGAATTATGAAACCACAAAACTCTACTGGGACCGAGCGATTATAACAGATAAAACGATTACAAACTATAGACCAGAAGTTACAAACATGAGACTGAAAACATAAAGAAAAAATACACAGAAAAAATCCAAAAATACATACCACTTGCTGATGAAATACGACAAATGTGACATCAACACACAGTTAAAATCATACCTATTATTCTCTCATCCCCAGGTCTCATTCCAAAACCATTACACACATCACTCACAGAATTAGGTCTTCCAAAACCATTACACATATCACTCACAGAATTGTTATAGATACATGTTCCATAGTTAGGCGATTCCTCACATCCACTACACAAACACCCACCAGGTACCAGGTAGGACACGGCGGTATTTCTGCCCGATTGAGCAGTCCGACTGGAGTAGTACCTCCGCCCTACAGAATACCGCGACTATAATAACTTCGTGTTGTGTTCCCAGCGGTGAGTAGGGTAGCCAGAGCTCACTGGAGAATTTGTGCTGTCAGTGGGCTTGTCCTGCTTTGTCTTCTACTGACGGCACAGAAACTCTGTACTTACAGGGTTGGCAGCGCGACTGTGACTCCTCTGGTGTTACAGACGTCCATAGGTCACGGTAATCACTTTCCATCAGGTGGGCCGTGTGCTTGTCTGCCAACGAAGTGGTATAAAAAAAAAACACAATTCAAATGAACCGACTCACTTCGCTTAAGCCCGTGATAGGTTCGGTTCACACATACCAGCCGAGCTGAGAAATTTAAAATACTAATAATAATAATAAGTTATAGATACATGTTCCACAGTTAGGCGATTCCTCACATCCACTACACAAACACCAACCACAATTCAAAATGAATCGACTCACTTGGCGAAGTTTAAAATAATAATATACCTCTTTAGTATATACATGAAGAATGGATACAGAAAGACAAAATTTGGTACAATTTTGTGGCATAACAAAAGGCGGCCTTATTGCACAGGCAATCTCTACCAGGCAACTATCTACAAGAGTAGTTGGGAAGTGCCATAGGTTTACAAAGGCTATGCTTGCAGGGCTATTAGTGCTTAGCTATGAGATGACGTCAAGAAACATTTTATGATGTTGCGATGAACTTTAGTGCAGGTGTAGTAAACAAAATCTTTATCCTAGAAATACAGAATCGTCCTGCAATACGAAACATGACTACACGGGAGTACAGTGATCGTATCGAAAAAAAAGGCGTGGGAAGAAATCAGTACTTCATTTATAAATGATTTTGAAAAGAAAACTGCAAAGCAAAAGAATTAAGAGGGTCAGTTTCAAACTTTACTATCTTGCCATGACAATGAACCGTCCGCTGAGAACAAGTAATCAGCAATTTTTACGAAAATAAACGTAATACTTTGATTTCGTAAGTGGTTCTTTTATTTATGTTGTTAAAGACTCGGGGGTCTCGTAGAATAAAAGATTGACTTGATAGTACTTTTGATGTTTGTATTATAGTTTCCACAATGTTATTTAATAACAGATTAATTGCAATGTAAAAAAGTATGTCGATAACGAATACGCGCGAGCGGGTGACGTGTGGCTCAAAGGCCGAGAAACAAAAAAGTGAGCTCGTGGCTGTCATTGGAGCGGCAGAGGGACGGAGCGTATCGCCCCCGCTTCACCGTGTAGTTGCAATCGCAACATCCTGGAGGGCCTTGGAGATGTCAGTCTTCACAGGTTCATTCGTCTCGTCCAGCAAAGGGCAGAGGTACTTCACACCTCGTCTATATGTACCCACCGTGGTTGTGGCAACCTCAGCCACACGTGAGATTCCATCAGGGCCAGGAAACAATCTGGCGATTCGTCCGAGTCGCCAGTGCAAGGGAGAAGCCGCCTCTTCCTTGATAAGAACTAGGTCGCCCAGTTGAAGTGGTCTGCTACGAACTGTTATGATAGTGTACTGCATGTGAAACTGTTGACATGACATGCCCTCCGCCATGTCATGTAAAACTACTGGTCAGCACTTTGCAGGGCCAGTGCAGTGGCACTCAGTCTATTCTGAACTCTGACACGATTCGGTTGCCTAAGGGTCTCCTTTCCACGTCTGTATTTTTAAAGTTAAATAAATAGGTTTTAAACTTAACTTTCTTTTTTAAAACGACGATTCAAAGGGACCCCATAACATTTGGTGGCAGCGGTGGGATACGGAATTCCCCAGTGCCGTTTCGCGAAAATTTAAAAGTGAATAGACTCGCCGTATCCCAATATAAAAAATATATAAATATCAAATTACCTGTGTTCGTGTGTGTTCGCGCAAAATATACCTACGGGTTAAGTGAATACCTGAATACAACCCGAGTGGATCCTGTGTGTATCCTGTGCGTAACCTGTGTGTATCCGGCGTGCATCCTGTGTGCATCCTGCGGGTAACCTACGTGTGAGCACATCCACGTAGGTTACCTTCCCCTCATCGTAAAGAAAATACTTCATAAAATTGGTGAATTATATTATACAAGTGCATCAGTGTTTAGTGAAAGTGTTTATGCGTCACTATGCAAGGAAGCCAAGCGTTAATACTATTCTTCGCCCACGTGTTCCAGTAAGTTCCTGTGTTGATCTAGACTCTGCCTGTTATAATATTACTGTTCATTATAAAATTATTGTTTTGCATGTAATTAACTATTATCAATTTACGTTTTAAATATTATGCCTGAAGTGCCCAAAACAGAAAGCGATAAACTACAAATTGAATTGCCAATCGTAGTGATTCCTTCTAAACCACCCTTATCACCCAAAACAACTCAATCCACAAATATGGATCTCAATATTTTATTAAAGTTTGTAAAACAATACGATGGCAGTAGGGAGAAACTTAGCTCATTTATCACTAATTGCGATAACGCCTACGACTTAGCGTCTGAGTCACAGAAGCCGATATTATTCAAATATATATTGTGTCAACTTACCGATAAGGCAGAGACTGCATGCTCTATTAAAGAGTTCTCTTCGTGGGATCAGTTAAAAGAATTCCTCAAAACACAATTTTCCGAAAGAAAACACTATGCCCACTTACTTACTGAACTCCAAGAGAGTAGACAGAACCCGTCAGAAAACGTAGGGCAATTTGCACTCAGATTAGAAACTTGCCTTTCTCAACTCCTTACGGAGATTTCTTTATCGAATCACAAGATCAAAGAAATACCTGGTCGTATAGCAGCAATGCAAGACCTTACGATGCATCATTTCTTAATGGGATTAAGTCCTCGAATCTCGAATATTGTTAGGTGTAGGGCACCAAAAACATTTAACGAAGCTTTAAACTTAGCTATCTCTGAGGAACGAATCCAAGAAACCCTATATAAACGCAGTAATCACAACACACAGGATAAGCAAGGAAACCAAAACCGGTTTAAACCAAAACCTACTGCTCAAACCCAAGCTTATAAAACTAAATCTTCTCAAAAGCCTGTACCTCAGGCCAGCACTTCAAATCAAACCGCGAAGTTGCTAAAGTCTGACCCGAACCTTACATGCAGGTACTGCAAGGAAGTGGGTCATGATATTAATAATTGTCTAAAGAGACAAAAACGCCTTAATTCTCAATCTCAAGGAGATGGCAACAAACCCTCTGGGTCTAAGACACCTCACGTACCTCACGTAAATTTCGTAGACGACTACGAGTCCGAGGAATCCGAGGTTGATAACCACGAGGAAGAAGATTTAAACCTGTAAACGTCCTGCAAACGTACCGCACAGGACGTGCAAACAAAGCCGGTACAAACCCAATAAAATCCACAACTAAATCCGAGGTTATACAACCGGGTAACCAGCCCCATAACGGAAACCTCAACTCATTTGCCGAGATTATACAACCGGGTAACCAGCCCCAAAAAGGAAATCTCAACCCTTTCGCCGAGGTTATACAACCGGGTAACCAGCCCCATAACGGAAACCTCAACCCTTTCGCCGAGATTATACAACCGGGTAACCAGCCCCAAAAAGGAAATCTCAACCCTTTCGCCGAGGTTATACAACCGGGTAACCAGCCCCATAACGGAAACCTCAACCCTTTCGCCGAGGTTATACAACCGGGTAACCAGCCCCATAACGGAAACCTCAACCCTTTCGCCGAGATTATACAACCGGGTAACCAGCCCCAAAAAGGAAATCTCAACCCTTTCGCCGAGGTTATACAACCGGGTAACCAGCCCCATAACGGAAACCTCAACCCTTTCGCCGAGATTATACAACCGGGTATCCAGCCCCAAAACGGAAATCTCACCTCTAGCATTCAGGTTATACAGCAGGGTAACCAGTCCCAGAACGGAAACCATACTGCTAACCCCACTGAATCAATTTCAGCAACCCTAAAACCTAAAAAGGTTTACGAGGTTAATATTGACACATCAAAGAAGTTATTGCCTCATATAGTAGTAGATTCACAAGTGTCGGATGTTCCGTTAACACTTTTAGTCGATTCAGGTTCGGCAATCTGCCTATTAAAAGAATCACGTCTACTCACAGTAGTATATTATTGGGCATTCTGTACCACCTGTCGCTCGGCGATCATGGCTCGCCTCGCTCCAATCGGTGGTACTGAATGCCCAATAATATACAATCGAATATGAAGCGTGATATAAGTTTTGATACATGAAGTTCGTGATACAACTCTACCCCACATCGTTCGGTCTTTTTAGGCCTCCAGCCAGACCTCACTCTATGAGGTATCGTTCCCAATAATATACTACGGCTAGGTCTCACTATGGGGTTTATGTTTGTACTCACAATTAAACACTCACCAACAGAAGAAAGGATAGTTTATTTTAAGCACAGGCACAGAAAGACAGTTTAAGCACAGGCACAGAAGGATAGGTACAATTCACTATAGTTCGGCAATAGAAAGCACGGAAGATAGATTGGGCGATAGGCGATAGGTACAGACAAAGACTATATTTAGGTATATACTACACTTAGACATATAAGCAACAAGATCGATTAACGTAAATAAACATGCGGTTTAGCGGAAGGAAATAGCAAGCGCTTCGCGTCGTGTATGGTTAGCGACTGGCTGTGTCCTCTGCGCGTGCGCATCGGTGGAGCGGGTACCTATATAGAACTTATACATCTACATGGCAATGGGTTGAGACACTGTCGATAACTTAATGTCGATATTTATGATATCGACAAGTTACATAGACCAACCAATATAATTCACATAAAATAATATTAGATAGTATGTAAGTTGTGTAGATTAAGTAAAATGTACAGTCGGCAAATAAAATAAGTGTACATGTAATAAATAATACTTATGTAAATATTGTATATATTATGAGGTACGTTAGGTACCCTACACCACCCCCCACCAGAGACCGTCAAGGACGATAATAATCGGGAAACCTTACACGTCGCCCAGAACGGGTCACGTGGTCGCGTTGGTCATCTGTTTCTGGTTTATTTTGAACAGACAGTGTGAAAGCCGGTTTAAGGCGGTTTATTGACACTGTCATCTCTTTGTTATTAAAGAGTATTTTAAAAACTTTATCTCCTCTGGCGAGAACTTTGTGCGGTCCAGAGTATGCAGGTTGAAGGGAACCTCGTGACGCGTCTTCACGCAGGAAGACGCAGTCAGAAGTCTCCAACTCCTTGTATACGAATACCCTCGGCTTACTATGACGGGCAGCTGGTACGGGTCGCAGCTTATCAACGAAATTTCTGATTCTAACAGAAAAGTCGGATAAGTCGGTGCTACCAGTAACAGTAGGTTCAAAGAATTCACCAGGAAGTCTTAACGGTTCTCCATAAACCAGTTCAGCAGAGGAAGCCTTCAAATCTTCTTTAAATGCCGTCCTAATCCCTAATAACACCCAGGGTAAAGACTCGGACCACCTATCATTCGCGTGGCACACTATAGCGGCTTTTAGTTGCCGGTGGAAACGCTCAACTAAACCATTACAGGCTGGGTGGTATGCTGTGGTCCGTCTATGCTCGAATACCAGCCAGCTTAGACAGACATTGGAACAGAGCCGACTCGAACTGTCGTCCACGGTCTGTTACGATGTCTGTCGGACAACCGAATCGAGCTATCCAGATGGACAAAAGAGCCTTGGCTACCGTTTCGGCAGTAATATCCTCAATTGGTACTGCTTCCGGCCATCGGGTAAACCGGTCTACTGCCGTCAAGCAGTATCGATAGCCATGAGATAAAGGAAGGGGTCCCACCAAATCTATGTGGATTTGTTTAAAACGGGCGCGTGGAAGGGCAAAAGTGCCAAGAGGTGCGTTCACGTGGCGGTGAACTTTTGCTCGCTGACACAGTAAGCAAGTACGCGCCCACTCTCTACAGTCTTTCCGCACGCCTGGCCAAACAAATCGCTCGGCTACTAGTCGGGCCGATGCATTAGCGCCAGGGTGGCTAAGTGAGTGCAGACTATCAAATACCTGCCTGCGGAGAGTCTTGGGTATGTAAGGTCTGGAAGTTGCGTTACTAACGTCGTAGTATAACGAAACAGAACTTCCTGGAATGGTAAGTTTCTGCAGGTGCAGAGACGAACCCTCGCTCAACAACTTATGTAGTTCTGAATCTACTAGCTGTCCCTCAGCTAATGTCTCGAGGCTTACAGGCGCTTCCAATTCCTCAATACGCGATAATGTATCCGCAACGACATTATCCTTACCGGATATATGGCGTATGTCCGTGGTGAACTGGGAAATAAAATCTAAATGTCTATACTGCCTTGGCGAACAGGTATTTTTCCTCTCGTGGAAAGCAAAACTGATTGGCTTATGGTCAGTATAGACAACAAAATGCCTAGCCTCGAGCATGTGCCTAAAATATTTAATGGCTTCATAGATGGCAAGAAGCTCCCGGTCATATGGTGAATATTTGATTTGAGACGGGCTAAGCTTTCTTGAAAAGAAAGCTAATGGTTGCCATGCTCCGTCTTTGTATTGTTCCAAAACTGCACCAATGCCTTTGTCGGAAGCATCAGTAACCACTGCGAGTGTAGCACAACAATCTGGATGTGACAATAAGGCGGCGTCGGACAAGCTGTCTTTGCAAGCTTGAAAAGCTGCTAAAGTATCTCCAGATAGGTTAATGGGATGTGAACCTTTGACAGAACCTGTTAGTAGGGCATGCAATGGAGCTTGGATCTGGGCTGCTTTAGGAAGAAATCTTCTATAAAAGTTAAGCATACCCAGAAACGCTCTCAGTTGCCGCACGTTCGTAGGAGGTGAAAAATCCTTTATCACCTGCACCTTTTCGTCAAGAGGTCTGCATCCGTGCTCTGAAATGTGGTATCCTAAGAATTTCACTTCGTTCTTACCAAGTACGCATTTGGAGGTGTTGACCAGCATACCGTACTTCTTCAGTCTGCTGAAGATTTCGCGTAGATGCTGTGCATGGCTGTTTGGGCTGTCCGAAAAAATTAAAAAATCATCCAAATAACAATACACATTGTCGAGTCCCCGGGTCATTTCATCTACAAAACGCTGAAACGTCTGACCGGCGTTCCGCAGTCCAAACGTCATGTAAGGGAACTCAAACATTCCAAATGGTGTCGTAATGGCTGTTTTCGGAATGTCCTCGGGGCTAACCGGTATCTGATTGTAAGCTTTTTCAAGATCTAAAGTTGAAAATACTTTGCAACCAGCGATATTATGGGCGAAGTCTTGAATATGCTTAATCGGATACCGGTCAGGCACGGTTCGAGCGTTCAATTTACGGTAGTCACCGCAAGGACGCCACCCGTTGTTCTTCTTCGGTGCTAGGTGCAGAGGCGATGACCAAGGACTCTGTGAAGGCCTAGCTGTACCGTTGGACAACATGTCTTGGAACTCCTTTCGAGCTATTTTTAACTTGTCAGGAGCCAAACGACGAGGAGGTGAAGAAACTGGAGGGCCAGGGGTCGTGTTTATATGGTGTACTGTATTGTGTGGTGTAGTGTGATGTATACCGGCTGGTCGAGTAATCTCGGGAAACTCGTCAAGAATTCTATGAAACGGTGACTCACCTGTTACCACTTTTACAGAAGAAACATCGATACAATGAGCTATTTTAGCAATAGCGGAAACTGACGTTAAATTATCTATAAGACGTTTATTGCGAACGTCAACAACAAGACTATAATAATTTAAAAAATCTACGCCAATGATGGGTTTTGTGACGTCAGCAACAATAAAACGCCATACAAAACTTCTACGTAAGCTAAGATCTAAATTTAAATGTATATAACCATATGTCGCGATATTAGAACCATTTGCAGCCGATAAGCTAAACTCAGTCCGCTGACGACGATCTCGCAGTGCTGACCTTGGGAAGACGCACAGGTCGCTACCAGTGTCGACTAGAAATTGCATCTTCGAAGATCTGTCTGTGACAAATAGGCGACCAGTTGATGAAGAAGGGCAATCGTCAGCCGCCATTACCGACCGCCCATGGAGTTTTCCGCCTTGTAGTCGCAGGGCCGTATGCACTTAGCAGCCTTCTCTCCAAAACACCCATGATACCAGCATAGAGGAAACTTGCGATAATTTGACTGCGACCGCTGCCTTGAGGTACTTCGGTTACGTTGAGTACGTGGAGAATGCGATGAACGAGTTCTGCTGTTCCTTCCCGACGATAAACTCTGAAATTGTTTCCGCAGCTCAGCAACCTCCCGCACCAAATCATTAATAACGGAGCCAGGGATTTCATTTACAGCAGCAACCTTTGGAGTCGAAGAAGCGAGGTCGTTCACCCTGTCCGCTAAATCAGCTAGCTCTTCAAGTGAAGTTGAACTGTCTTGTCCTGCCAGTACGATCTGTGTACAATGTGGAAGGCGACTTATCCATATCGTCTTCAGAAATTCATCAGGAATATTTAAACCAGCAAGGCCACGAAGATGTCGGAGAAATTGCGATGGCTTGCGGTCCCCGAGCTCTTCGTGCATTAATAATTGCTTGATTTTAATCTCCTTGGACGCGCTAAGCCTCTTAATAAGTTCAGTTTTGAGCTTCTCATACTTATTGGTCGCTGGTGGATCTACAATTATGTCTTTAACCTCCCTCGAATGTTGATTGTCGAGATGACCTATGACATAATTAAATTTTGTATGGTCACTTGTAATACCAGAAATGGCAAATTGTCCTTCGACTTGAGCAAACCAAATATCAGGCTCTTCCGCCCAGAATGGTGGCACTCGCACGCCTACTCAAAAAACATCGATGTTTTCTATCGACTTGTTCCCATCACTTAAATTAGGGCGTGGCTGCCCCACTGCGTCTTGAAAATCTTTATCCTCTGACATTGTTCAATATAGGGGTCACCAGTATGGGGTTTATGTTTGTACTCACAATTAAACACTCACCAACAGAAGAAAGGATAGTTTATTTTAAGCACAGGCACAGAAAGACAGTTTAAGCACAGGCACAGAAGGATAGGTACAATTCACTATAGTTCGGCAATAGAAAGCACGGAAGATAGATTGGGCGATAGGCGATAGGTACAGACAAAGACTATATTTAGGTATATACTACACTTAGACATATAAGCAACAAGATCGATTAACGTAAATAAACATGCGGTTTAGCGGAAGGAAATAGCAAGCGCTTCGCGTCGTGTATGGTTAGCGACTGGCTGTGTCCTCTGCGCGTGCGCATCGGTGGAGCGGGTACCTATATAGAACTTATACATCTACATGGCAATGGGTTGAGACACTGTCGATAACTTAATGTCGATATTTATGATATCGACAAGTTACATAGACCAACCAATATAATTCACATAAAATAATATTAGATAGTATGTAAGTTGTGTAGATTAAGTAAAATGTACAGTCGGCAAATAAAATAAGTGTACATGTAATAAATAATACTTATGTAAATATTGTATATATTATGAGGTACGTTAGGTACCCTACATCACTCTGTGAGGTATCGTTCCCAATCTAACTCTGTGAGGTATCGTTCCCAATAATATACTACGGCTAGGTCTCACTCTGTGAGGTATCGTTCCCAATAATATATTATTTACAACAGATGAAACGAACGCTATGACATTCAACGCTTCATTCCGTTTAACGTGTTTATGGGTTTCCGTTCAACGATCTACGTTTTCGTTTAAAGAACTTATTCACTTCAGTCAGGCTTTACTCGATTGATCTACTTTAAATAATAATGTCGGGTATGCGTTCTCTAACTCAACGTTCAACTTTAACGCACTGATCATGAAATTTGTCAAACAGTCGCAATCGTTGCACGTAAACACAATCTGCGATATTTAACTGTTGAGAACCAAAGGTTATGTATCATTAAAAGAAATGAAACATTTGCCTAACCCTCTGGGATAAAGGCGTGATTGTATGTATGTATGTATACCAGCAGGCAGGAAATAGCCAAGCAACTCTGCAGGATAACATATAACAACATTTTATAATAATTCGTTAATAATTATCAGCCGGCAGGAATTAACCAGGCAACTCAGCTGAATAATAATTAACACAACAATTACACACAAAAATTAAACAATATTTAATAGCACTTACATTTTCTTCGGTGAATATTGAACCTCTTGATTATGGTAATGATTTGGCTATTCAAAACTGTTGTTAATAAACAAAAATCATACATAAATTTGCTAATTTAAAAATACCTCAATTGACTGTCAATTTAAGGAAGAATCTACTTTTTTCTTTGTACGTATTAAACACATGTTCAAAACGATGACAAAGGTTTATAGAATTGATGATTAATATTGCAACATGTTTACAGTAATATACATGTTTTCGACATTGTACAGAAAACCCGATGTCTGAGAGAAGTCCGAACAACGTCATACTTAGAGCTTAAAAGTAAGTAGGTACATCAAAATCAAAATAGTTAAATCCAAACTCTAGTTAGATCAGTGGTTAAATTAATCTAATAACATTTTTACTTATTTTTATTTGTATTAATTCGAACTAAACTATTTATACTATAACTTTTCTACACCTCTGTGAAGCGTGTTAGTCTGGTTTACGCTAAGACTAACCATTACGGGTTCCCTTAACTCAGTTTTCGTTTACAGTAACTACATAATGTAGTTATTATAATATATCAAATTAAATACTTTAACGGTTGCATATACAACCAAAGCATTAATGAATATTGCTTTGTAATTAAAAACTATTAGCACATGTCAAAGCATTGAATTAGGGTTGTTACAATAAATGTGTTGTGAGCCGTGTGCTCGGCTGCCAATTATGCGGTATAAAATGTTTTAATATTTTACTCTCAATTTTAATGTGATGCGATAATAATATCATTTGACTTACATACATTATACAAATATTATCTCAAAATAACTGTTGTTAAGTAGTTTAGTAGTAAAGTTTTGCGTTTTCTCGTATTGTCCTAAAGTTTTATTAAATCTATTAATTAGTTTATGCGTATAAGAGTAACATACATTCATACAGTAGTTATTACTCATATCTTACGACAACCCTATTCACGAGATTGCATAACCAACATTATACACCGCGCGCGTGTAACCTACTTAAAATTTGAGAATCAGCATTTTTGGGCTGTATTTACACCGGAGCGGAATGGGAGCCTCAAATTCGTCTAATGCAATGCATATTATATACATTTATGTTAATTGTAAAATAATCTTTGCTAAGGAAATTTTTAAAACGAAAGTCTCGCGACTTTTGACTTCTCTTTTCACATTTAGTTAGTATCTTATGAACTTGAAATGAAAGTTCATTATGCTTTTTACCAGGCGAACTTGATGCTTCTATTCCGCTATGGTGTAAATGAAGCATTATATTCAAACTAAATATTTTATTGATTTATTGAAAAACAGAAGCTGGTATGATTTTTTTGTTACAAATAACAAATAATTGTTGCATGGCAGACGCAAACTTTGGTTGTAATAATTCATTATTAAAAATCGTTTATTGAAAGTAGTAGGATTAAAGAATCCCTAAAGCTTCATTCGATGTGAAAGTTGTGTATCTACCTATCTAAGTGGGTATCTACCTACAATTCATATATTTTATCAGGTAATTATATCAATCATATTATATTATATTGGTATTTTAGTTAAATGTATTTATAGTACTCAATTGATGTCGTGTCTTATTTACAGGCAAAATAAACTTTACCTAAGTTAAATACTTTGAATATAGAACCTATTTGGAAATACTATATTACTTGTCACTACTCAGGTAAGTTGATCGTTTACACTACTTTTACATAATATACTAATTTACTATACCTAATCATTATCTGAACATCAATCCCGGTTGAGCTCATAGTGCAGATTTTTTCCTAGATAAGGTTGTTTAGACTAATGAGAATTCATTGTGAGAGCGACTGCCAGCTGAGCTCCTTTCCCAAGAAGGGTGCGTGCGCCAGAGCCTCGCTCATTAACGAGCGCACGTATCATCATCATCATCATTCTTGCATTTGCTCGCTTTGTCCTTCGCATAGAGCCAGGAGTGTTGGAAGCGCCTGTTGTTTGAACTTAATTCTGGTTTAATATCTATTTAACATATTAATAGTAATATTTTTTTTTTTTTTTCAGAAAATTAAATATTATTCCGGAAGTCAACAACAAAAACAAAAGCTACGAGTATAAATGAGAAAAGTATTTTATATATTCAGGTACATTTGTTATTGTAGTGTATAGTTATTTTCAGAATTATTTATTTAGATATTCCTTAATAGAGATCATTGTGAGTAGTTACTGAAGTTATTAATCTATTTGAGTGTTTTCGTGTAGTCATGATGCGTTACTGTAGGGTTTGTCATGTTTCTGTAGATAGCCATCGCTGGTCAGGTCATTTGCGTAGCAATTTACATAAAACTCAAATTGCAACTCCTTTTTATGACAATATAGAGATAATTAAATCATGTTTCAAGAGGCGCATTATAAGTTATAGAATTAGAGCTACTGATGAAGTAATCCCTCAATTCCCAGAGACTTTTCTTAACAAAATTCGAGAGCAAGTTAAGACTCTGATAGATCAGTCACTACAGAGATATACCTCTCTCAAAATTAATTTTGAACTTTTTTCAGTATTTCATTTGTTTAAAAACGACTATCAGGAAATAAAATCATTTGCTACAAAAAATTATAACATTCATTTAAATTATGATTTCAACAAAATTTTTAGTTCAATAATTTTATTTCTTCTTAAAAAAATTGAAGAGTTTCAAGAAAGAGATAGCGGTTGGACCTTTTTAAATAATTCATACTTGGAAGTGAATATCAATAATTATCAACCCCTTCATGGCTCTAAATTTATAGATTTACCAGCATATATAAAAAGTAAAAAGTCTTGTGTGAATATTAAAAACCAAGATCCGTATTGCTTTTTATGGAGCATTGTAGCAGCCTTGTACCCCGCCACGAGCCATCCTGATAGAGTTTCATCATATCCACACTTCCGAGATGTTTTAAATATTAATGGTTTGTCGTTTCCCATTACTTTTACGGATATAACTATTTTTGAAAAAAATAATAACAATTTAAATATTTTTGTATATGGTTTAAAAAATAATAAAACCATAATCGGACCTTTGTATAAATCAGTCAATAAAAAATCGAGGAGTATACATTTATTATACTTAGAAAACAATAATGACTCTCATTATTGTCTAATTAAAAATTTTCCTCGCTTAATTCGCAGTCAGATTACCAAACATCACAGTAAATTATACTTCTGTGAATCTTGTTTATTGTTTTTTCCTGTCCTCGCTCAACTCGAAACTCATTTATGTGAAGGAGTTGTGACAGTATTACCTGAAAAAGGCTCGTTTTTAAAGTTTAAAAATTATGAAAGAAAACAAAATGTACCGTTCATAATCTATGCAGATTTTGAAACATTACTTGTACCCATTTCCCGCAATGAAATTGATTCTACTAACACATCATATTCTCAAAAACATATACCGGCTGCGTTTGGTTACAACATTGTATCGTCTTTAGATAATACAATTTATCCGACTGCGGCGAAACAAAGGGAAGGAAATGATCTTAATAATCAGTATAGAAGTTATCGCGGTAGTGACTGTGTTTCTAAGTTTGTACATTTCCTTACTGAAGATGTCATTGCGATTTATAAAATACTAACTAAAAATAAACCTATGATATATACAGAAAAAGATGCTGTTCATTTCAAGGATGCTAATAAATGCCATATTTGTGAAAACTTTTTATGGTCTAACAAAGTTAGAGATCACTGTCATATTACTGGTCGGTACCGCGGTGCGGCCCATCGCCATTGCAATCTTCAGCATAAAGTACCCAAATTTATACCTATATTTTTTCACAATTTATCAGGTTATGATTGCCATTTATTTATAAAAAAGTTAGGAGAAATGCCAGGTTTCATAAAAATTATACCTAAAACGAAAGAAAAATATATGTCATTCTCTAAGTTCATTCCTGTGGCAAGCAATGAATACGTGCAGTTACGGTTCTTAGATTCCTTTAACTTTTTGAATACTAGTTTAGACAAACTTGCAAAAACAATGGAGATTGAAGATTTTGTTAATCTACGATTCCATTTTCCTGACGATAAACAGTTTAATTTATTGACGCGGAAAGGTATCTATCCCTATGATTTTATCACGAATTGGAAATGTTATGAATATAAAACGTTGCCATTAAAACAACACTTTCATAGTTCTTTAACCAATGAAGGTGTCAGTGATAAGGATTATAATCATGCTCAAACTGTTTGGAATGATTTTGACATAAATAACTTAGGCGAATATACTGATTTGTACTTAAAAACAGATGTATTATTACTATCAGATATATTTCAAAACTTTCGAAAAACTTGTAAGCGATATTACGGATTGGACCCTGCGTTTTATATAACTACCCCTAGTTTGTCATTTGATGCAATGCTTCTTAAAACAGGGGTTCAACTAGAACTGTTGTCCGATTTAGCAATAATTAAAATGATTCAGGAAGGGATTAGAGGAGGATTGTGTATGTGTTCGCACAGATATGCAAAAGCAAATTATAAGTATATGTCTAACTACAATGCCTCAGAACCCGATTGTTATATAGTATATCTAGACTGTAATAATTTATATGGTTTTAGCATGTGTCAGTACTTACCATATTCTAGTTTTCGTTTTCTTAGTGAACATGAATTAACTTATTTACAAATAGAAAATATTGATGACAACGCTGAGTGGGGTTATATATTGGAAGTAGATCTCTTATATCCTTCTAGTTTACACAATTACCACAATGACTTACCTTTTTGTCCAGAAAAATGCATTCCGCCAGGCGGGAAAAACAAGAAATTAATAGCAAACTTGTATAATAAGTACCATTATGTTATACATTATGTACATTTGAAAAAATGTTTAGAACATGGATTAATATTGCGTAAAATTCATAGAGCCATTACTTTCAAACAAAGTCCGTATTTAAAAGAGTATATAGAGTTAAACACTAAATTACGTCAAAAAGCAAAAAGTTGTTTCGAGCAGGACTTTTTTAAGTTATTGAACAACAGTATTTTTGGTAAAACATTAGAAAATACTGAAAAAAGGGTTACTGTACACTTAGTAAATAAATGGAGTGACGAAACGAACCGAACTAAAAAGTCATTATCAGCAGAGAGACTTATAGCTAGCCCCTATTTTCATAGCGCATCCATTTTATCTGAGAATTTAGTTGCTATACAAATGAAGCCTGATCAGATAATTTTAGATAAACCTATATATATAGGGTTTACGGTTTTGGATCTGTCTAAGTCGCATATGTATAATTTTCACTATAATATTATTAAACCTTTTTATAATGACAGAGTACGATTATGTTATACCGATACTGATTCTTTTGTATATGAAATATTTACCAATGACTTTTATTGTAAGGATCTAAAGTACCAGTTCTTACAATACTTCGACACTAGTAATTATAGTAATTACAATTTACCTTTTAAAAATAAAAAAGTTCCAGGCTATTTTAAAGACGAAATGGGGGATAAATATATTTCGCAATTTGTAGGTTTAAATCAAAACTTTATTCCATAAAATCTTCTAATCATGTGATTAAAAAAGCGAAGGGCATTCAATCATGTGTGATTCGTGATTTAGATATTAAAGATTATGAGAATATTTTACTAAATGGAGGAACACTCCGTAGGAAAAATACAATATTTAAATCAATAAAACACGAAATTTTTACACAAAATGTGAATAAAATAGCATTATCTAGTAATGATGACAAGCGAATGATTTCAAGAAATAAAATATCGACGAAAGCCTGGGGTCACTCATATCTATTTATGAATTAATATATGTAAGTAGTGTAAACTAAGTTTATAACCATAATACCTATTTTATAAGTTTATATACGTTCATATTTACATAGCCATAAATAAACAATAGTCTAAGAATAATAAACTTACGGAAATTGTAAAAAAATATTATATGTTTGGTGAAATATACTATGAATATTAATGTTTGTTTGTTTCATTTCATATTAAAGTATGTGTTAGAATATAGATATATAAAACTCAGTCCAACTGAAAATAAATAAGTAAGTATATATTATTATTATGCAAGTGTTTATTCACCTCTGCCAACCTGTTGTTTTTAAAAAACCTGTTGTTGTTTTTATAAATGTAATGTAACCTATTTCACATAAAACGTCGACTAAACAACTGACAAATAGAACAAGTCAAGATCTTTCATAATTCATAATAATTATATTGAAATAACAATTTAGTAATTGAATGGAACAAAGTCACGAGCTTAGGCTTGTCTAGAAAATTACGAAATATTAAATCAGATTGCGATATGTTTACTAATCAGAGGATGTGAATCATCATTCCTTAACTATATTATTAATATATTTGAAAGTGTTACATCAACAATATTGTAGGGCATTGACCCTGTAGTGCATGTTCGGTCCCGAGCGATCGTAAATATTAATTTTAGATCTTAGTAGCAATCAGTACGTCTTTTTATAAGAACACCACGATTAAATTGCGACTTAAATGCGACATATCTAAGCTAGTAACAAGTCGGATATTAAAACAGTCAAGTTTGAACGTCAAAGTTAAAGACAACATAATATTATATAATGTCAACGGTAAGTTTTGTAATTTTTTTTTCTTTTTTATTAATATAATTAAATACGTACCATAGTACGAGTAATATGTATTAAAATTAATTAATGTAAATTAGATGTAAATAATAATTGTTGGTACTTTTAAATTAATAATTTAATAAAGTACATAGGTATAATCACCATTTGCATCGATGATAAAATGTTATATTTTTATCTATTTCAGGTATCAGACACGGAGCTAGTTCTTTCTCAATACGCTCAGGATCCTTATGAGGAGTACTACGAGATGTTGAAGAACACTGCTTCATGTAGCAGTAACCTAATTAATAAAGATCCCAAGAAATCGAAACCACGACGGAAAGAAAGAACGAAAAAATTGAACCCAACGAAATCTTTTGTAATGAGTCGAATACCTCGACGTGGAATAAAATTGATAAAAATATCAGTAATAGATCTCGGTGTCGAGAACCCAGATAGTGACAGTGACAGTGAAAACGTTATAATTAATGCTCAGTACGTGGTGAAAGATTTAGTGGATAGTATTATGGATGAAACTGAATACCTTGTGAAAAAAATTTCTAAGTCATTATTGGACACTGATTAATAATTTGTAAGTGCTATATTTACAGATATTATTTACTATTTTCTGCTAGGTATGTTCAATAAAATAAATGTATTATACTTAGTCTGGCCATAAATACTGTTACAATTAAAATAAGAAAGATATTACATTTGAATTTGGAATCTGTCATTTTTATACGATTGTTCATTGTGTTTTCTAATTTTGGCGCCAATACATTGTACAATATTTTGCTGTATTAAAATGGAGTGGGGTGATAAAGAAAACCGAATCGCTGTGATTGCATGACACAAAGTTAGTATGGAGCCGAATGTAATTTTTAAAACTCTCCATACGCTTGGTATTAGTCAAATGTTTGTGTACAGGGCTATTAATAGGTACAATGAGACCTCCTCTGTTTGTGACAGAAAAAGATCTGGCCGTCCACGTAGTGTTCGTACGAAAAAGGTGGTCAAAGCAGTAAGGGAAAGAATTCGAAGAAATCCTGTCCGAAAGCAAAAGATTTTATCTCGGGAGATGAAGATAGCACCCAGAACCATGTCGCGCATTTTAAAAGATGACTTAGGACTTGCAGCCCATAAGAGACGCACTGGTCATTTTTTAACTGATAATTTAAAAAAGAATAGGGTGGTAAAATCGAAGCAACTACTGAAGCGGTACGCAAAGGGAGGTCACAGAAAAATTTTGTTTACGGATGAGAAAATCTTTACAATTGAGCAACATTTTAACAAACAAAATGACCGTATTTATGCTCAAAGCTCTAAGGAAGCTTCCCAATTAGTCGACAGAGTGCAACGTGGGCATTATCCGACTTCAGTGATGGTTTGGTGGGGTGTTAGCTATGAAGGAGTGACTGAGCCAAATTTTTGTGAAAAAGGTATCAAAACATCAGCACAAGTGTATCAAGATACCATTCTTGAGAAGGTAGTTAAACCCCTTAACAACACCATGTTCAATAACCAAGTATGGTCCTTCCAACAAGACTCAGCGCCGGGTCATAAAGCTCGGTCCACGCAGACTTGGTTGGAAGTGAACGTTTTGGACTTCATCAGAGCTGAAGACTGGCCGTCGTCTAGTCCCGATCTTAATCCGCTGGATTATGATTTATGGTCAGTTTTAGAGAGTATGGCTTGCTCTAAACGCCATGAAAATTTGGAGTCCCTAAAACAATCCATACGATTGGCAGTGAAGAATTTTCCCATGGAAAGAGTGCGTGCTTCTATTGATAACTGGCTTCAACGTTTAAAGGACTGTGTTGCAGCCAATGGAGACCACTTCGAATAAGCTTTTATATTTTAAATTGTTTTATATTTATGTATTAAACTAACACACTGTAAAAGTAATAAATATTATTTGCAATAAAAAAAAATGTTTTTTCTTCGTAACAATATTTATGGCTAGACTAGGTATAAACTTGTTTATTTTCACCCATTAGATACAATGTTCTCCTGTTTCTCTAAATAGTTTTTAATACATAATTTATTAAACAGTCGAGACGAGCATATCTAACAACATGGTAGGTATTTTATAACTTTTAATCTATTGAAAATTACAATCTATTTATTTTAAAAATTTATTTTATTTATTAAAACTGCGTATGGGAAGACATATTAACTTTCTTGTTCTATTAAATAGTTCTTTATACATAAAACATTTTTAAGTGCACATTGTTTAATATGATTAATACAATTAAAACTAGTTTCATTATTTGAATATTTGTTATGCAACAGTGATAAATTTGGACACTTGTCTTCACCAAGATCTATACAAATACAATTCATACAAAGATCTTGAATCCACTTGACTTTTTCTAAGCCCTTCACAATAATTTCTTTATTTTCTAGATAAGGAACAATTATACGTCGAAATTCTCTATAGTCGATATAACCTTCATTCCAGTAAATCCCTCTGTTTCTCTCCAACCACATAAATTGTTTTTTTTCATTCGTAGTTAAGTATTTAAATAAGTATGGAGGCTTTATTAAGAACGTTTGGGTATAAACACGAGTGGCTAGAGCTAATTCCTTGACTATAAAGTTATTACAAGTGTCTTTAAACCCCTGGACATCCACTATAATCGTATTCGGGTTCATGATAATTTTCTCACAGTGTTGCTTAATGGTTTATACTCAATTATACAGTCGTTCAATATAAGACAATATGCCGAAGTTTGATCTGGGATATCAAAATCACTTTCAATTTCCACTCTTACGTCCACAACAGGACCTGACTTAAGATTATCTGGCTGTCTAGAGCAGTCTACGACGAATAACGGAGCAACGTTTTTAAATTGTTTCTCACTTAATAAAGGCTCAGCGCGACGTCCGTAATAAGACTGTTGAAATCTAGTATATTGTTCATATATTAAAGCAATTCGATTATTCGAGAAACTTGTATTTATATTTTCATATGGGAAGTAGGTGGAATTAAGGTATACCTTAACATCACGAATCTCACAATGATCAAAATGAGACATATCAGATGTAGCATTATTTTTTCTATTTGTCTGTAAACCAATAACGACAAATCTTGGTTTCTCTATTTGCGAAGATGTTTTTATTGACCAAGTATGTTTGGTGGTTTTAGGCAACATTGGATATTCATACAAATCCCAATTCCTGAATATCATCTGAAGTGGTCGATCTTTTTCTAACAATTTTAGAATGTTTATTTTTTCTCTATCAGATACTTTAACATGCGGTACACGCCATATTATTTTGTTTATAATAATATCTTCTACAATTTCACCAGGGTTAAGTTTTAGTGCGTTCAGATTGGTATTACTTCGTAATAAGATTAATTCATGTTTACTGTTTATTACTACTTTCTTAAAATCTTCTGCAAAACCGAGAATGTTGCAAAGTGGTATAGAAGCAGAAAAGTTACCTCCATTAGTACTTTTTATTCCGTCGATATGCCAACCCCAAGCATAAGATGTTTTAGCTTCGCTCTCATTCATTGATATAAATGATTTCATCGTGCTAGTTATACCAGCATTTTTTATTTTATCTATCTCCACTCCATTTATCTCATACCTTATATCTTGAAACAAGTAAAGTAAACTATTGTTGGTGAAATGAACACTGCTGACTCTCTCTTTCGAATTTTCAGCCTTGTTTACAATAACAGTTCCTTCCAAAAACAAAGTGCTTTCTGATGGTAATATATACAAGTCTTGCTGATTAATAGGTATCCTGATTTCATCGCTTCTATTAAAACTTGTTACATAAGGCTTGTAAGAGTGAAATTCAATTCCTTCTACAGAGTTGTCGTAGGCTGGAGCGGATAAAACATCTAGGATATTCATTTTAACAAGCCAATCGCCTTAAGAAATGCTTTATTGTTTTTATTTAACTTTATTCTCCTTTTAGGTCGAGCTCTTACTTGATTGAGGGAGTGAGTAGAACTGTTATTTTGAATTGGATGAAACATATTATATTTATTATAGTCAATCATTTTTTCTTTTGAGGTGTAGATACAACTGTACTTCTTCACCTCGCAAATTTATTAAGTTATTATTTATATCCAAAAGTCTGATCTGTATGCAGCTGATGTTGGTTTGGTTGATTGGAAAGTAAATTGCGTTTTTTGGTATTTCTATAATTCTGTATCCGGGTGGGACATTAAGTGCGAATTCATGTAGAATGTGACTGGATTGTCCGTTTATATAGGAACCGCTAACTATATCACATTCAACTCTTATCACGGTTGTAGGCAAAATGTTGACTGGAAACTCTGATACATGATATTTATTGGCTTCCAAGACTTGTCGTTTAAATCCCAACAAACCTCCGAACGTACAATCTTTAGTAAAATCTATAATTGATGTACAAAATAACATAGTTTTTAAGGTGTTGTTATTGCAATGGAGGTTTATGGATGCATCCTTTACTTCTGATTTTAAATAATCACTGATATCTTGCAACTCATAAGTGCCTTCAGGTATTTCAATAACATTATTTGAACCATAGTATAACTTATTATTTGTTTTATCAATATTTGGAATAGAATTATATGTGGATAAATGTAATAATGCACATTCATACTCCCCGATTAATTGTAACGTATTTGGATAGAAGGTAGTTAATACCGATGAGTTTCCAGTTATAGACAAGGTGAGTGCCATCTTGCTAATGATTGAAATGAAAGAACAGTATAAAATTTATAGTATTTATTCCAAAAAGATTGTAAATATTCTAAACACAAATGTCCACAAATTAGTGTGTCAAATTTTTGATATCTTGTATAGTTATAATTAATATTGCAGTTCTTAAAATATCGTATCAATTCGATTGGTGGTCTTAAATCACCAAAACTATCAAAATATTCACAATAATTATTTACCTTAACATAAGCTACCCAATGCGTTCCATCGTTTTCTGAATTATCTAGGTTAACTATACCACATTCAATTCGTTTAGGGATTTTTGGTAACTGATCCTTCATGTAAACTCCTCGAAAATAAGGAATATCATTTGCATAATTTTGAATATCGATATTAGTTAAGGCACGATTAGGTAGCTTAATATTTAGTTTTTTGACGATTTTATAAACAATCCTTTGCCTTTTTTATGTGGTTTAATGTATAGACCCTTACCTAATGCTATAGCTTCCATAGTCTTATTATGACGTTCAGATTCTAGTAATTTTTTTTGACCTTCTCTATAATCATTCACTGTTTTTGCAATACCCGCTGCACCGCCAGCCAAAGCTCCTAAAGCTGATAAACCAGCAAAAATCGGGATTAAAGGCAGAATGCCTCCGGTTTTCGGTAAAGGTATGACTCGTGGTACTCGAAGTTTTGGAACGCACGGAACAATTTTTTTAGCGGCCATATAAGCTGCATGTATTAAAGATTTACTATCTTTGGGTGAGCGTTTCTTGATTTTTCTTTTAATTTTTGTAACAAAATTATGAAATGTCTTAACACCAGCACCAGATTTGAGTTTAGCTTTCATAACTTTTCTCACTAGCCACGAACTAAGCTTTTCCCCTTTACTAGCATCTTTAGCTTTCATTCTTTGTTTGGCCATATTTAAAAGTTGTAAATCGGCTTTGTGACGATTAGACAAGTCTGTATAGTTTTCGTATGCAATGTCGTGATACATACATGCTTCGTCTAGCTTATTTACACCTTTATCACCACGCAGTAAACGTTTTGAAAGTTTTGTTCCAGGTCCGCAATAATTATAGCCGGGTAAGTGGAGTTCAAATGGCAAATGATTAATAACACTATTGAGTAGTCCACCACCTTGCATAGCTCAAAGTATAATGGACAAAATATTATAATAAAAAACTATTATGTATATTTATTCCACTATTGCAGTCTTATCAATCCAACTATTTTCTTTATTACTTAAGCCTAACCATTTTACGAACAGTTTATTTCCTCTCTTTCGTAAAACTTTTTCTATCAAATAGACACCTGGACAAGATGATTTTTGAAGTTCGTGTTTGTAAAAGGTTCCTAATATAACTTGTTTGTGTTGATCTTCTATGTGATATGTTTCTGGTACTGTGTTATTAATATTTTTTATGGTAAATAGTTCCGTTGACCAATTAGGTGTATAACCTTTCTCAAATAGTTGTTTATATTTACTAATTCTAACTCTATCACCAATCATAAACTTGGGTTTATGTCTATAGGATACCGTTTTCATAGAGTTCTTAATATTATTTTTAACATCTGCTTCAGTCAATTTATTAACATCAACGGGCGCTAATTTAATAGTGCTATGTTTCGTGTTGTTATATGTCTTTACAACACTCTCCAAACCAAAATCTATCCATTTATAGTGTCCGCTGAGACTAAAGTACTTGTACAATTTATTTTTAATAGTTTTGATAACACGTTCTACGATTGAAGCCTTTTTCGTTGAAAAAGTTGAGTAGTGATTAATGTTATAGTTCTTTATAAGCTTTTGAAATGCTGAATTACAGAACTCAGTACCCAAATCAGTTTGGAGATGAGCTGGTATCCGATGGTTAGTCGATATCAATTTCTCGAATGCGTTAGAAACATCATGCTTATTTTTAGTTTTTAATGGTTCTGTCCAAACATACTTTGAGAAGCAATCAATAACTATTAAAATATAGTTATAACCTTTATTAAATCTTTTCAAGTTTTGCATGTCGATTAAATCAGCTTGCCACAAATCATCAATACCTTTTAAAATTACAGATCGACGAGGATAATTTTTTCGTGCAGCTTTATGTATTTCGTTAACAACTTGTTGTTTTGTCATTTTGAGGAACTTTCAAGCTTATACTTTTGATCTAATACAAATTTAACTGCGTTTTCAACTATCTCATCAACTGCTTTTCTACTATAAAATTTGCTTTCCAAGTGAACCACTGCCTCAGATACTATTGTTTTTAAAGCTTGCTCCAGCTGTTTCTGAACATCGTTTACGAAAGTATTTTGCAATTTTTGTAAGTCGGTTATTAGTTTAGTTCTCAATTCATCTACATATGCTTTGTTTACTGCATCATCTGCATCTTGAGGAGATTTGACCCCTGTTAGCTTCGATGTCTTCAAATCGTAATCACCATTTTCAGATTTTAGCAACGCATTATCATAAAATTCAAGCAATTCTGATATACGTAATCGCTTATGAATATAATGACCAAATTTATCTACATTCATGTTTAAGATGTATTGTGCTGAACGGTGTACAATAAAATGATACACTTTTCTTATTAGTAAATCTATTTAATGATTTTGCTTTCACGTAGTTCTTCAACAATAGATATTATTTCATTATCTAGTCCTGTATTGCCAGCATCTCGAGAAGCAATTAATAACTTTAATCTATCAACCAATTCATTGGGATCATCCCAATATACAAAATCGGTGTTTTTTTTCCACATTTTTGTTAAAGGTAATCCTTTTCCTACTTTTGGTTCACAGCTTGGACTTTTACTTTGTTGATCGAAAAGAGGTTTAATAACTTGCATATATTTTTGTCCTTTATTACTTTTAATTGGTTTTCTTGAATCAAAATCTCGACGATGTGCATTTGTTACAAGTAACATCGACTTATAATTTTGCATGTCATAGTCTGTAACAAAGCTCAGATCAACGTCTTTTTTTAAGAGCAACTGTCGCAAGCCAGGTGTGCATTTGTACTTGTGTCCGGCTACAGTAATAACGTCATCACCAATCGTTATACTAGAGGAACCTAACATTAACTTTCCACGTTCATTTCTTACACCAAATGGCACATCCGCTAATATTTCTGAAGATAATGACCAAGAGGATACATCATGATCTGGATTAGTATCGACTAATGACTCAAATGAAGAGTCACTATCGGCTTCTGATTCATCATTGGTATCATTTGTTTCTTCCATATGTTGATCTTTCTGTAAGTCGTGGTTGGAAATTTGATCGTGAAATTCTCTTTTTTCTTCATTTTTTGTTAGAGCTAGTGGGTTATTGGTGTTGGCTATTAAATTAAGAGATTCTGTAACAGGCTTAAAAACTGTATCAAGCACTTGTCTGTTATTATCTTCAAAATCCTTCATGTTACGTATTTTTTTCCTTACAACTTGTGTTGCATCTACAATTTGCTTTTTCAATGATTTTTCCATGATGTAAAATAGATGGTAATCCAATAAGAGTCGATTAAAGAATAACAAGAAACTGAAAGCAGTCTATTTAAATATTCAAATTTTATCTAATTCTACAAAAGTGTCAAACTTTTTTCTATAGCACCCGTTGTTTTTAGGACAGTCTTTATTAATCACAACATAGTCATAAGGCTCTTTCCATATTTGAGAACACATGTTACGAAATTCCAACCACGTCATGTCAGTGTTAACATGTTCTTCATAAACATGTTTCAAATTAATTTCATCTTGCTTAAAAAGCACAATTAAGTTAGCGTTATCCCTTATTAGTTGTTTAGGTATTTTGCTATAAGTTTGATTTAAATAAAAACTGTCAATCAATTTATGTCTTCCCATGGCAAAATAATCACGCATATTACTTTGATTTTCACATGCTACATCGTCAAAAATAATCACTGAATTAGGTTTTGCATCTGAAACTTTCATAACGTCATCATTTGCCTGAAATTTCTGAAAACTGACTCCTGGTACTCCTCGTAAAACCTTTTCTAAAAAAATGTACTTTGGTTGAAATAGAGTTTTAGAATATACATAAACATTTTGAAATGTCAATCCATTTTCGTGCAAAAGGAGACCAATTAACAAATTGGTTTTTCCACAATTTGATGGTCCGCAAATGATGCAACGTACTGTATTCGGCAATAATTCTCCATGGCGTAACTTAATTTTTGGTAAATCATTACAGATTATACTAATCTGTAACGATTGTGCTTGTTTAATGAATTTCATGTTTGATGCAATGCTGTCGGACTGGTTATGAACAGATGTAATTATGACATTATGTATTTATAACCGTAAATAGCTATACCAACCGATTGTATATTATTGGGTATGCTGTACCACCAATTGGAGCGAGGCGAGCCGTGATCGCCGAGCGACAGGTGGTACAGAATGCCCAATAATATACTACTACTCACTAAACCTAAACTCATCCACAAACCCATAACCATTAAGGGTATCGACCCAGGCGAAGAAACCACACAAACCACAGGTCATTTTAACCTTAAGTTCAAAGTGGATAACAACAAATCTATCACTCATAAATTCCATGTCATTAAAGATATAAACTTACCCTATGATGGCATCATTGGTAACGACTTTTTAACAGCTAATGGCTGTAACATAAACTATAGCCGTAACATTTTAGAAGTAGCTAACAAAGAAATTAAAATCCACTTCTATGACCCTTGTTATATTATACCGCCACGTACAGAGACCGTAATCGAATGCACTGTAGCCAATCCAGAATTAAAGGAAGGGGTCATATTAGATCAACATCTCTCTAAAGCTCTCCTCGTAGCCAATTGCATGGTTAGAGTAAAGGAAAATAGAACTGTTAATATATCCGTAATTAATATTTCTAATAACCCAATTAAACTTAAACGAGATTTAAAGCTTACGCTTAGTCCAATCGAGATTTACTCTATCCAACTTCCTCCAAACAATAAAAGCATAACTGAACGCACTCAACAAGTGCTTAACGTATTAAGGACATCCCATCTAAACGAAGAAGAACGCTACGCTCTCTTCGACTTATGTTCAAACTACTCGGACATTTTCCACTTATCTGATGAAACCTTAACGTTTTCATCTGCTATTCAGCATGAAATCAAAACCACTTGTAGTACCCCCATCCATACAAAATCTTATCGATTTCCTGAATGCCATAAGAAGGAAGTAGAAACTCAAATAACTAAAATGCTACAACAAGACATCATTACTCCTTCATCATCTCCTTGGTCCTCCCCTATATGGGTAGTGCCGAAGAAATCCGACGCTTCTGGCGAAAAGCAATGGCGTATAGTGATTGACTATAGGAAATTGAACGACGTCACGATTGGCGAAGTCTACCCGATACCGCAGATTAATGAAATACTAGATCAACTCGGCAAAAGCCAGTATTTCACCACACTTGACCTCTCATCCGGGTTCCATCAGTTAGTGGTCGACCCAGATGATGCACCCAAAACAGCCTTCTCAGTTCCCCAAGGTCATTTCCAGTTTAATCGGATGCCGTTCGGGCTTAAAAACGCGCCGTCTACGTTTCAAAAGCTCATGAATAATTGCCTTGTGGGGTTACAAGGATCACGCTGTTATGTATATCTAGACGACATAGTTCTGTACGCGTTTGACCTAAAAACGGCTATTGAAAACCTCAAGGATGTCTTTGACCGACTCCGTAAGTTTAACCTAAAATTACAGCCAGAAAAATGCGAGTTTCTCCGAAAAGAAGTAACCTATTTAGGCCATATTATTACACAGAGCGGTGTGAAACCTAATCCCGATAAAGTTAAAGCCGTATCACAATATCCAGTACCAAAATCCCCTAGGGACATTAAATCCTTCCTAGGCCTCGTATCATACTACAGACGTTTCATCCCGAACTTTTCAAAACTCGCCAAATCTCTCACATCACTTCTGAAAAAGGATATACCGTTTGACTGGTCTAACGAACAACAACTCAGTTTCGAAACTTTGAAATCTAAATTAATTGAAGCCCCTATTCTAGCCTATCCAGATTTTAACCAACCCTTCTTATTAACCTGTGACGCTTCTAATTTTGCCATATCGACTATTCTATCCCAAGGCCCAATCGGACAAGATCGACCTAATAGCTTACTCATCTCGGACCTTAAATAAGGCCGAATGTAACTATAGCGTAACTGAAAAAGAATGCCTTGCCATTATATTTGGAACCAAAACCTTCCGACCATATTTATATGGTCGTAAATTCACCATAATAACCGATCATAAACCCTTACAGTGGCTCTTCAACTGCAAAGACCCAGGCTCTCGGCTCATACGTTGGAGATTGAAATTAGAAGAATTCGAATATGATATCCGGTACAAGAAAGGGAAAATGAATGTAAATGCAGACGCCTTGTCCAGGTTTCCGGTTAATCCCATACAACCTATAGACGACCAGGCCCCGATAGTAAGTCCCCAAACGTATAATTCGGATTTAACACCAGACCGATTAGAACAATCCCTCCTAAGAACTAACAATTCAGACGAAGACTTATTCGACTTATTAACGTCACCTACCCCCTTTCTATCCAATGACCTTAATCCTGATTACCTCCTAGAATGCCCTACTCCGGAGCTCCTGGATATTAACTCTCCTGACCAAAACTTACCTCTGAATACACAACAACCTGAAAACGCAAATGCAGATTTACCTGACGAATTACAACTCCCGTCACCTTCGAGAATCGACAGCCCACCTATTGACTTAATAATCTCACAAAGTCCAACTGGAGACCTTGTAAACCTAGATTCAATTGACCTCAACCTGTCCGACAGCCCCTTACACTCTTCACCTTTGCAACCAATAACTGAAAACCAAAATTGTTTAACTCCACACGCCAATAACAACCCTGATTTAACTACCAATGACTACCCAACCTTCCTAAAACAGATCGCTGATAAAAATAAAACATTCACAACAACAATCATAGAACATAACGAGAACCTTTTAAAAAGCCCTTGTAAGATAATTTTGATCCCCACTTCAATAGACCTTGATGAGTCAAATCCCTACATACAGGAGATATTAGGCAACTTAGAAAATCAAAATCAACTCCTAAGCCAAGAAAAACAACCACATTCTTTCACGAAAGTAACCCTACGTAGTAAAACCTATTACCTTTTATACACCAAAGTACACCACTTTGACAGGTCATCATACCAAGAAATATTTGAGACTATAAAAACCGTACGGAATGAATTAATGATTAACGAACAGACTGATCAAATCGGAGTTTCCGATTTTCGAGACCCATTTGAAAGGCATAGCTTCGCAAAGATTTACAATATTTTAAATTATCTGTTCCATAATACAAAGATACTGGTGAACGTTTATCACAACAATGTAACTTATCCATCGCCATCGGAAATAAAGAAAATTCTCTCTGACAACCACGACATACCAGTAGCTGGCCATTTAGGTATAAGTCGTATGTATAATAGAGTAAAAGATTTATATTACTGGAAAGGCATGCGAAGCGATATCGAATCCTATGTAAAGAATTGTAAATTGTGTCAAGAGAATAAAGCCCTACGTAGAGTTAACCGTGCACCTATGCAAATCACTAGTACATCTACAAAACCTTGTGAGCGCATTTCGTTAGACGTCGTAGGTCCCCTCCCGGAGTCCGGTACTGCAAAACTAAAATTTATATTAACATTACAAGATGACTTTTCAAAATTCTCGACTGCTTACCCACTACGCAACACGACCGCCGAAGAAACGAGCGAATGTCTGCTTCATTTCATTTCTATATTTGGGATCCCAAAAATAATTCTTACTGACCAAGGAACCAACTTTACGGCAGATTTGTTCAAGAAAACGTGCAACTTCTTAAAGATAAAACAGCTATGGTCGACCCCATACCATCCGCAAACACAGGGCAGTCTTGAACGAAGTCATTCGACCCTTAAAGAATACCTGAAATCATTCGTCAACGAGGATCAAAATGATTGGCCACGTTACGTGTACACAGCTATGCTCACATATAATACAACTGTCCATTCAACAACCAACTTCACCCCATTTGAACTAATGTTTGGCAACAAACCATACATCCCGAATTCCATATGCGACGAAAACTTAGACGTCACGTACCCAGACTATGTACGTATGCTTCAAGGTCGCTTAAAACACTCCCGCGACAAGGCTTTAACGAATATCCAGAGGTCTAAGACAACGTCAAAAACTTATTACGATTCACGCTCACGGTCCATACAATACAAAGTAGGAGATTTTGTATATTTAAAGAACCATCTCAGATTACGAAAATCCCTATCGCCTATATGGAAGGGACCATATAAGGTGGTTAAGATTCACGGTAATAACACCCTATCAGTGTTAATAAACCGGCGACATGTCCGTCATCATTATGACGAAGTGAAACTCGCAGAAGTAAATCGAGATCAATAAAATAAATACTATTCGTTTATTAGTAAGTAAGATTAGTTATTAGTAGGATACTATTCCACTTAGTATAACATATTATATTTATGAGTACTTAATTAAACGATACATATACTTACAGTGTCTCTGCGGAGCTCCAACCTCCCAACGAGTATGTCCAACCGATGACCTCAAGTCCTGGGATATACTTTAACTATAGAGGCAAGATAAAAATCACCTCAGGTATCCTAAATATCATTATGCCAATGGAAATTTCACACTTCAAACCCCACATAGAGAACTTAAATGCTACAATAGAACAAGTCGTACATTTATGTAAACAAACCGGTTTCATAGAACATCCAGAATGTCATAGCACAACGGAACCACTAGCGGTTCAACAACGAAAATTAACCAAATCATTTCAAGCTATTTCCCATTTAGTTGATAATAAATCCAAACGTGCTTGGATTGGTGGTATCGGTACCGTTTTGAAACAAGTTTTCGGCACTTTGGACGAAAATGATGCTGTAAGATATGACCAAGCAATCGAATCTATACAAGGTAATCAAGACAAGATCTTATTATTAGTCAAAAATAACATTTTAATCACCAAGTCCCTTATTTCTACCTATAATAATACTTTACAAAAAATAAAACAAAATGAAATTAATTTGAGTAAAGCTTTGGACAAACTCTCGACCAATGTTCAAACTATATCTGATACTACAAATGTTATGCAATTGAGAATAAATTTAGATTTTGTCCTGAATACATTGGAAACATCTATGGTCACCCTATCATTCCAACTCGAAGATGTACTAAACGCGATAATGTTCTGTAGTCAAAACATCCTGCATCCGTCAATTATGTCTCCCACAAGCTTATACCGAGAGTTATCTGATAACGTCAGACATATTCCTAGTAATCTAGACTTACCTATGTTTTTAGATATAAGCTCCATTCATACTATGGTAAAATTGTCTACTCTATTATGTTATTATTTTAATGGTAAACTTGTGTTTCTTTTACGTGTCCCACTTGTATCAATTCAAGAGTATTCATTGTTTAATAATATTGCATTGCCTACACCTCACGATATAAAACAACCAAACACATTTGGTTTCATTGTACCTAGCAGCGAATATATAGCTATCTCAAAAGATAAGTCTAATTATTGTAAGTTGAGATCATTGGAACTCTGTAAAGAAATACAACCATCAGAGTATTTATGTGAAATACCACTAGTTTATAAAACAAATTCTAAACCATGTTGTGAAAGTGAATTACTATCTGAAACAATAAAGGATATCCCATCTCAATGCAATACGCAACTAATCCATGGAAAACTTAACATTTTCAAATCACTAAACAATAATAAATTTATCTATGTACAATCGGAACAGATGCAAGTCTCTTTAGACTGCTCTAACTCAAATCAAATACAAGAATTGACTATAATTGGCATGGGTATTCTTTCGATACCAAATAACTGCATAGCTTACTGTAAAGGTACTACCCTAATACCAAAATACCGAAACCTTGTAAACCTAACCTCACCAATTAAGTTACCTGACTTTAACCTATTAAATAGTACATGTTGTAAAATAAGCAATGGAACTACGAATTTGCCCCTTACTCATTTAGAAGACATCAGTCTGAGTAGTTTAATTGAAATCAACAAACTGTCTCACCACACTCTCACAGAAGTAGAGAAGATGCAAGAAACTCCCCACATTGTTAAATATGGGACACACTACTCTATAGGCTTAAGTTTTACTATGTTCATTCTCTTATGCTACTTATTTTATAAAATTGTAATGCCCTTTTGTAAACCTGGCTGCAACCGCAAAAGTCATAATTTACGCGAACCGAACAAATCCATTGAAAATTCCATAGAGATGGAGAGTACTCAGGAAATCCCTGAGATTCCTCCTCCAACATTAAGGACCTCATTTTAGAGTTAACTTCGGTATTCACCCCGAAGTTCACTTTAAGGGGGGAGGTGTTATGATAGTGTACTGCATGTGAAACTGTTGACATGACATGCCCTCCGCCATGTCATGTAAAACTACTGGTCAGCACTTTGCAGGGCCAGTGCAGTGGCACTCAGTCTATTCTGAACTCTGACACGATTCGGTTGCCTAAGGGTCTCCTTTCCACGTCTGTATTTTTAAAGTTAAATAAATAGGTTTTAAACTTAACTTTCTTTTTTAAAACGACGATTCAAAGGGACCCCATAACAGAACGCGCCATTTCGTCCGCTCAGCTCGGCGACATTATCCAGCTGCCAGCGCCGCCAATAGTGTTGCCTTTAAGCCTCAAGCCTTTGAAACCTGTCTAATCGGTTTGGGTTTAAGTCCACCAAGCTGGGTGAAGGCAGTGACTTTAGCGCGCGGCCAATCAAGAAGTGACCTGGAGTGAGAGGTTGGTAATCATTAGGAGAGGAAGGAGTAAAATGCGGCTATTAAGGATAGCCTCTACTGGACTAAATAAGGTCGCCAGTTCCTCGAAAGTCAGATGAGAATGCCCTAGAATTCTCTTCAAATGAAATTTTGCCGACTTTACACCTACCTCCCATAGACCTCCGAAGTGGGGGGCACAAGCTGGTAGTTTTATCACGAGTACTCAATCCAAGAAGTTTGACCTACAGTAATTTTTTTCCTCGTGGTCTAATCAGTTTGACAAAATAATTAACCCACCTGGAAGAACCGAAAATCAGCATATGATTGAGCAAACATTTTTGGAATCAGGACGTATGTCGAATCGGCTTCCATGTATGTATATACATGGAAGCCGATTCTATGTACAGCGCTATAAAACCACAAAAGAAAGTGCGTAGGAAATTTGCTGCGTGCAAGGCGTAGAAAAGTGTTATGTTATCAAAAAGGAGAAAATAGTCAAGGGCCATACAAAACAAAAGAGTTGAAATATCATGAATTTTATTACTTAAAAGATCTGGCTGCTAAGATAATTCCGCTCCGGACACTAAAATCCCACGATGCCGCTCCCATGAGACCCTCAGATAACTTTTAGGCCTTTTTACTCCCATAGGATCCTCAAATGATTTTGTATTCCTCTTGGCTCCCATGGGATCCTCAGGTAATTTTGTGTTTCTCTTGGATCCCATGGGGTAGTGATTATTTAATCCTCTTTGCTATATATAAACCACAATTTGATTTGCTTAGTCATTTTATATTTTCCTTATTAGTACTAGCTATTGTGTGACAAGATATGACAATTCTCATTGTCCCAACAAATTACGCGTTGTTGTGTAAATGTGATACACCATTTTTCTCACAATAATTATAGATGATATAAATTATATTCATAAAAGAGGAGAATTAATTATATATAAAGGTTACAAGGCAGCAGGACTTGCTAGTTGAGCGTCTTTATGCGTATTTGGAAATGGCGAGGGGTACGAATTGTTCAGTATTTTTTTTTAACTTCAATTGGTTTTCATCGTCTCAATTATATTTCTCTAACATCATGGAACTATGGACAAGCTTGACGAACGAGTTCAACACCTTAGGCTGGAACAGAACAGTTCAGCAGTGGCAGCATGTAAATTATGAAAATGGAAGAATTAGAATCACCAGCAGAATATGAGAGATTACTGAAAACTGATTCTCAAGCATTGAAATCCCTACACGTTCGGTTTAAAGACGTTTATTTCTCATAAAAAACATACAGTTCACTTAAAATGAGATAAGTACAAATAAATGTTATATAAGATAACATAAGTAATACATTGTCGCCTCTAGTGTCGTTCATTAGGTAAGCATTTATAAACGTAATGCAGTTCTAAGTTCATTACACTTTTTGCACATATTCTTTTAGTTTTAGTTTGAAGATTTTTATGCTGTCCGTATCCTTGATGTCATTAGGCAATTTGTTGTACAGCTGTGCTCCCTCGAACAGTATCGTTTTCTTTCCATAGTTTGTGCGTGGATGAGTTAATTGAAGTTTGCCTTTATTACGAAGACTATAGGGAGTTATTTTTTCCGAAAAACGTATGTTTGTCTGGACGGAGTTGGTTGCAATTTTTTTAACTAAAATACATGTACAGTACTCATAAATCTGTCTAATATTCATTAATTCAGTTTCCTTATACAGTTGAATTGTTGGTGTTAAATAGTGATAATGATACAAAGTCTTAATAATTTTATTTTGAGTTCTTTGTAATGGATTTAAATATGTTAATGCGGCCGAGCCCCATATTTCAATCATATATTCTAGCTCTGATTTTACTAGAGAGTTATAAATAATTGTGCTTATTCGTTTTGGTAGGCAGTTGGATATTTTGCGTATGGCACCTAATAAGGACGTTAGTTTACCTCTGACGTGGTCGACATGTACTCTCCATGATAGTTTGTCATCTATCCGTAATCCAAGGTACTTTTCTTGGTTAGATCGTTGTATTTCTACATTATCTATATGGAGAGGAGCAAATTCGGTTCACTAAACAACCCCACCCGTTCGCCTAGCCATCAAAACTTTTGGAAACCATTAGCAAAAACTGAACCCTTTTGATCGAGTTACCTTAAACGCCAGATGCCAATTGACGTGTCCTATAAAAAAAAATGTTTACAAAGCAAAATACCTAAGCTGTTAAATGCCTTATGTAATGTAACGTTTATGTCTGTAAATATTATAATTGTAGCATTGGTCACTTGAAAACTTTTCCGTCAATAATAGTGTAGGTAAGTACTGGCCACTTGAAATTGAAATTATCTATTATGCGGTCTATTATGAGTTGACAGCTAATATATTTTTCAATGTGATTCACTCAACGTTCAGAACAAATTATACATAAACCATAACAATAATTAATTTTAATAATGTCTGAAAAAGAAATAGTGAAGGTACTCCCGGATTTGATTTCATAAAAAATAATAAAGGTGGATCTACATTACTGTATTCTGGTAGACGGTACACTTTAAATTATAAAAATAAAGATGGTTCGTCTTTGTGGAGATGTTCCAACCGGAACGAATGTAGTACTTCATTAAAAATTAATAACACGAGAGATGGAGTTTTAGGGGAGAGCACACATACTTGTAAAGATAATAATACAAGAAATGAGGTATTGGTATTGATGGAAAAGTGCAAAGAGGAAGTAACAAAGAACTTCATACGTGTTCAACAAATTTTTGAAAAGGTTTTTGCAGAACATGAATTCAGTCGCGTTGTCCGATCCGTCGAACAAACCACAGAGGGTTCGACCCCGACGCCTGCCTAGTTTTCTATAGAGATTAGCAAGTCATTTCTCGTTTAGAGCAAAAAGACCTCTCAGTCATCTTGTATTTCTGGAATTCTTTTTTACACTCCTCCATTACTTCGTCTATGCAGTTTCTTACTATATTTGGCGTATATGTGTGCTTAGCCTCTTTAACAATATTGTTTTTCATGTCCAAAGTAATTGACGAATTACATTCATTTTTTTGGTGAGCTTTCGAATTTATTTGTTCAATTTACACTTAATGTATTTTAAATCTATGCTAATATTTACATTAATAAAAAATAATTTTACAATCATGTCAAGAAATAATTTATAAATATTATACAATAAAACTAAAATAACTATTATACAACTTATAGCTAAGAACAATTAAAATGCGTCGTGGAATTCCTCCGCATCGCATGCCTCTTGTGGTAGCGTTACCAGAAGACTGGCAGTATTGCCACGTTATATGGCAATGCTTATTCTCTGACCTAAAAAGAGGCCAGACTTCTGGTCACGAGAAGCGTCGACCATACGCTTCGCAATCTCACGGAAGAGGTTGCGAGCGCTCGGACCTCATGATCCCAAAGTCTCGACTCCAAACGGCACAAATTCATAGTCTCCGGTGAGATTGGAGTATTTGCGCCGCTTGAGAGCCTCTGCAGAAGCAGCAGTAGCACCAGCACAGCCAGCCGTGCTAGTTATATGGGTAGGAGCCATGGTATCAACGCATGTGGCATCCCACATCAGAGTCCTACCCATCTTCCATGGCATTAACGACATGCCATCCGGTCTCTTGCCATCGTCACGCGCCAAACCGTTTGGTTCTAGTACAGCTGGTACACCGGCGGTGACAAGAGTACGGCGGACTATGTCGTTGAGGGATACAATCATTTCGACAGGTGACCTAAAGTCCGTACTAGATAATAATAATGTACAGAATCACATAACAAAGCCCACACGAGGTAACGCGTGCTTAGACTTAATAGCTAGTAATATTTGTGATGTCAAGCCAAATATATGCTATTTGGGACTCTCAGACCATGAAACTGGGCAGTTGATAACGGTTAAACTGGAAACTCGCTATAACCCAAAGAAAAAACCTAGGGTTTGGTTCAAGAATATCAGAGACTTGTGTGATTATAACATACAAACGTTAACAGAATATTTATCCTGCCTTTCATTTTCTGAAGTCTACGATATGAATAATACAAATGACGCATTTAACAGTTTTCATGACACGATTACAGTATTTTAAAATTTGTGCGTTCCAAAAGTCAAATGTACATCCGAACCCATTTAAAAAATGTTGGCTAACAAAAGGTATTAAACGATGCTCCGTCAAAAAACGCATGTTATATATAAAATATCGGTTACATAAAGATAATAAAAAACAAAACAAAGTCAACTATGAGCGATACTCTCGTATACTCAAAAAATGTATAAGTAACAAATTACAAACCACCAGTACATTACCACGTCTAAAAACACATGCAAGGCAAAAAGACGCTGACAGACATGAAATTGATACTATAGAAATTGACAACGTAATATACGATGACCCAAACCAAATATGTGACTTTATATTAATATGACCAATAAAAAACCACCACAAACTAACACTCAAAGTGACATGACAAATATTCCGCAGAATCCAATTCCAATGTTAATTTTAATGTCGCCTAATTTGCTACTCTTGAAACAACATTGGATTGGAATCGCTATTGGCCCGCGATTCAACGCCGTCGTTCTAATCCACTTAAAGTTAACTACAACTCCAGCCGCATAAGTGATGTACAACACATTACGATAAACCGGTAAAAATGCCATAAAATGATCAATCAATTAAAATACGAGGCTTATAAATAAATAAACACCTCAACAAAGTCTAGGGAACAAGATGACCCCAATTATTTTTTTTCGTGTAAATCTTGTTTTGCAAATAACTGGCAGCAAATAAATAAAAATAGAATAAAGTAGATTACAGAGTTGTTCGAAATTTAAAAATAAATTTAAATAAGTAATGATTTTCGAATATGGAGGGAAAACTTTTAAAAGTGTTTGATTGTGCAGTTTCTCTGAGCCAAAATAAAAATTATTTTTTTTTATTGTAAATAACGTTTATTATCAATAATACGTCTTTAACGTATGGTTTGTGCATTTTTGTGACTGTAGTCATCATGTCACGTCGTCATTTAAGTCGCGAAGAGATGTTAAGGGCTGTTGGTATGCTGCAAGCTGGACGAACTCAACGCGAAGTAGCGGATGCTGTCAACACCCAACCAAGCGTAATTTGCAGATTATGGGTACGCTACAGGTCTACAGGGGATGTTGCCGAACGTCACAGGGGACGAAATAGGGTTACTACCCCGCGACAAGATCGTTTCTTGCAAAATTCCGCAAGGCGGCAACCCACGTTTACTGCTCGTCAGTTGGTCGCAGGCCTCCAGTCTCAGCATCAAGTGGTTATTAGCGATCAAACTGTCAGAAGAAGACTACACGAAGCCAATCTTTATGCTCGCAGACCGCTTAGGGTTCCAGCTCTTCGACGTGGAAATCGAGGTCGTCGCTTATTGTGGGCTAACGCACATTTACAGTGGACCGACCATCAATGGGCACGGGTTCTGTTTTCCGACGAATCTTGCTACGGTTTTCATCCTGATTCGAGAAGAGTGCGTATATGGCGAGTTCCTGGACGTCGGAGTCATCTCCAGAATCCGCAAGAAGTTCATCCTTACCAAGGTGGAACAATCATGGTATGGGCTGGAATTCGGCTTGGTGGAAGGACCGACCTCGTTTGGATACGGGGCAATTTGAATGCAAACCAATACATTCAGGAGGTTATACACCCCATGGTAATCCCTCATCGACAGCAGTTCGGTCAAGATTTTATGTTCATGCAAGATAATGCACGGTCACACACCGCGAGGGTAGTGGTCAATGCGTTAAGCGAGCACAATATGACGACGTTGGAATGGCCTGCTCAGTCTGCCGACCTCAATCCCATAGAGCATGCCTGGGATTTGCTTGGGAGAAGAGCTTTCAGTGATTCTTTGGAAAATCTGAACACTGAAGAACAACTTTTTTTACACCTTCGCAGTGTATGGAGCCATATTCCACAGACGATGATTGACAATCTCATACTAAGTATGCCACGCCGTTGTCGAGCTGTTGCTAATGCTTTAGGAGGTCCTACAGATTATTGAAAACGTTTAAAGTACGGTTAATTACTGTATTTCTTACTACCCCGTTATTTTTGTGCCTAATCATAGAAGGTTGTAATACTCAATATTGGCATTATTCAATTCTTTCTTAAAAAAAAAAAATTTGGTATGAAAATGTTTTTATTAAAATTAAAATTAAAAACGGTATAAAAATACCCTTCTATTGATATAAAACACTCACTATTACAAGAAAGGGTTTTTAAATAAAAACTAGAAATGTCCTTGTTCCCTAAACTTTGTTGATGTGTGTATAATAAAAATAATTGATCTGTAGCTTACTTATTACGTTTTAAGTTCAATTTAATGGATGCAAATGGTCTAAATCATAAAATTAACTACGCTATTGCCCGTATGTGGCCTAATCGTTGCCTATTAAGAAGTGTTAAACTGTCGAACTTCAAAAGTGTATAAACCAGTGCTTATTCAAATTCAAAAACATTGAAGTAGTGTTAAATTTTATTAAGCTATATTTTATTGGTAAGCAAGGACCTAAGAATTATATTGGTAAGTAAATACGTACACAATTAGACTTGTTATTTTAGTAGGTAATACTTAAGGTGTTTTACATAACATTAAATGAATAATTCAATATTTTTGGCTTGTCTATGTGAATATGAAAATAATGATTTTATTTATATACATGAGCTTTCCATTCTCACTAAACATGACAAATCGCCCATCTCACTAAACATGACAAATCGCCCAAGCAAATCACAGCTAGAAGAGTTCCTAGAGCAAAACCCGGGTATAGCAAAAGGCATACTCCGAACCGCGCAGGGCAAAATAGAAACGAAAAGAATGTGGGAGGCTTTATCTATAACCCTAAATGCGATTGGAGGAGCCTTTAGGAGTGGTCAAGGTTGGGCTAAGGTAAGGTCTCTTAAAATGATTATTACTTGTAGGTATGCAACCAATAAGTATATTAAAAAATTATTGCATATTAGTAGTATATAAAATCTTTATTTGCGTTAATTATTTCATAAACTTCATTTAATATTATAGTATAACTAACACGTAATAGTATTTTGAGCTACGAAATTCTCCTTTGGGTTAATTCTGCAGATTTAAACACAATATTTGTGTTAAAAAAGCGGGCTGTGCGAACCATTTATAATTTAGGCCCTAGAGTCTCCCTCAGAGAAAAGTTTAAATAGACATTCTAACGTAGTGTCACAATATAGTTTCGAGAATATCATGTATGTACGGGAAAATGTTTCAAAATTCTCCAAAGTTTGTGACCGGCATAACATATCAGACACAAAAACAATCTTGTAGTATGTGGTAGTCGACTTGAAAAAATTAGTCATTAATTTCAGGGCAACTGTATACGCATTTTTAACAAGCTCCCTAATAGAATTAGGGATTTACCTGTGTATAAATTTAAAAATATAGTTAAACGTAAATTGTGCCAGAAAGGCTATTATAAAATACTTGAATGATAAACAAGCTTGAAAATGAGCTGTTCGCTCAACTGTGCTACTTAAGTAAACTTCTGTATTTAGATTAAGTAGAGTTAGTGTATGTTGCAAGAAAAAGAAATGTCCGCTGAGTTTCTTGACGGAGTCTTCTAAGGTCGGGGCCGAGTTTCGAACCGGTGGTCCATTTACTAAACTGATATTCATGTTCCTTTTATGTTGACGTTTTGTAAGTGCCGATATAATGGTCTATACAGAATAATTGATTTTTGACCTTTTTTTGTACATTAAACTGTGTACAGTCTTGTACTGTGCATATTTTGCTGACGCAGCAACCTGCCTGTGTCATCATTACATTTTCATGTATAAAACAATTTAGTAGTGCAATTACTGCCACGCGGTAAACACATTCGAGAAAGGAAACGCCAACTCACCATTACTTTTATAACCTTTACATTACTACGGAATTAAAGTGATTAAAGTGAATCAAGGTATCTTTTCTCTAAGCACTCCTCAACTACAAGCTTAACGAGCAGACAAGTGTAGACACTCTACAAACTGTATACATGCTACCTACTTGTAATACTATAAATCTGTCAGTATACAATAAGGAATTATCTGTCTATTATTTTTACAAACTAAAGATTTCATATTTGGTTCATATTATGGGTTCCAGACAAAAATGTCGTGAGACGCTCCTCCAAATGACGCATCTACGGACAGTATTTCTAAATCTGCATCACAAATCTGAAAATATATAAATTATAAGACATAACTAATTTGTCAGGAACTAAATGGTTTGTAAACATTTATCTTAAACTGTACTTACAATCAAAACATTTCTTGAGTGGAAATGTTTACGATTAAAAATCTCTCTTCTTGTTCATTCGGTTTAATTATGGCTACATGAGTGCCGTTAAACCGTTGGAATGCGGATTTTTTCATAAAACCTGAAACAAACCATGTTTTAATTATTGTAATAGAAAAGCTACTACAATGAATAAATTAACGGTAGAACATTTACAATAGCTAGGTACCTCATTTTAATAACATTTCTTTCTTGACGTGTATGAGGAAATCTAATCCATCGTGCTTTACTTATGTGGTGATTGAGAGATGCTGTAACCTCATAGAAAGCACAGGACACAGATTGCTGCGTCATCAGTGTACAATATATATGTGCCTCCAACAAGTATGGTAACTTCCAGTTGCGTAAAATGACAATGCGACTAGAATCTACAAATTTGGTGATGATACTAAGTTATCGCTACCACATTTACCACAATAAATAATTGAATTGAATAACTTGTAACAAACTGGAAAAAAGATTTATTATACAATTTAATGATGTATAATAGCACTCCGCACAGTACCACAGGCAAATCACCATCAGATTTTTTTTTAACAGGAAATTTAGGTGGCCATATCCCACACCTATTAGACTTAGAACACATACAATCTGATTCGGAAGTACGGGACAAGACACAGAAGGGCAAGATAGAAGGAGATAGAAAAAGAAATGCGCAAGACACTCATTTGAAAAAGTATATGTGAAAAATATGATAAGAGAAAACAAATTAACATCAAATTTTAACGCGACGCCACATATTGTTACAAGTGCAAATGGCAGTGATGTAACTGTGAGAAATGATAACACTGGGCAAGAGTATAAAAGGAACATAGTTCATTTAAAAGAAGCAGAAGGAAATTGGCAGGTACTGAATAAAGATGAAGAAGAGGTTGAACCTCAAAAAGAAATTGATTCAGATTAGTATTAAAATTGTAGTCTTTATAATCCAATTAATAAACATTGGTGATTTCAATAAGTCGGTAATAGCTCCCGATAATAGGAATCATCTTACAATACGAGGTCATTTCGTTTAGTCCTTACCATGTACTAGTCATATTGTTTGTGTAACAGTAGAAAGGCATAAGAAACACTAAAGATTAATACATAATGATTATAGAGTTATAAACACCTCAACAAAGTCTAGGGAACAAGATGACCCCAATTATTTTTTTTCGTGTAAATCTTGTTTTGCAAATAACTGGCAGCAAATAAATAAAAATAGAATAAAGTAGATTACAGAGTTGTTCGAAATTTAAAAATAAATTTAAATAAGTAATGATTTTCGAATATGGAGGGAAAACTTTTAAAAGTGTTTGATTGTGCAGTTTCTCTGAGGCAAAATAAAAATTATTTTTTTTGATTGTAAATAACGTTTATTATCAATAATACGTCTTTTACGTATGGTTTGTGCATTTTTGTGACTGTAGTCATCATGTCACGTCGTCATTTAAGTCGCGAAGAGATGTTAAGGGCTGTTGGTATGCTGCAAGCTGGACGAACTCAACGCGACGTAGCGGATGCTGTCAACACCCAACCAAGCGTAATTTGCAGATTATGGGCACGCTACAGGTCTACAGGGGATGTTGCCGAACGTCACAGGGGACGAAATAGAGTTACTACCCCGCGACAAGATCGTTTCTTGCAAAATTCCGCAAGGCGGCAACCCACGATTACTGCTCGTCAGTTGGTCGCTGGCCTCCAGTCTCAGCATCAAGTGGTTATTAGCGATCAAACTGTCAGAAGAAGACTACACGAAGCCAATCTTTATGCTCGCAGACCGCTTAGGGTTCCAGCTCTTCGACGTGGAAATCGAGGTCGTCGCTTATTGTGGGCTAACGCACATTTACAGTGGACCATCAATGGGCACGGGTTCTGTTTTCCGACGAATCTTGCTTCGGTTTTCATCCTGATTCGAGAAGAGTGCGTATATGGCGAGTTCCTGGACGTCGGAGTCGTCTCCAGAATCCGCAAGAAGTTCATCCTTACCAAGGTGGAACAATCATGGTATGGGCTGGAATTCGCCTTGGTGGAAGGACCGACCTCGTTTGGATACGGGGCAATTTGAATGCAAACCAATACATTCAGGAGGTTATACACCCCATGGTAATCCCTCATCGACAGCAGTTCGGTCAAGATTTTATGTTCATGCAAGATAATGCACGGTCACACACCGCGAGGGTAGTGGTCAATGCGTTAAGCGAGCACAATATGACGACGTTGGAATGGCCTGCTCAGTCTGCCGACCTCAATCCCATAGAGCATGCCTGGGATGACACGTCAATTGGACTTCGCCTTGCCTGATGGTAAGCTGAAGGCAAAGTCCCAGAAAAGAGGGTCACCATTACTTACACATACCGTGTGACAATGGTGACACTCAGCTTGACGGCCTCATCATATGCTTTTTCACGCCCCGCTTAAAGGACCCGTAGAATATTGTAAAATGTGTACATTACACTATCCAATTTCATGATTTTCTTTTGTCTGATTTTAATGAGGTTGGTATACGTGTAATACTGTTTTGTTCCGAAGAAAAAACATACGGCCGAACTTTTAAATTTAGTCCTGCCTGTCCTGTCCTGTTCTTCAATTATACAGTATACATGGGGACACAGGAAGTACAAGCACTGTAACAAAAGTAACACCTCTAATTTATGCATGAATGTCCCACAAAACCTATGAGGCCTTATTATATGATATGATATATATGAGGTTTTATATTCTATGATAAAATCACAAATAGCAGACTGGAACCCCAAAAGTTTTTAACAGATTTTGAAGAGGGAGCGATGAAGGCGATGAAATTTGTATTTCCCGAAGTAGTGATAAAAAGATGCTGGTTTCGTTTCAAGACATGACTTTACAAAAAAGCCAAAACTATGGAAATGCTAAAAGATAAACATGCTCGTGTGTGGTGGCCACATTTTTGACAGATGGGACTATATAAAAAAAGAATATTCAAACTTTTCCATCGTTACAGAAGTTTTAGCATATGTTGAAAAATTTTGGATGCGTAAATATTCATTGATGTGTGGTGTATTACCAATGAAATGCATCGTATATATTGGGAATTCAACTTAATGGGAATCCAACTTTCAGAGAATTCAACATATTAGGAATTCAACTTAATGGTCCTGAAGGTCAGTTTAGAGGGATGGCATCATAAGTTGAATAATGTTTTCTGCAGAATTTCGACTAATATTGTTCAGCTTTTGAATGTATTAAGTACCTAAGTACGCCAACTTGAATGAGGTGAGATTTCTGCAAAAGATTTCTATTAGCTTAAGCGAGCGGTCATCATCCTCAAATCGTTGCAAAAAAACCATGACATTAGATGATTTAATGAGTGTTTCCTCGCGGCCAAACTAGATTGCCAAACTGATTTGGCCACAAGGAATAATATTTCCTTGTAGCTAGTAGTAGGATAAAATAAAATTAGCACATCCTTTATCTAATACTTCGTACTTATAAAGAAAACAAAGCTTAAAAAGGAATCCAATAGTGATGAAATGAAAGAAAATTTAGAAGGTGTGTTCAAGAAACCTTACTCCAAATCAATATCTCCCCTTACAATGAAATCTACAAATAAAGACTTAACTTCAAATAACACTGATACCTGTAGTCAAACAACTAAAAAGAGATTAATGAAGTAAATGATAATATAGTATTAGAGGTGGAGGAAACTTTGGAAAATAACTTGCATTCTTTTGACATTTTAAATATGCCAATTATGTATGAATATATGTTCACAGTATGCAGTACTTTAGAAGTAGCAGATACACTGCCAGATATTCAAAATGCAAAAAACTAAAATTGGATCAGATAAATTGATGTCCGATTGCGATTTGCGAAAGTTAAAAAAACAAGTTAGCATTAAGACAAAACCAATACCTTTAAAATTGACTGATAGACTTAAAGTGACAAAGACGAAATATTACAAAAATGATGCAGAAATTTTGATCGATCTCACAGACGACGACATATTCAATTTCAAGCTTGATTTTGTTATTATTATTTAAAATTTTAGAAGATTATATTATTTTGTTTATCTTTAGTTAGAATGAGACTTCAATTATATAAAATTGTTATTATATATGTATTTAATTATTAATTATTAAGAATTACAGCAGAACTTCTGAAGGCAGGCGGAACGCCGGTACTAAGGGTCCTTCAGAGACTCTTTAATTCCGTCCTTCATGAGGGCACAACGCCGGAAGCGAGGAACGGGGGCGAGGTGGTCCTCTTCTTCAAGAAAGGCGATAATACATTGTTGAAGAATTATAGCCCATCGCGCTCCTGAGCCACATTTACAAGCTGTTTTCGAGGGTTATTATGAACCATCTCGCCAACAGGCTTGATGACTTCCAACCACCCGAACAAGCTGGATTCCGAAAAGGCTACAGTACCATAGCCACATCCACACGCTGCGGCAAGTTATACAGAAGACTAAAGAGTATAACCGGCCCTTTTGCTCAGAATTCATTCATTATTCGCAATATAAGCTTACACAGCTTGGGCCAAAGCGCTTATATGTTGTCAGTTACAAAAAAATTACATCATACAATACATTACATAGATTATATTAATTAGATAATTAAATGGTACATTCCTCGAAACTAATCAAAACTTCAATATTATAAAATGAAATACATCAATTACAATAATTTTAGGCATACAGTGGGTGCTATAAATTGCACAAATATTTTGTGACACTCGTACCAATGACACTTGGCCCATCATGGAATAAGTCCGCATTTGGATTCTTTTTCAAAAACTCATCTAAGTATTGAACAGCTCTATAAGTAGGGCTACTCCATGCAAGAAAGTGCCAAGCTGGGCAAGTCAAGAGCTGATGCTGTCGTCGTCCAGCGCCACGCATGTATCTGTCCGGCACATAGAAGTGGACACACTCACGCACCGACGAGTTATCCACTTTAAAATTTAAAAAGAAATAATAGTGCATTATGTGCGCAAACTCCCGCCTGAGCCGCAATGTATCAAGGCCGATCATCCCTGACACGAAGTTGGACGGGTAAAGAAATGGATAGTATCCATAGGTACGCTTGTACAGGTATCGAGCAAATTTACGCTGAACTCTTTCAACCATCAGTATGTACAGTTGTTCTGTGGGATTCCATACAATTGCGTTAAACTCCAACACACTGCGAACATAGGCATTGTACAATAACTTTATAACTTCGATGTTGTTAAAATGAGAAGAAGTTCTAGCTATGAATCCTAGAGATTTATTTGCCTTTTTACAAATATGTTTCATATGTTCATGAAAGTTCAATTTGCCGTCCATAATTACACCTAGGTCGCGTATTGTACTGACACGTTCTAGCGGTGTTCCCGCCAGCTCATACGTCGCCAAAATTGGAGCACGGGATCTTGTAAACGTAATGCTTTTACATTTGGAGACATTGAAAGAAAGTCTATTTTTGACACTCCAAGCAAAAACCGCATCAATCTCCCCCTGGAGCGCCAAACAATCTGCTTTGCCTGTGACAGGAAGAAAGAGCTTCAGATCGTCAGCAAACAGAAGACACTCAGCATCAGTAAGAACTCCAGGCAAGTCGTTAATCATTATCAGGAACAGAGTTGGACCCAGATTACTGCCCTGGCTTACGCCTGATCTGGTATAAAATGTACGAGATATATGGTTCCCAATTCTTACGTACTGCTTGCGATCTCTCAGATAATCCGCCATGAATTTAAGAAGCTGCATATCGAACCCCAATGATGCAAGCTTCATTAGAAGTACGTCATTATCCACGAGATCGAAGGCCTTTCTAAAATCAAAATATGCTGCGTCGACCTGACAGCCTGCTGTCACCCGAGAGCACAGATAATCTACAAACCCAATATGGTTAGTAAAGGTAGAGCGCGCCGGGCGAAATCCATGTTGGGAATTGTCTATGTACTTACTAATGTGATCGTATATACTCTTATTTCTAATGGATTCAAAGATTTTTCCAAAAATTGATAATACTGCAATAGGTCTGAAGTTAGTGATGTCAATCGAAGAACCACCCTTAGGGATCGGTGTTATTCTAGAGACCTTCCAGTTACTAGGATAGACACCCTGCTGGAGTGATAGGTTATAAATGTGCAAGAGCGGTTCCTCGAAGGCAGAAATACAGTCTCTAAGCAAAAACGTGGGTATGTTATCGGGACCATACGCAGAGGACGGCTTCAGTCGCCGAACTGCTCGTCTTAAGTCAGAAGCATTTATGTGTCCCACATTAAAGTTGGTGTAATTATAGCCTGCGTCAATTGCTTCTCGCTCAGCTACCTCAGGATCCAGCACCGGTATGTTTGGATGAAAGACAGAACTAAAATACTGCGCAAAAGCATCGACCGCCTCCTGACCTTCGACAGTTATAATGTAACTGTCGAAGGTTAGGAGGCGGTCGTCGTGTAGTTATATTCCCTGCCTTGGCGCATATCTCTACGTTTGTCCCTCACGTATTTCCAAAAACTGGCCGGGTCACGAGTAATATTATTCTCCACGGCATATACATACTTCTTAAAAGCTATATCAATGAGATCCTTGACTTTGGTCCTATAATATTTGAACACTTCTCCATTAAATTGTAGTCCATAAATTTTAAACTTTTTCAAGTGAAAATACTTTAATTTTATATAATATATTATTTCACTAGTGTACCAAGTTGGATATATATATTTATGACTAGATGGATATTTTTTTAAAGGAACATGCTTGTCGATTATGTTGTTCAATTTGTTATACAGCGTATCCACAGCCACCTCAGCGTCACGCTGTTGTATTAAATCTGACCATTCAGTACCAGCAATATCTGAGTATAGGCCATGGAAGTCTGCTTTTCGGAAATTCCAAGTGGACATAACACCGTGTTCCTGCCTCACGACCCGCCCACCGCCAGTCGATGTACCTCTCGACATGGAAAGCAACACTTCCAAGGGTGGATGGAGAGTATCAATTTTTACCAATGGTTCAATATCTGATGTTACAGTCACAACATTAGTATCCAGAGTAGTAGGATTCGTGGACAATGAGAAAGAAATATGGGCCGTGCTACAGTCTCTCCAGCGATGCCGGATAGATCACCGGTATATAAGTGTTGAAGTGCTTATACCAGAACTCCACAATGTCGGTCCGAGTACAGGAACAGAGCACGAAGCCAATCCCAATGAAAAGGGGCGTTAGACAGGGAGACGTTATCTCCGAAACTGTTTACCGCCGCCTTGGAAGACGTCTTCAAGCTACTGAACTGGAAAGGACCTGGCATCAACATAATCGGCGAGTACATCACTCACCTTCGGTTTGCGCATGATATTGTCATTATGGCAGAGTCACTGGAAGATTTAAACACTATACTCGAAGACCTCAATAGAGTACGCCAACAGGTGGGCCTTAAGATTAATATGGACAAGACAAAAGTTATGTCAAATGTCCATGTTGCGACTATACCGGTGCGTGTTGGGGACTCAGTCTTAGAGGCTGTTGACGAGTACGTCTACTTGGGTCAACTGATCCAGGTAGGAAATTCCAGCTTCGAGGACGAGGTACATCGACGAATCCGACTCGGCTGGGCAGCGTTCGGGAGGCTACAAGATGTCTTCTCGTACGACATACCTCAGTGCCTGAAGACGAAAGTCTTTAACCAATGTGTGTTACCAGTGATGACTTACGGATCTGAAACGTGGTCCCTCACTATAGGTCTCCTGAAAAAGCTCAAAGTCGCTCAACGAGCTATGGAGAGGGATATGCTCGGTATTTCCTTACGTGATCGCGTCAGAAATGATGATATCCGTAGGAGAACAAAAGTAACCGACGTAGCCCAGCGGATTAGCTCGTTGAAGTGGCAATGGGCGGGACACATAGCGCGCAGAACAGATGGCCGATGGAGCAAAAAAGTTCTGGAATGGCGACCGCGTACGGGTAAACGTAACGTAGAACGCTCAACGGCCAGGTGGAAGGACGACCTCATGAAGGTCGCCGGGAAGCACTGGATGCGGGCTGCCTTAGATCGTTTATTCTGGAGGTCTGTGGGAGAGGCCTATGTTCAGCAGTGGACTATGTGTGGCTGACATGATGATGTATTTAATTATAAGCTTAATTATGTTATTATTATTTCTAAAGAATTTCAAAAGATTATTTTATTTTGTTTTTCTTCTGAGTCTACTAATGTGGCGGCTTCCTTTAGTTTTTGCTATTTTTAAGTGAAAAAAAGCAATTGACTTATTCTGCGCTATTTGAAATGCTAAGATCGCAATTAAATTCGGTGCAAAAATATTTCATTGTGATTTTAAAATGTCTATTCTGAACAGTATACATCTAATAGCAGCGTGGTGTAATGTACGACGACAAGAGCAAGAGTGTGCCCATAACACTGATGATGTCCGAAAGTCATCACATGGAGCCCATATCAAATTGGATGAAAGCCTGGGTTGTTAAAAAACCCTCCTCATGAAGTGATACTGGATGACTCGGCAGCTTTAATAGGAGCAGCTTTTAAAGCATTTATCAATTCCGTGTCCACCAAAAATTATGTAATATCTTCTTACAACAAATTGGAGGAATGTTCTCAGACACCGAATGAGACCTATATTCGCATAGATGTCAGCCGGTTTGTGAAGTTATTGTATAATTTAAATTGTTTCCAAAATGTGGACAACAGGGTAACTACATATTATCGTCGCTGTCTTTTAGAAATCATGTCATTTGAAAATTATTTGTTTAAAGCAAGTTATTTCAGACATAATAACCCTGTGTCTCAATAAATACGATGGTACTGAAACAAGATGTAGGTCATCTAAATTGAGACTCGATTTTTTTAGTTGATACTCATGTCAACAATTTTGAAGCAGATAGTCATCAGGCAGATGAAAATATAAATGACATGGAATCAGATTTTGATGAAGCCAAAACCGGATCTTCAAAATATGAAAAAGAAATTTCGAGCATACCACGATGGTATAGCCAACAGATAGATAAAGAACATTTACTTATCTGCCCAACTGAAGATGATGATACAACACATGAAAAAAAATCTCACACAACATGCTGAGTTTATTGATAGGGAATTAAAAACCGCAATTATTAAAGAAGATAATCAAGATGTGAAAACTTAAAAAGAAGAACAGAAACGACAAAAGAGATTTTATGCTAACATAAAAAAGATTTTACAAATGAATCTACTTTTATAGACACGCCAACACTTATTGAAAATTGGAGAGGCTTGGGTCATAAAACTGAGCCAAAAATAAAAAGCGAAGAAAAACATATAACAAAAAATATTCTACTATTGCTGAATGGTAATAAGACAAATACTGGTATTAAAAAATATTTGTATCGAACACATCCTCCTTTGATGCTGTTTTACAAGTGATCGCATGGGCTTGCGCTGAGAATTTCACTTTAAGCATTATTGTATTTAATAGTGATAACAGTTTTTATAAATTTATTAAAAGTATGCTTGATGACAGCAAAACGAAACAGGAACTCTACACAAATCGTGGTCAAATTTTAGAGACACATTTCAAAAAGAAGGATACGGATAATACCACCAAAATATGTTGTAATTGCAGTGTGATCTTCGAACACATATTAATTGATTTTACCCTCTTGTAGCAATAGTCCAGTTGCTAGTCCGGGTGACCGAACTAGGGTAACTGTTAGGTAGCAAAAGTTCGACTGATTAAAATCACCGAACTTTTTAAACTTTAAAGTTGCAGTAGTTCGTATCGAAATTAAAGTTATTTTAATTAAAACAATAGTTTCATGATTCAATATATTTTGTTTCGAGTGAATTATTCAACTGTGACGTGTAGTTTGAACTAACAATAAAAGCCACTGAAATGACATTGTTTATCAACATAAATGTATAATTTACATATTCGACCAATTGCTGGTCTTTGGAGCACTTACAGTCAAACCAGTGGCAGTTTAGTTGGGGCAATTGCCCAACCCGAACAAACCATCAACACAGTAAAACAGTTCAAGAAGTCTGCAGTTTGCGGGGGTTTACTTATGGTGATTTATGGATAGCGACGCCGCCGCCCCGGTGCTACGACAACCGTCGCTGTAGCAACAGATTTGACTTTTGGTGGTTCTTTTTCAGTGTTTTTATCGATTTTTTATAAAATGTATATATTGTGTGTGCTTAACTAAGATAAGTATTATTTTTAAATAGTTTTATGTCCCAAGAAAATAATAACAACAGTACTGCAATTTTGAGAGTCGGAAGTCAGCCTTCTGCGTCGCAAAATGCTTTAGTACGCTGCCTACATTGTACTCAAGCTCGTTTTTTTAAACGTGAACGTGGTTTGAAAATACATTTTGGGAGGGTACATAAGCCCCAAAATGTGCTTCCAAGCGCAACAATGCCACCACAGTTGTTCAAGTCCCAAATTCCCTCCTGGCAGAACCTTGCAAAATTAAAAAATTGTTTACCAATTTTAAAGAGGATTCCCCGTGGTGCAAGGTCTTTGGTGGCGCAAAATCTGGCAGACTGCATTGGCCTTGTAGTACGGGAAAATTATACCGGAGCTTGGGAACAATTATTCACCTTCTCCTATAGGATTTTACACATTTCAAAAAACAAGGCAGCCCCCAAAAGTTTAACATCACAAATTAAAGACTTATTACTTACTAAGAATTAATACTATTTCGAACAGTACTTTCGATCCTAAATTCACTGCTTTTCGTAAAAATACTATTTTCCATTATGTAGAATCTAAATTGAGAGAAGGTGATATCAGTGGTGTAGCTAGGTTACTATTCAGCAGCGACGTAGTGGCACCTTGCTCTCCAGCTATGTTTCTCCTCATCGATGGCATCACGGCCTATCATGCGGCAGGAGCGCAGGCAGGAGCAAATGTGCATGACGTGACATGTCACGTCATGCACATTTAAATGACATTATCCGCCGGGCTCTTGTCACCGCTGGTGTTCCAGCTATACTTGAACCAGTTGGCTTGGTGCGCAACGATGGCAAGAGACCGGACGGTATGCTTTTGGTGCGTTGGAAGATGGGTAGCTCTTTGGTGTGGGACGCAACATGCGTCGACACCCTTGCCCCTTCCCATCTTCCAAGTACGACGGATTGCGCTTGTGCTGCTGCAGCATCTGCTGAGACCCTCAAACGTCGAAAATATGATAACATTACAAACAATTACATATTTGAGCCGTTTGGGGTTGAAACGCTGGGTTCGTGGGGTCCGAGCGCATGATCGCTATACAAAGAAATAGCAAAACGACGCGCGATGGGCCGATGCTTCGCGTGACCAAAGGGCTGGCCTCTTTTTCGCTCAACGGGTTGGCATTGCCATCTAACGGGGCAATGCCGCCAGCTTTTTGGGCACATTACCAGTCGACATCGATGGGGAGGAATTTTTCGATGCTTAATTTGATCCTTTTGTATCCTATTTTATATTCTTGTAAATATTAGTTTTTATGTTATTACATTAGTTTACATGCTACTTCATAAAAAAAAGGTTAATTTAATCGTAATTAATGTATAATACAGGTAAGTTGGGTACAGTCTGGAATTGATTTTACATAGGTATGTATGTACATACATGTTATCTCCATAAGGAGGATACAATTATGTTATTTCCGGCATGGTATGTTAACTCCTTTGAAGTACCTACTGGCCATTTAATATCTATGACAGATATGCAATTAATTTATGCGTATGTGTCATGTCATTATTCTTGAAATATTTGCCTGAGGTTTTCGGTATATATTTCAAGAAAATGAATGTTGAAATAGTACAGCGAGGTCGTGGAGTGTTTTTATTTCATGGATATCAATTTTATAAAAACTCGGTCTACGCGACAAAAAGAGTTACTGGCCGTGTAGACAGTATAAAAATAATATATTTTTTTGGGTCCGGCGGGTTAAGTCTAAATGCCAAAATGTACATATCAACGTATTGTACTAATCTCGAAATAAACTTTTCCAAAAATGACTGTTTTATTATATGTTTTAATATGAAAATATCCCAATACTAACATATCAGACAGAATTCGTACAGTCACAGACAGATTCTTTGTTTCCCTATTATTATTTACTTTCTGGAAACACCACCTCATTACATAAGTTTTTTTGCCCGCCGGACCCAACGCACGCGCTATGGCGATGATAATAAGAACTGATTCCTTGTACATACTCTACTGCGTTTTTATCGCTATACCAAGAAAGCGAGCAATAGATAGTTGACAGTTATACAGGACATATCGGAATATCGCAGGGAGCAGAAACGCAAGAGTTTTACTTCCTATTTCGCCGTAACAATGTGCGTTCATAGTCGCGTTCTAATACATATATGCACCTTAACTCTGATAATAATAATGACTACTTATGGTATTTAATATTGTCCTTTGTTAATCTCGTCGAGATACCTTCTGCGTTATGTAGTACAAGGTTAAAAGTGATTGCAGTAACCACTGTGACTCACAGTAGTTACTCGTCACAGTAGGTACATTGAACATGCTTTTTGAAAATTAAACTAATTTTTTTTCGACAATTAGAACAGTTAAAAAGAGTAATTCAGGAAGCTGGCGGGCCAACTTTAGGAAAAGGGAAGAAAAAGAAGAAACGGGTCCGGCGGGTTAAGTCTAAATGCCAAAATGTACATATCAAAGTATTGTACTAATCTCGAAAAAAACTTTTCCCAAAATGACTGATTTTTTGTTTTAATATGAAAATGTCCCAATACTAACATGTCAGACAGAATTCGTACAGTCACAGACAGATTCGTTGTTTCCCTATTATTATTTACCTTCTGGAAACACCACCTCATTACATACTGTGCTATGTAGGTATAAATTCTCTTTGGTACTCTTTGGTTATCAGGCCACTTATATTAGATGATGACACTTATAAAATAATATGCTTGTCATAATTTGCAAATGAATGATTATTTTATTGTTTGAGTTTGAGTATTTTCGCTGCGCATATTGCTCGTTTTTCAAACGATGGATAAAAATACGCTGAAATTCATACATAATCAAAAAGGAAAACCATCATTGATCTATAACGGACATCGATACAATTTTCCAAATAACAACAAAACTAACTGGTTCTTCTATGTGGAGGTGTGTTAACAGGAATGAATGTTCAGCATCAGTTACATTAAACTCAGAAAAAGATTATATAATTCGACAGAGTTCACACGTATGTTTACCGCATTTTAATCGAAATGAAGAAGACGTGTTTATAGATACTTGTAAAAAAAAGATTCAAGAATCGATGAACTCGATAAAAAAAAACGAAAATGTGTTTTGGAGTAAAAATTTAACAACCGTACAATTTTATCACCATACGAAGAAAGAAAAAGTTGTTTGTACAGACATAGGCACCGATTTTTAGGACAAAATAATACAGAGTTTAACACATTAAACGCTGTCAGGATTCCGAAATTACTATCAAGTGGATTTCTTGTAATCGAAGATGGGGTGGATCAAAAAATATTAATGTTCATAACAAAGTTAAGCAGAAAATTAATTCGCGAGAGTAAAACAACAGTATATTTCGGTGACGGCACTTTTAAAAGAACTCCGAAACCATTCTATCAAATCTTTGCGATCCATGCTGACATTAGCAAAAATACCCTAGAACCTTTACAGCGGCGTAGAGATGTTGCGTCCATGGCTGTATTTTACCGTCTGTACCATGGGGAGTGTTCTGATGAGCTCTTCCAATTAGTCCCACCCTCCCCTTTCCTACACAGGACAACGCGTGCAGGTCTTAGATGTCATCCGCACACGGTGCAAAACATCCGATCAAGAACCAAGCGGTTCGGAGACTCTTTCCTCTGTCGCACCATTAAGGCCTGGAATTCATTACCAGCTCACGTGTTTCCTTCTTCCTATAGTCCCGGGTCCTTTAAGCGGGGCGTGAAAAAGCATATGATAAGGCCGTCAAGCTGAGTGTCACCATTGTCACACGGTATGTGTAAGTAATGGTGACCCTCTTTTCTGGGACTTTGCCTTCAGCTTACCATCAGGCAAGGCGAAGTCCAATTGACGTGTCCTATATAAAAAAAAAAAAAAAAAAAAAAAATAATAATATCGCTAATGTAGTGCCTATTATATATGCCCTTCTTCCTAATAAGAATGAAGCTACTTATATCAGAATGTTTAGATTACTGAAAGATACTTTTGGATTGGAAATAAACGCCATAAAGTATTTCTACAGAGAGTGGATGACGTGGAATTCTTCATTTATAAGCTGTGTAATTGAGAAGCATCGTACAAATAACGCGATTGAGGGTTGGCACAGATGCCTAAACACACGTATGCCGCATAAGCCAACACTCACACTTAGTTTTTTGTATAAACTCCGAAAAGAAGCACGTTATCAGGACACCAGAACAAGCAATTCTTTATTTAGTGGAGTATCTAGAAATCGGCGCGAGATAATATTTAATAATCATTACAGCAAACAATTGGAAAAGTTAAATACAGGTCATATAACTGAAGTCCAATTTTTAGAAAATATATTAGCTATAAAATTAAGGATGAAGTAATGTTAAATATTAAGGAACTACACCTGGCTTATTGTTATTATAAGAATATTAGCAGCAAATAAATAAAAATATAATAAAGTAGATTACAGAATTGTTCGAAATTTAAAAATAAATTTAAATAAGTCATGATTTTCGAATATGGAGGGAAAACTTTTAAAAGTGTTTGATTGTGCAGTTTCTCTGAGGCAAAATAAAAATTTTTTTTTTTGATTGTAAATAACGTTTATTATCAATAATACGTCTTTTACGTATGGTTTGTGCATTTTTGTGACTGTAGTCATCATGTCACGTCGTCATTTAAGTCGCGAAGAGATGTTAAGGGCTGTTGGTATGCTGCAAGCTGGACGAACTCAACGCGACGTAGCGGATGCTGTCAACACCCAACCAAGCGTAATTTGCAGATTATGGGCACGCTACAGGTCTACAGGGGATGTTGCCGAACGTCACAGGGGACGAAATAGGGTTACTACCCCGCGACGAGATCGTTTCTTGCAAAATTCCGCAAGGCGGCAACCCACGATTACTGCTCGTCAGTTGGTCGCAGGCCTCCAGTCTCAGCATCAAGTGGTTATTAGCGATCAAACTGTCAGACGAAGACTACACGAGGCCAATCTTTATGCTCGCAGACCGCTTAGAGTTCCAGCTCTTCAACGTGGAAATCGAGGTCGTCGCTTATTGTGGGCTAACGCACATTTACAGTGGACCGACCATCAATGGGCACGGGTTCTGTTTTCCGACGAATCTTGCTTCGGTTTTCATCCTGATTCGAGAAGAGTGCGTATATGGCGAGTTCCTGGACGTCGGAGTCGTCTCCAGAATCCGCAAGAAGTTCATCCTTACCAAGGTGGAACAATCATGGTATGGGCTGGAATTCGCCTTGGTGGAAGGACCGACCTCGTTTGGATATGGGGCAATTTGAATGCAAACCAATACATTCAGGAGGTTATACACCCCATGGTAATCCCTCATCGACAGCAGTTCGGTCAAGATTTTATGTTCATGCAAGATAATGCACGGTCACACACCGCGAGGGTAGTGGTCAATGCGTTAAGCGAGCACAATATGACGACGTTGGAATGGCCTGCTCAGTCTGCCGACCTCAATCCCATAGAGCATGCCTGGGATTTGCTTGGGAGAAGAGCTTTCAGTGATTCTTTGAAAAATCTGAACACTGAAGAACAATTTTTTTTACACCTTCGCAGTGTATGGAGCCATATTCCACAGACGATGATTGACAATCTCATACTAAGTATGCCACGCCGTTGTCGAGCTGTTGCTAATGCTTTAGGAGGTCCTACAGATTATTAAAAACGTTTAAAGTACGGTTAATTACTGTATTTCTTACTACCTCGTTATTTTTGTGCCTAATCATAGAAGGTTGTAATACTCAATATTGGCACTATTCAATTCTTCAATGTAACTGCTAAGATAAAAACATTACACATTGCAACAAATTGTTGCGTTTTTTTTTTTTTTTTTTTTTTTTATATAGGACACGCCAACTTGACCTCACCTCGCCTGATGGTAAGCTAAAGGCAAAGTCTCAGGAAAGAGGGTCACCATTACAGACACTAAGTGCTACAATGGTGGCACTCAGCTTGGCGGCCTCATCAGATGCTTTTTCACGCCCCGCTTAAAGGCCCCGGGACTGTAGGAAGAAGGAAACACGTGTGCTGGTAATGAATTCCAGGTCTTGGTGGTGCGGCAAAGAAAAGAGTCTCCGAACCGCTTGGTTCTTGCTCGTATATTCTGCACAGTGTGAGGGTGACATCTAAGGCCTGCACGTGTTGTCCTATGTAGGAATTAACTTTATTTTATTTATTATCCTATGTAAAAATTAACCAATGCACTCATTTTCACAAAACAACGGTAGATGACCGCCGCAAATTTATATTAGAAAATAAATTGTGCTTTAATTGTTTGGGCGGCAATCACTCTGTAAAAGAATGCCGCAGTAAAGTTAAGTGTAGAGTGTGCAAGCGCGCACACAACTCACTCTTGCATCCCGGGGGCGAGAACCCAACCGTAAAGAGCGATACAGATGAGAGAGTTGCCTCTTCCAGTCAGACTTCAACACAACTAGTCTCATGCGTGGCATCAAGTAGAATCATTCACCAGCGGGTACTACTTGCAACAGCATTAGTCAGGGCAGCTTCTCGAAGCGGAGAGAACGTCATACTATGAGCCTTGATAGACCAGGGCTCACAAGCCTCGTTCATTACCGAATCAACCGTGTGGTGTCAGCCACAGGACGGATAACGGGCTTGGGGGGTGGCGCAGCCGTCATTTCCAAGGCCATAGTTGACATTCAACTAAGGTCTCTTCATGATCCTAATTTTACCATGACTGAGAAGGCATACGTAATCAACAAGTGTACAAAGACGAAACAAAGACGAAACTTTAAAAAGCAAATACACAGAAGTAATTGAAGAATACATAGCACTAAATCATATTGAACTTATTCCAGACAATGAAATTGACACAGAAAGTGCAATTTATTTACCTCATCATGCAGTCGTACGAGATGATAAAACTACGACAAAGGTGAGAGTCGTGTTTGACACCTCATGTAAAGGAAAAAACAACTTGTCACTAAACAATCAATTGTTAGTTGGACCAACTATTCAACCAGAACTCAGACACGTCATCATGAAGTGGAGAATGTCACCTATTTGTCTGTCAGCCGACATCGTGAAGATGTATCGGCAGGTGAAAACAGTTGAACGATATAACAACTATCAGAGAATCCTATGGAGAAGAAATCCTAACGAAGAAATCCAACATTACAGAATTACTAGGGTTACATTCGGGACAGCTTCCGCACCATACCTGGCCGTTAAGGCACTTCAGCAAGTCGCTCACGATCACGGTGATGAATACCCTGCGGCATCTCAAAAAACATTAAATGATTATTATGTAGATGATCTTATGATAGGAGTTCAAAGCATAGATGAAGGGATCAAGCTATTTACTGAAATGAATGAACTACTAAACAAAGCAGGATTTGAACCACAGAAGTGGAATAGTAATAATGACGAACTCATGGAAGCAATGAAAGAGAAAGGAATGGATAACGTGGCAACAAAGGGAAAGGATAAGGAAATAAGAGAAAATGAATTAATGAAAATCATGGGACTTACCTTTAACCGCAGCGAAGACAACTTCCGTTTCGTCGCAAATCTTCCTCCTTTATTGGAACCTGTAACGAAAAGAAAGGTTATATCAGACATAGCACGTCTGTACGACCCACTAGGATGGGTAGGACCTAGTATTATATTAGCTAAAATAATGATACAAAAGCTATGGCTTGCAGGTATAGACTGGGACGAAGTCGTGCCAGACCATTTATTAAAAGAATGGTTAACTTACCGTGATGAGCAGATAAAACTTTGCGAAATTCGAATACCCAGATGGGTTAGTGCTTCGAACAGCGATCGCGTAGTCGAATTGCATGGTTTTTGTGATGCGTCTAAGTCGGCTTTCGCAGCAGCTGTGTATATTCGAACTATTAATTCCGAAGGTGAAATCAACATTTCATTAGTCACTGCTAAAACCAGAGTAGCACCTGTTAAACAAGTGTCAATACCAAGACTCGAACTGTGCGGTGCAGTACTACTTACTAAATTGTTGATGGAGGTCGCAATGTTACTAAACATCCCCAGACACAACATACACCCTTGGACTGATTCTATGGTCATTCTGGCATGGTTAAACAAACATCCTAGTAAGTGGAGTGTGTTTGTCGCAAACAGAGTTTCAGAAATCTTAATTAACTTAGAACCACAAAACTAGTCTCATGTCACTTCAAAACATAACCCTGCGGATTGTGCCTCGCGAGGTTCATGTCCTTCCGAAATGGTTAACAATACCATGTGGTTCAATGGACCAGAATTCTTATATAATGACACTATAATCTACAGTAAACCTAAATCAATAGATACAGAACATGAAGCTATAAAATCTCATTGCACTACTTTAGAAGAAGACAATTCATTGAACAGATTTTTCACCTTAACAAAAGCAAAGCGAGTAATGGCTTATTGCATGCGATTTATAAAGAACGCTAAGAGGACTACAACTAAAACTTCAACTACTTACCTTAACGCCACAGAACTAAATGAAGCATTAAACATATACATTAGAAATTGTCAAGCTATTAACTTTAGTGAAGAGATAAAGAAAATTAAAGAAAAACACGACTTACCAAGAAACTCTAAAATCAGGTCACTTACTCCCTATCTTGATAAAAACGGACTCTTGAGGGTAGGTGGAAGATTGAACCAATCTGGTCTGCTGACGTTCGTCGGAAGCATCCCATTTTGATTGCCAAACACTGTCAGCTAGCTCGGCTTATTGTAGCTGATGCACAGAAAAACACCTTTCATGGCGGACCACAAGCCACTTTAGGCCACGTTCAGAGAAAGTACTGGATTATCGGTGCAAAACAGTTGGTCAAGGCACATTATCGCAACTGCGAAATATGCGTCAAAAACGCTGCCATTGTTAAATCGCCTTTAATGGGCCAGCTGCCTCCTGCTAGAATCACTCCATCACGAGCTTTTAGCAACAGCGGCGTTGATTACGCAGGTCCGATCCAAATTAGGACAACCAAAGGTAGGGGTCACAAATCGTACAAGGGATACATCGCTTTATTTATTTGCATGGCAACAAGAGCCATCCACTTGGAAGTCGTCAGTGACTTGACGTCAGAAGGCTTTCTACAAGCATTCAAAAGATTTGTGGCCAGACATGGTCATTGTTCGCACCTCTGGAGCGACAATAGCACAAACTTCATTGGCGCTTCAACGGAGCTCAAAAGGCATTATATTGCAGAGCAAAAACGAATGCTTACAGAAGTTGCCGACGCATTGGCAAACAACCATTGCGAATGGCATTTCATACCACCTCACTCTCCCAACTTTGGAGGGCTATGGGAAGCCGGGGTCAAGTCGGTGAAATACCATTTGGCCCGAGTCATCGGTAACGCTACATTGACGTACGAGGAAATGGCTACAGTTCTCTCACAGATAGAGGCCTGCCTCAACTCGCGCCCGCTGTCCGTTGTCATGGAAGACCCAGAAAACTTAACCGTTCTCACACCCGGGCACTTCTTAATCGGAGAAGCTCTCTTAACAGTGCCCGACCAAAATTTTGAAAACTCAAACGTGAGTTCGTTGAGAAGATGGCAAAACACTCAACGTGCATTTCAATCGTTCTGGCGACAATGGTCTCAAGAATATCTCTCTAAGTTCTTACAACGGTACAGTTCAAAGTCGATAAACTCACATCAACCCCAGGTCGGCGACATAGTGGTTCTAAAAGAGGACAACATGCCTCCTTGCCGTTAGCTCTACGGCAGAGTGACTGCCATGTCCATCCGGGTTTAGATCAAATAGTGCGAGTAGTCACTGTAAAAATCAAATCGGGTTCCTTTAAACGACCCACATGTAAATTGTGTGTTTTGCCAATTTCCACGGAATGATTCACAACATCCTTAGGTAATATTGTTTAGTAATTAGAGTTAAGAAATCTTTAACACCTTAAACATTTTTTATATTATGCAGCTTGCACGATAGATGTAAGCTTTATACTTTTATACAGTCCATTTAACTTTAAGTAATGCATCTATAGTGTAAGGCCAAAGGTCAACTTTGCCCTTGGTGGGCGGTATGTATAACTGATACCAATTTCTATTATTTGAGTAATATTCTTTGTTATTAGTTTCCCTTGCGTCCATAGATGGCGCTTTTCAAAAAATGTACATCGCGTTAGCGATACGTTTTGGTTAGTCAATAAAATAGACAGATACTTTGAATAAACAACAACTTTTACGGCTACAACCAGCTGTTTCATTTGACTCCTCCTTGGGCACCTTCGGTACGAGTTTGTACACGGCGAAAGCGTATAGGTAACCACTTGAGCTTTTTTCGAAGATCTGAAACATGATCATATTTCAGTGAGATCTAGATAGCTGGCATCAGCATAGTCGAGAATAGGAAAAATAATAGATTGTGCAAGCGCAGTCTTAGTGGCAGTGGGTAGAAAATTTTGAAGCCTACGCAGGGACCCTGCCGCTGCAAATACTTTACGCCTTAATTCCAGGAGATGCGGCCCCCAGGATAAGCGACTATCAATAACGATCCCCAGATTTTTTACTTCATTGCTATATGGGACTATTGTTCCATTGCAAGTCACTTGAGGTAGGGTTAACCAATCTATTTTATCAATCAACCTGGAGCTCCCGACAATAATGACTTGTGTCTTGCATGGATTTACTTTTAGACCGTACAAGGCACTCCAGCAGCATATCGATGTTAGGTCAGTATTTACTGTATTGACAGCTATCGCCAGTTTGTCCAGCGGGGCCCGAGAATATATCTGCAAATCATCAGCATACAGATGGTAGGAAGAAGATAGTTCGTCGGTGATAGAGTTTATAAAAACTGCAAACAGTAGGGGAGATAAAACGCCGCCCTGTGGTACACCAGCGGTTGTTGTACACCAAGGGGAGACGGATTCTTTGACACATACACGCTGCCGGCGACCAAACCGGTAACTACGAAACCAGTCAATCACCGTTGGAGGTATGTTAAGAGTGCTCAATATGCCAAGTAACACGTCGAAATCCACGGTATTAAATGCGTTACTGAAGTCCAACAAAGTTAGTACTGTCAGCTCACCGCTTTCCATACCTGATCTGATCCTTTAGGGCCATCTCGTCCACTCTATCAAAATGTCCACTGTATCAAGTCGTCCACTGTATCAAAATGCCCAGCGTACCATAATGTCTACTATATCAGAATGTCCACCGTATCAAAATGTCTAATGTATCAAATTGTCCACCGGGCACCGTATCCGAAGGAATGTGTAAATGATCAAATAAGTCTAATCATAGACAGACACTTCAATTTGTAGATTAAAACCTCACACTGGCCACTTCATTATATTTAAAGAGCTAGTTTGTCTTACCGACACATGTCAACTATCACATGTAAAAGGATTGATTTTACTATTCTATACTAGTTCCTTTTTTATTAATTAATTGCTATGTACGGCTTCGATATTACAGTCAATCAAAAGGGAAGAAAAACTGTCCTACGTGGTGGTTATCGGTACAACCTGCATAAAATAAATCAAAATAAATCTACTATATGGAGATGCGTTAATCGAAATGATTGTTCAGCAACTATTACTTTGAATGCAAATGAAACTAAAGTGCTTCGGGAAAATATGCATGGGTGTCGTTCAGAAGTAGTAAAGAACGAAGTATTACAAGTATTGGCATCAGTTAAAAAAATGGTATGTGAAGACTTAAGATCCATCCAAACAATTTATGAAAATCTATTCGAACCTCTTAGAAAAAAAAAGAAAATGGAAGATGTAAAAATTCCAGAAAATTTTGCAAAATCTTTTTATGTTTGCGAAAATGGTACTAATAAAAAAATATTAGTATTCTCTTCTGTCTGCAGTCGAAAAATTATTCATAATAACAAAACTAATTCATGCTGGCTTCAGGCAGATGGCACTTTTAAAGCATGCCCCAAGCCATTTTACCAATTATTTTCAATTCATTTAGACTTTAAATCTACAGAAATATCTATTAACATCTTTCCGGTTATTTTTGCATTACTACCCGATAAAACGGAAGAAACCTACACCCGTTTTATTCACCATCATTAAAGAAAAACTAAACGTTCGCATGGTTAAATATAAGTGCGACTATGAAAAGGCACAAATGAACGCTGTTCGCCATGTATTTCCAAATGTACACATTTCAGGATGTTTTCATCATTACAACGAAGCAATTATTAAGAAAAGCAATGATTTGGGATTACAAAATTGTAAAGAAGGACGAACTGTTACTACGCTCTGTTCCCTATTACCTCTTCTCCCAATAAATTATATCCAAGAAGGCTGGTTAGCTATAATGCAAATATCACCTAACTCACTAGAAATGGAACTATTTAAAAAATATTTCGATCGACAATGGTATCCTTTACTGTCTGAAACAGTGTCTACAGCGTCTGATGAACACCGTACAACCAACTCCTTGGAAGGTTGGCACAGACGATTAAACTCGAGAATAAGGCGGTCCCCAAACCTGTTTTATTTTATTAAATGCCTACATAAGGAATCCATTCACTTTGATTTTAAAATTAAAAACCTTTTATTTAATCCTCTACGAAAAAATAGAAGGAACAAGGACATTTATTTCGATAAAAAATATAAATATTATTTAAGGAAACTTCAAACAGATGATATGTCACCATTGCAATTTTTAAGAAAAATTTTATATTTTAAACTTGCTAATTAAAAAATTACATTTATTGGTCAGTGTTGTTGTATACAGACCTACCAAGTTGATTACCTGTTTATAATATAAGGATAATAAATCTGTTGCATTTAGCAAAGACGTATTTTTAACCAAATTGTTTTATTTTGTTATAGTAGACATTTTGATACAGTAGACATTTTGATACAGTGGTCATTTTGTTATAGTAGACATTTTGGAGTGGACATTTTGATACAGTAGACACTTTGATACAGTGGACATTCTGATAGAGTGGACGAGATGGCCCTAAAGGTATCTTCCGTAATATGAACCAAAGTAGTAGTAGTACTGTGACCAGGACGAAATCCAGACTGGAGAGGATTCAGTAGGGCGTTTTTTTAATAGGAAATTAGATAGTTGAGTGTTAATGAGACGTTCAAGGACTTTAGAAAGAAAGGGCAAGATAGAAATAGGGCGATAATCAGAAATAAAAAAAAATTCTTTTTAGGAATAGAGATTATCTGAGCCTCTTTCCACGTTTTTGGAAACACGTTGTTAGTTATTGAGAAACACTATATTGTATCCATCAAATCCTTTTCCGGAAATCAACAGTGTCAGGATTCGTCTTTATACCGCGCGGAATGAAAATGCTGGAGTTACTAAAATGAATTTTAAATAATTTCACGAAGTGCAAGTTCCATTGCAACACCGTAATTTAGTGTATGCAGAATATTATTATCAAGACACAACAGTTTTGGTGTTCTGAATGGAAGAAGATAGAGCTAAAATTTAGCAAACAAAGGAAATATTTGGTGACGCAACATTCAATTGTTGCCCATTTCCATTCGTTGAATTTTTTACAATACACGCTGAATTAGGCAGAACTGCTAATACAACTAAAACAAGACCCATAATTTACGCTTTACTAAGTGATAAGAAAACCGAAACTTACACAGCCCTTTTCAATATATTAAAATCCCAGTTTCCTAACTGGGAACCATTGAGTTGTCACTGTGATTTTGAAATTGCAGCTGTAAATTCCATTAATAATGTTTTTCCCGACATTGAGATTATTGGGAGCTATTATCACTGGCAGCAAGCAATGTGGAACATAGGAAAAAGATATTCGGAATTACAAAAAGTAAACCTCAAGCCAGAGTTGTGTTATTCAATATTGCCATTGTTAACAAGTGATTGACTTTTGGAAAGGTGGGAATATATTAAATCAAGGTGCAAAACACCAAAGATACGAAAAGTTTTTAAATTACTTGCAATGTTTTTGGCTGAAGAATGATATTGTTAAAACCATCTGTGTCTTTGGAGAAAGGCACCGAACCAATAACGTGACCAAATCTAGGCATAACAAAATAATTTTTTTTTTAAAATTGCTCAATCATAATGCGTCTCCTGAACGTTTTGGTCAAGTTATTGAAAAATAAAAAGAATAATCCAGTTATAACTAGAACAAAAATAGCAATTGAAAATGATGAATTCATAACCGATACAGTAATGGAATTATTACTGACGAAATATTAGTAAGAGAGCTGGCACGAAATTTTTGGGTAGGTATTTGAGGCAAGCTGAAAACTTATCAGATACCTTCCCTACCCTTTAACATTGCCAGGCGCGTGCAAAAATATTTTGCAAAAAATTATAAAAAATGTTTTTGAGGCAGTTTGAAATTTTAATGGAGTGTTATTTATAACTAAAAAATAAAATTCCCAAAAAAAACAGATCATTTCGGTGGGGCTTTCTGCCTGCCAAGTGATCAAACAAATAATGAATTGGTACGTAGTGCTATAGACAAGCTGAAGTGTGAGAGAGAGCGCATGACGACAGCTGTCTTCGTTCTTCTACAAGTGTATTGGACGTATCAATGACATTTTCTTCATTACTTGAATCTGTCTCGAACTTGAATCTGTCTCCAATTACACATAAGTAGTTATAGTTATGTTATAAACATATTTTTTTGCAAACTCAACCTTACGCACATGTTTTAAAGCTCTTTTACAAAGCAGTGCACAAAAAGCAATAAAAATTTACGACTGAAGTCTGCCGGTAGGACAAGGCATGGAATGGAGACTTCACATGTTTATACTTTTTATTTTTATACTATGTACGTTCACTTAGTATTTTAATAATTTATAAAAATATGTTCTCGACATATAATTATACTTTCATCTCAGTGTGTATATAAATGTACTGAAATAAACAGGTTTTTATTATTATTTATTGTAATTATGCCACTCACTTCTTTGCAAGAACAGGAAACGACAGCCAAACAAGAATCTGATACCGATACTTTAGTAAATGAAAGTTCAGAAGAGAAACAATTGTATGATGCCAGCAGTGATATATCAAATTCATAAAGAGATAATGACCCAGATTACACACCGGAAAGACAATTGATTGATGACGATTCTATACCATTAAGAAATATAACTCTGAGGCCAAGGAATATTAAACCTACTACTTATTTTTGTTAAGAAGAGAAACCAACAAGTTCATCAACATTATTAAAGGAACCAGAGACTGTGGAAGATGCTCTTTCATGCCCAAAAGCAAAAGAGTGAAAAGAAGCTATAGATAGCAAGTATGAATCGCTCCTTCAGAATAATACATGGACATTGGTAACTCTACCTGAAGACAAAATAATAATTCCTTGCAAATGGGTTTATAAAATGAAAATAGATGCAAATGGTGAAATTGAACGATACAAAGCAAGATTAGTCATGAAAGGATTCAGACAGAAGAATGGAACTGAATATAATGAAATTTTTGCTCCGGTAGTACGGCATACTTCAATAAGATATTTGTTTGCATTAGCTGTAAAAGAAAACCTTTATATAGATCAATTGGATCCAGTTACAGTATTTTTGCAGGGAGATATAGATGCTTAAATATATATGAATCAACCACCTGACTATGAATACGGACAAGAAGTTTGCAGATTAAATAAGTCTATTTATGGCTTAAAACAGGCGAGTCGCCAATGGAATTTAAAACTTACTTCTGTTCTCAAACAGTTGGGATTGAAAAGTACGTCTGTTGATCCATGTATTTACTACATAATTGATAATGGAAGCATCATCTTTATATTGATATATGTTGATGATTTATATTTTTTTTATAATAATGAAGAATAATGAAGGAAAGAAATCAAGCTACAACAAAAATTTGAAATGAAATCGCTTGGACCTGACCTGCCAGAGACAAAATTTATATTGTTCAGACTGCTTATATAGAAAAAATCCTACAGAGATCCAATATGACAGACTGCAATCCAGTCCATTCGCCCTGTGATCTTAGCTCCAAATTGATCAGCACAGGAGATCAAAATAATATTATTAGTAATGTACCTTATCAAGAAGCTATTTGTGTAGCTAGGGAGTTTGCATTACCTATCACAAGGTACAAGACCAGATATCTCTTTTGTTGTAAACAAATTGAGTAGTTTCAACAACAAACCAGAAATACAACACTGGTTAGCAGTAAAAAGAGTGCTACGCTACATAAAAGGAACTAAGGATTATAAATTAAAATTGAGCCAAAATAAAGATGAAAGAAGAGTGTTTGGCTACTGTGATTCAGATTGGGCTTCTGACTTGCAACACTGAACGCCATCTATTATGAATATTATGACGTTTAAAAAAAAACTCTGTTATCTGTTCTTGTCACCAATATACATTTTTTCCGTCGTTTTGCTCAGTTCGTGTTTTTAATTTAATTACCTAGTTCAATCAAATAAATACTAAAATACTAACATAAAATATTAGTACATATTGTAGAAACTAAGTAGGTATTTAGTATATGATGATTGCATGGTGGTGGTGAAAGCTTTGAATTTGGTATCATGTATCAAATTTAAGTTGGTGGTGATGAGTGGTTCTTCTTATAGTTAAAATGATATAAATACATATTTTTATAACCACGAGCATTAGCACTACTGTCATTAGCATGTCGCATTTCCTAAGTAATCGAAATTTACAGAAAATTAAAAAAAAGTAGTCAACATGTCTTCCTCTTCAACTTTTGAAAGTCGATTCAAAACTAAAATATGTTATATAAACATTAGTTACAAATTAAACTCAAATAAAGTCAAATGTGAAAAAAAATATTATTTTTATTAATAAAAAAAATAGTTCAATATTAAAAAAAGGACTCCATTGAAAACAAACAGGGTCATTTGTATTATGCGACTAATTTCAAGGACGTTGCAATGCGTTGTTCTTACACTGATACGCAACTATTGAAATGTACTATATTGGACCGTTATGTTAAGATTTTAGATAAAATAAATCAAAATCACATAATACTTCCTATATTTAGTCATGAAAAACAGAAAATCAAATCAATAAACTATTTTACTTACCGAAAATAAGATATTCCATAATTTTTTAAGGTTCTTGACGTATCATTTTTGCAATTTTTCATAGAACACTTCGGCATTTTTGTCGTGCGTACATAAACACAGGCGAAGCGAGACAATTTGAAATGAGCGCTTAATTTGAAATTTAGCTGATTTTATGCGGACGGTTTTGATGTCCGCACTGTGTATCTTGGGTTTTTTGTATATCAATGGTTTTAGGCTCCAAAAATCAAGTCCAATCCATACTAGAAATGGATCCAATAATCACTACTGGCAGTGAGAGGATCGAGAGGGTGGATACTGCGACCAACCTTGCCATCTACGGACTCGAGAGTTACGGTTTGAGGCACATATCAATAAAGTAGTCAGTAACTGCTTCTACAGACTAAAAATCCTCTATAATATACGTCAGTATATGAGTGAGTCGCTACGTAAGCTTCTAGTTGATAGCCTTGTTTTGTCAAAGTTTAATTACTGCGACACTGTCTACGGACCATGCCCGCTTAGGCGGACAGACAACCTAACAGAACGGATCCAGAATGCATGTGCCCGCTTTTGTACTGACATTCCCAGAAGGAGTCACGTAACACTCTATCTAAATAATCTTAAATTCCTTAAGATGTCCGCTAGGCGCAGGCTTCACCTGGCCAGTCTATTGTTCGGGGTGGTGACCACTCAACGACCGGCTTACCTCTTTGAGAAACTTAGCTGGAAACATGAAAAGCAGCGATTCAGTAAAAGGTCGAAGATCCCCCCTTGTCAATGCCGAGGTACAGGACTGCGGGGGTTGTTTCAGGCACACACTGTTGGAATGTCCTCTCCCCACCATCGTCTCATGTATATGGTGGCGCAGTCTAAGCCATTTTTAGAATAAAAAATTGTACACTTATTTGAATATTGTCATTATTGTTTCTTCTGGCTGTTTATAGACAAGCAGCGAATGAATCGTACGTACATGTACATGAAACGAAACGTACGTATGTACGTACACGAAACGTACATAACGTGTACGTTCGAAACGTAGGTACGTACACGAAACGAAATGAATCGTACGTACACAATATTCATATCAATCATTGTATAATATGTATTAGTTTTTTCATCCAAACTATAAAGTACCTATCTCCATTCATAAATTCTTTATTATATCAATCTGCTAATCTTGAGCGGAATACAGATTGTTTTTTCTTTTTTCTCTTACTTACCCTTCATAGCCTTCAACGAGAGGCGTGTGGGGAGTGCCCAGGCGTTCTCTAACTTGATGTTCTGCTATTGCTTGCTAATTGAAGGATAGATGCCGTATCTGAAAGTTGAAAATTTATTAATTGCATTTATTGTTAACACACATTCGAGCTGACTTCATAACGGGAATCTGCTTACCATATTCATTCACAGCTGCATGGCATCAGTGTGTTGACTTGTGGGTTGTATTTTTTGTGATGACGCTCATACATCTCAAGGTATAATCGGCACTGCTTATGCTACACTGCACGATTATTAACGGCCTCTTCAGGAAAGCGCTGCAATTATGCCAATGTCAAGTATTCACTTGTAACGTGTAAATGTTTATAAAATTATTAATGGCGTGACGCCAATATCAAGTAGTTTGAGACGAAAAAAGCTTAGTATATACGGATATGATGTGTCAGTTATATAGCTGACGGCGAAGGCGGGCGTGGCACATGCGTATGCGTGGCAGAGCCACATTCGCTCGCGCCGGAGTTCATTTGACATTGAGCTAGCAGAAGCGCGGGGAGCGTCCTGTAGAATCAAAGAATGAATTTCATTTATTCAGTTTAGGCACACAAAGGGCACATATGAACGTCAAAATTTTACAATTGGATATGTCAAGAAATAATATAAAAATAATTTCTTTCTTTCTTTATTCTTTAAGTAGAAATTCACGTTCAGCATTACCAATTTTTGTTAGCTGATTATTCTTTTAACGAATCTTAGAATATTGGTGTTCTGCACTAGTGAAACAAGAAAAAATATTGCAAATATAGTAGCACTGCAACCTCTTACGCACCTCGCGTACCCGGAATAATAGTTGTCGATTAAATTTAGTCAGACGCTCGTTCAAGTAGAATGGGCCGGGAGTCACTCCGAGGCCGAAGTCCGTAGTATTCGCCCCGCGCCGAACACGCATATTCTTTAGCAGGTCGTCTCGTACCGATCTGCGCGTCAGCCGAACCACAAGGGGGCGGGGGCGAGGGCGACCGGACGACAAATTCCCGCTGCCACCGCCGACCCTTGGACTCCTTGGACCTACTCTTTCAGCGCACACGATGTCCCGCTCATTTGGATGAGCGGGACATCGTGTGGATGGGGAATCCACACGATGGATCCACAGAATGGGGAGCCACTAAGATGGGGATGACCTTGGGGTCATCCCCATCTTAGTGGCTATTAATGTGACAATATGCACAGGGTTCTCACCATTGCTCTCTGGCAGATTTGATATCTCCAAATCATTGGCCAATAATAGCTGATCCCGCTCATTTAGCTCTGCCTTAAGCTCCTCCACTACATTTTCCAAGGTGGTATAAAAAAAAGTGATAAACAATGTCCCAATGAATTGTAATTTGTTTTACTTTATATTGAACGTACTTGGATAAACAATAAAATGTTAACCAATTGATCAGTGTTTTTGCAGAGAGACATCGCAGTAAAAATGTGGCAGAATCTTATCATTCTGAATTCAGCAAAAGCCTCAATAAGAACACAGTAACCCTTATACGAAAAAACTAATACGAAAAGTTGCCTGGCAAAAATTGTGTAAAGCGATGAGGTCCTCCATCCTTTGTACCGCTCTTGTCTTGTCAATTTCTGTAATATGAATATTGTAATTGGCGTACAACAAAGTAATAATAATAATAATATGGTGAAATAACTTTTTAAAACATGTTCTTAATAAGGTAGCGAATGAAATAATATAATTAATAATATATTATTAACTCAAATTATTATTTATAAGAATTATTATATTATGTAATCTAGTGGTTATAAAACCGAATAAATTTTGTTATATTTTCATGTAAGTTTACATTTAATTTTAATCCCCGTTCGCCTCAAATATATTTCGGTATGGATATGTAGTTTTCACATTTTTAAAAAGCAGCCTGTGTTAAATTTTCTAGCTAAACAATTTCTGGATCAGGAAGTAGGGTTTACAGTTCAAATACTCAAATAAATTGGGACTGTTTCAATATTTAATTGGAAATGTCAGTGACTGCCAAAATTCAGTCTATTCGGTTATTTAGGGATCCAGTCATTTTGGGATTAAGGTTTTTCGGAAATCAGGTAATTTGGTTACATTACGAATTGAACTTCAGGTATTTTGGTTTAAAGACTAATTGATTGATTGATTAACCTGCAACTAAAGTGGTCTATGTAACATTTTTGGCTCAATCCATCTATGAGCATTTTTGACATTGATTAAAAAAAAAAAATTGCCAGATTTAGATATCAAATCGATGCATTCCGACTTCGAGATTGCCCTATGGAATGGTTTACTAAAATTTTACACAAACGCACAAGTAATAGGTTGCTATTATCACTGGACCCGGAACATGTTGCGCATGAGAAAGAAACAAAAACACAAGAGCAAGGATGAAAAACGAATTATAGCACTGTGCAGTTTTAGCACTTCTTCCGAAAGAATCAATGTTAGATACATACAATCTGAATATGAAGCTATAAATTTGAAAATGCATTAATTTATAGCATAGCATACGTTCAACAGTTACTTAAAAACCTCTTGATAGAATCAGCGCTTTTGAGCAACGTCACCGAACTAACAATGTCTTGGAATCATTCCACTCCAGTCTAATGTATAATAAAAACAACGTAACATTGTTACGTCTATTAAATGTAATTGTTGATAATGAGTCATTCATCGACATTCAGATTCCAAAACAGCGAAAACAAAAATATATTATCCGAGATGACTACATTAGACAGACCGTGATCCAACTTATAAGTCAAGAGATCTCAATAATATTAAACGCCCTAAACTTGTTAGATCTCCACAAAAACACTTACATACCCTTACAGAAGAAATCTATAGTGATAGACACATGCTCAATAGTCCGCAGATTTTTAAGCCCAACCACCCCTCACGCTTAACACTAGTCACACTATGCAAGACATTCACCCACATAATTCATCTACAAATAATTATAACGCACACACACGCATGAACACGCCAATCACCATACATACACCAGGATTAGGAAACATAAGCCCGTCCCTCCTTTCGGAACATTCTATCCGTTCCCCTAAACATCCGTTCCCAAAACATCTGATGTTACTTTACTACTTTTCCAAAACGTCCGTTTTCAGGAACATCCACAACCTAAAATATCTATATCTCAAAATATCCGTTTCCTAAAATGTCAATTGTCCAAAAAGTCAGTTTCTCAAAATCACCATTTATCAATGAAATTAAAGGAGTTTGCGGTAGTTACCTAACACTTATATTTCTGTTAGTTATTAATATTTGTACATAAACCTCTTTACCATTCTACTTAAAAAGATAATCAAACTCATCCACATATTACTAGCAACATGCTTTTATAATACGAAGTCTTTAGTTTTTAATGTCAATATTTTTTTCCAATCTATTAATACTAAAGGAATATCCCTTCAAACTCAGAAATGAAACAAGATTACATAGATATCTTACGATTTAATTTCCAACACTGTTAACGGTTCTGTTGTCGGTATTCGAATAATAAATGTCCGTCTGGCTTATTCGAAGACAACCATCTGTCAGTGTCAGTGACACCTAACGTCACTAATGTCGTGAAGGTGTCACTGTCACTTTTGCATAGAACTCACAATCTGACATTAAAGTTACAATTAAATAAATAACGTTTTATTATTATCTGTTACAGTGAAATAATTACAATAAAATACAATTTAAGTCTCTTATTTAAAGTAATAATCTTAATAATAATTAATATCCGCATGGGCTTGAATTGAGATCTTCGCCTGCTACGAGCTTTCTCGATGCTGGGTTTACCTATACTCGCCGAGGGATGCCGTGCGCTTACTTTAATTATACTTGTACGGGCCAACCGCACAGTCATTACTTAGCAATAATTGTAGGTCAATAGAGTACGCGTAAACCATATGCACTTTACAGCACATCAGTTCACGTTCGTATCCGATACACGGTCGACGCGTCCTCATTATCAATCATTTAGTCCTAAGTATCAATTAGTCTTAAATATCAATATATCATAATATCACTCAAGCAACTCTATCATTTCTATCACACTCCGATGTCCCATACATCGCTTTGGTCCTTCGAGGAAATAGATATCAGCGAACTTTAATTTCAATAAAAGTGGTTACGGCGAAGCAGTTGGAACGAGTAGCGGCAGTAAGAGCAGCTTCCGTAAGAGTATCAGCAAGCAGTCCACAAGTAAGATCTTTCCATTTTTTTACCTGTATCACTCGTCGCAATTACAATGGAGGATCTGCTCGCTACCCAAAACCAGCTGATGGGAGCTATCAATCAGCTCTCCGTCAATTTCAAGAAAGATGGGGCGGATCGTAAGAACGCCACATACCTCAAAAACCGTTTGGAAACTCTGGATGCCTATTGGCAAGAGTTTCAAGCGAATCACAAGCAGTTGCAGGAATGTGATCCCTCGCACGAGTATTTCGTAGAGTCCTGCTACGAGCGTACTTTACAATTCTATAAGGAAACTCGCGCGTGTTTCATAGAGTATGCTCTCGAGTCTAGGAAAGAGGATAAACCTCTTCTCAAACCCGCTAACCCCCTGACAATGCCCAGATCGTTGGATAATCCGACGACCTCCAAGTCACCACTCCTGGATGGACCATCCGGGAGGACAGCACCAGTACAGGGTCAGTCGTTTGACTTTCAACCTGCATCAACTAGCACTCGCCCTTCTCAATCCCCTAGTATTAACAGTAGGTTAGATGAGATGCTTCGTAACCAGAAAAGTAATTTTAAAGCCTTCTCTCGCACTATTTCAAACGTAGACTACGCCTCTGGGGATTTCTTGGGAATTAGAGGACCTTTTGAAGTCAGTTTCGCTGCGTTGTTCGGCTATCGATAATCTGCACTGGAAGATCGATAGTGAACTTCAGGAAGAGAATGTAGAATACGAACAAGCATTTAGCTCGTACGAGAGGAAATACGACGCTATCAAGAGAGAAATCAATATCAAAATACGATCGTCCCGGCATAACGAACATACGACCCCCCGAACAGACATCCCCAGCTTCAGTGGTAGCTACCATCAGTGGATCACATTTAAAGATTTATACACGGAAGCTGTGCACAACAATGGATGTATGTCAAACAGCCAGAAAATGCAGGTCTTGAAAGGAAAGTTAAAGGGAGAAGCCGAGACAATTGTCTCCCACCTACGGATCACATCCGATAATTATCAGTTGTGTTGGGATATTCTAAACAACAGATATAACAACACTAAACTCATATTTGGGTCATATATGAGTATAATCATGAACCTGCCGATTCTACAACAACAGTCGTCAGTACATCTAAAAAGATGCACGATAGTATTATTGAAGGCCTAAATTCTATCAAAAACTTAGGCGTCGATATCAGCACTTGGGATCCAATGGTAATCTATATTTTGGAGCATAAATTGGACCCTGAGACAAGTAAGGAGTACTGTCAATACCTGAAAAATCCGAGAGACCTACCAACAGTTAAGGATTTCGCGGACTTTCTGGAGAACAAATTCACGTCACTGGAATCTTCGCAACGTAAACCACTCAGCCCGCCTAAAACACATCATCTGGAGCAGGGAAATCAGCAAAAACAGCATACTCCTTACAGACAAAATATCAACAAGCAAAGACAGAGCAATAACGTTGTTGTGAAAGACACAAAAACGAAATGTCCACTCTGCAAAAAAGATCATGGCACTGTGACACGTTCCTAAAAATGCAACCTAGTGAGAGACGTAACACAGTTACAAAGTTGAAATTATGCACAAATTGTCTGCATGATCACTTCGGTAAAAAGTGCTTATCGGAGAAACGTTGTCGAGATTGCAAGGGCAGCCACAATACGCTGATTCATGAAGCGTGTGTAAATCAAAGTAGGTCAGTGGAACAGCAGAAAACTGTTACACACGCATCGCAATGTGACATAACAGAAACTCTCCTAGCAACAGCCATGGTGAACGTGAGATAAGCTGATGGGTCACTTATCAAAATGCGAGCTTTGATTGACCAGGGCTCACAAGCTTCGCTCATTACGGAGAATGCAGCCCAGTTGTTGAAGTTACCTAGACATAGGAGTAAAGGAGTCATTTTCGGATTAGGAGCCCAAGAGAACAACTGTAAAGGGGTCCTTAAATTAGCGTGTTCAGCGATATACAGTGACTACCAATTTGATACTGATGTCTTTATCATGAAAAATTTAGTAAACAATCTACCAAATCAGACCTTTAACAAGCCGTCATGGGAACTTCTAGACAACATACAATTGGCCGATCCTGAATTCTACATCAAACGGCCAATAGACCTATTATTAGGAGCAGATGTCTACCCAGATATCATCTTACATGGCATTATTTCTTCCGACAATCACACATACACATCACTCAACAAACCCGACTTGGTTGAATTTTGTGTGGAAGTGTCAAGTCCTATCAATGCAATGTCATTATCAACAACGTGGAGGAAATACAGCGATTCTGAGAAATAGAGGACATACCAAATGACTCATCTATGTCTCAGGAAGATGCACATTGTCTCGATTACTTCAGAAAAGCAACAAAAAGACGGTCAGATGGAAGATATATTGTAAGGATACCTCTGATTCCTAATGCGGAAGAGCAGCTGGGGGAATCAAAATCAAAAGCAATCGCACAATTCAAGCAATTAGAAAGAAGGTTCAAGAAGAGCGCGGATGTCGAAATGGGTTACAAGGCATTCATCCGCGAATATATCAATCTTAATCATATGCATCTCGCACCTAGGATCACAAAGCTGAGCATTTATTTGCCACACCATTGTGTTTTAAAGGCTGATTCTACGACAACAGCGCTTCGAGTCGTCTTTAATGCGTCAGCTAAAACATCGAGCGGTAAGAGCTTGAATGACGTCATGTATCGAGGTCCCAACCTACAACAGGACCTACTGACATTAATTATCAAGTGGAGGCAATACAAATATGCCTACACAGCGGATATTGAGAAGATGTTCAGAAACATAAGTATTCATGACGACGATAAAAGGTGGCAAACAATCCTATGGCGAGAATCTCCCACAGACAGCATGAAAGAGTACCACCTTTCGACGGTAAGCTATGGAACGAAGTCAGCTCCGTTCCTGGCCATGATGGTGCTAAAACAATTAGCCCAGGATGAAGGCTACAACTACAAATCGAGTCCAGCTGCAGCAGTCCTTAAAGAGCAGTTCTACATGGATGACCTCATTCATGGGAACCACAACCTGCAAGGCACCAAGCAATTACAAACGGATTTAATACACTTACTGAAAACAGGAGGTCTCAATCTAAGAAAATGGTCAGCGAATAGCCCAGAGTTATTACAAAATGTAAGTGTAGCAAGTTTAAACGATCAGGTACGAGTATATGACTTTAAGGACGACGTATCAACTAAAGCACTCGGTCTACGTTGGCATCCACAAGCCGACGAATTCACATATGACCTCAAAGTGAATTGTACGGGCTCGATAAAATACACTAAACGGACTTTACTATCAGAAATATCAAAGTTATTCGACCCGCTAGGCTGGCTTACTCCAGTTAAAACAAAGCTTAAATTACTATTCCAACAAATGCCCACTGTGACGCAGGAAATCGTACGCCATACCAAGTCCTATAAAGAAAGAATCCAACAACACCCAAACACTCTGGCTCGGTCACTAATGGAGAATCACAACAAAGCGCGACGATTAAAGCGCAAAATACCTCAAGACCTAATCCAATCACAGTAAATACAACTACTGTGGAAACAATGAGGATGTGACACAGGTCGCATACTGAGCAAGCCAGCGATAGCACCAACCAACATACTTCTGAATGTCCCACTGAGGAGACAGATTGTAGCAATAATAAATAAAAAAATAAAAAAAAATAACATATGACCTCAAAGTGAATTGTACGGGCTCGTTAAAATACACTAAACGGACTTTACTATCAGAAATATCAAAGTTATTCGACCCGCTAGGCTGGCTTACTCCAGTTAAAACAAAGCTTAAATTACTATTCCAACAAATTTGGTGTCACGACCTAAAATGGGATGACGAGCTTCCAGCGGTGATAACCAATGAGTGGATGAAAATCAGAAGCAATTTGAAATATATCTCAGAAATTCGAGTGCCTCGATGATTACAGATTCGTGAGAATGATGTTATAGAACTGGGGATGGAGTTGCTCGCGTCCGTAGGATTTACCACCTTTCCTGTCACTCCCTACACGTGTCCCCTGGGTGGTGCAAAACGAGCAACAACGCCGAGTATCGAGCGGCGGTCAACTAACTCGATTACTCGACCAACCAAAGGCAGGAAATGGCCTAGGAATCTTGGAACACCTACAAGGCTTGGCTTGATTGTCTGGCCTCTGAGGAAGAAAACCTCCACAAAAAATAATAAAAAATAACCCCAATCCTAAGGTGGGCAACGTGCCGAGAGGATGTATGACTGATGGGAAATCAGTCTCTAACGCCAACCTCAGTGGGACGGGCAACCACTGTTGTATTTGCCTTCTACTGGGAATAGGCGTCACCCCAGGTAGTGACTTTTAAATCGTCCTCTCTCGTGGGAACAATATGAAAAATTCAAATACCTCTGAAAATATACCTAAATTAGATAATAAGAACTCAAAAGTGCTGACTCAACAACTCCTCCACAAAGAAATGTTCATCAATCGGCCAAGATCAAGTTCTTTTAGCGGCACAACCAATCAAGACAAAGCGACTGTTGTTCAACCAGATGAAACAATTAGTGAACCTGAAGAACAACAGTACATAGAAGTGCACTATGGCAAAAGGCAAAGATCCAGTCCAGACGCAATAATGCGTAGCCAAAAACAAACAAAATTGAGTTACTGGCTAGCAGCACCAGCAATACCAACATCCAACAGCTTCACAGGGCTCGACGATGTAGAACGAACAGATAAACCTGAAACACAAGCACCAAAATCTATAAGACCCCCACCACTGTTTATTGATGGCGTCAAAAATATCCAACCCTTACAAAAATTATTAGAAGAAGTCGCAAAAGGAGAGTATGAAATTAAAGTATTTAGAAGCGACAGAGTTAAAATACAATCGAAAACAGCAGAATCATACTCCACTATTTACAAAGAACTGAAAGCAAAAGGCACAGAATTCTTCAGTTATCAGCCTAAACAAGATCGCAGCTTTAAAGTGGTACTCAAAAACTTACACGCATCGACAGATAAAGAAGAAATAAAAATAGCTATTGAGGAGCTTGGCCATAAAGTAACTAATGTCTGGAACATCCAAAACTCAAGAACAAAACAGGCGTTACCAATGTGGAACATCGAACTAGAATCCCGTGAAAATAATAAAGACATATATAGCGTAAAATCTCTATTACACTGTCGCATATTGTTTGAAGCACCCAGACCTAAGCGTGTAATCCCTCAATGCACCAATTGCCAAGATTATAATCACACACAAAAGTTCTGCAATAGAAAGCCCAGATGTGTCAAATGTGCAGGTTCGCATCACACTTCACTTTGCCTACGGAAAGAAAAATCAAACCAGGTTAAATGCGTCCTCTGCGAGGGAAACCACCCAGCTAACTATAAAGGCTGTACAGTCTACAAGGAGCTGTTGAAAGTCCGATATCCGCCCCCAATCACTCAACATAAAAGAAGCCCTAGGAGTGTTGAACATGCACTTACAAATAAAACAACGAATAACGGAAAATCGTATGCATCAGCCACAAAAGAACTCCCCAAACAACCTGCGTCGCAAACCGTTAATGTCGAAGATGACAACAAAAAAACCAATGAACTCAAAGCCATTACAGAGACACTTGTTGCCCTGATGAACCAAATGCTAATTATGACCCAAACGTTAACCGATCTTATCACAAAAATGCCATTACATTCACAACATTAAAATTAGGTGTATGGAATGCCAATGGCTTGTCAAAACACTCGGAAGAGTTAAAAAAATTCCTCAAAATTCACCACATAGATGTTTTACTAATATCAGAAACGCACTTCACACCCAAAAGCTACTTGAGGATACCTGGATACAATATGTACCACACTAACCGCCCTGACAACAAAGCACATGGAGGATCTGCTGTACTCATCAGGTCTAACATCAGGCATTACGTACTACAAGGCTACTGTAAAAATTACATCCAAGCAACAAACGTCGTAATAACGGACTGGATCAGCGACATTACAGTATCGGCCCTCTACTGTCCGCCGAGATTTACTATCAAGGAATCAGAGTTTAATGACTTTTTTCAATCCCTTGGAGAAAGATTTATTGCGGGAGGTGACTATAATGCCAAACACACGTTTTGGGGCTCTAGGCTTGTTCTACCCAGAGGGCGCGAACTCTTTAAATGCGTCCAAACAAGAAATATGAACGTGATATCGTCTGGTCAACCCACTTACTGGCCAACAGACAAAAGTAAAATCCCGGATGTTATCGATTTTTGTGTCAGCAAAGGAATCGTAAACAACAATATATCGTGTCAGAGTTGCTGGGACCTATCCTCAGACCACTCTCCAATCATAGTTGAACTACACACCACCGCTCAAGAATGCGCCAAAAAATGCGTTTTGCATAACAAAAAAACTAACTGGCCCCTATTTCGAGAGCTCATCGACAAAGCATTCCAGGAACCAGTTAGTCTAAAAACTGAAGACGAGATAACAGAAGCTGTTCTGTATTTCAACAACAGTGTGCAGGATGCAGCCTGGTCGTCAACCCCACCACTGCCACATAGAGGCACAGACAACTATGTAGCGAAACATATATTAGATAAAATAATCCAAAAAAGGAGAGTGAGGAAGCATTGGCTGCAAAGTAGAGACCCCGTTGTGAAAAAACAACTCAATCACATCAACAGACAGCTGAAACACATTTTAGACAAGGACCGTAATGACGGATTTCAAAATTATCTCACTGGCCTGGATGCTACTGCTTCCTCAGATTACTCATTGTGGAAAGCCACCAGAAGACTGAAGCGGCCTGTTGATGTTTCTTCTCCTATAAGGAAGTCTGATGGTTCCTGGGCACGGACGGACCAAGAGAAAGCCGATACCTTCTCAGAACATCTCTCAAAAGTATTTATCCCTCATTCATATGAAGGCTCTCCAGTGGATGCCGCAGAAATTACTGACTACTTGAATACTACTAAAGATAAGGAGGAAATGCCATTAAAATTCACAAGGACAGAAGTTGCTCGAATCATAAAAAAATCGGACCCTAAAAAGTCACCAGGATACGACCTTATTACAAACCGCATATTACAGGAACTACCAGAATCTGGCATAACTTTTCTGACGTCATTATTTAACGCCATGTCAAGACTACAGTTCTTTCCCATGGAGTGGAAGGTTGCGCAAATTATAATGCTACTAAAACCAGACAAACAACCAGAAGAAGCAAAATCATATAGACCCATAAGCCTTCTACCCATCCCATCCAAAATATTTGAATCTCTGCTGCTGCAACGAATGTTACCTATACTCAAGGAAAAAGAACTAATTCCTGACCATCAGTTTGGGTTCCGCAATAAACATGCCACTGTCGACCAAGTGCACAGACTAGCAAATAAGATCATGGAATCACTGGAGGCAAAGTCTTACTGTACTGGTGTATTTCTGGACATATCGCAGGCGTTCGACCGCGTTTGGCATGCGGGTCTGCTTTTCAAATTAAAATACGCCCTACCAGATCACTTGTACGGAATACTAAAATCATTTTTACGACAGCGCCAATTTATAGTACAAAGTGGGGAAGCACTGTCTGATCTTCGTCAGATCCAGGCAGGAGTGCCACAGGGTAGCGTTCTGGGTCCCATACTCTACTTGCTTTTCACTGCGGACTTGCCGATATCCGAATCACTAACTACTGGTACCTTTGCTGACGATACTGCCATACTAGCTACACATAGTGACCCAAAAATTGCCTCACAAATACTCCAAGAAGGACTACATGACGTATCAGACTGGCTTAAAAAGTGGCGGATAAAAGTAAACGAAACCAAATCAGTCAATGTTACGTTTACTTTAAGAAGAGGATCCTGTCCTCCAGTCACACTAAACAACATTGAAGTCCCACAAGCAGATCATGTGAGATATCTTGGATTGCATTTGGATAAAAAACTTACCTGGCAAAAACATATTTTCACCAAGAGGAAGCAACTTGGTATCAAAATACGAAAACTTTATTGGCTCATAGGGCGAAAGTCTCAGCTATCCCTAGAAAACAAAATACTCTTGTACAAGGCAATATTGAAGCCAATCTGGACGTACGGGATCCAATTATGGGGTACCGCATCTCACTCAAACATAGAAATCATACAGAGGTTCCAAAATAAAGCTCTACGTATGATAACCAACGCGCCCTGGTTCGTACCCAACGAACTACTACACCGTGACCTACGAATGCCCACTGTGACGCAGGAAATCGTACGCCATACCAAGTCCTATAAAGAAAGAATCCAACAACACCCAAACACTCTGGCTCGGTCACTAATGGAGAATCACAACAAAGCGCGACGATTAAAGCGCAAAATACCTCAAGACCTAATCCAATCACAGTAAATACAACTACTGTGGAAACAATGAGGATGTGACACAGGTCGCATACTGAGCAAGCCAGCGATAGCACCAACCAACATACTTCTGAATGTCCCACTGAGGAGACAGATTGTAGCAATAATAAATAAAAAAATAAAAAAAAATAACATATGACCTCAAAGTGAATTGTACGGGCTCGTTAAAATACACTAAACGGACTTTACTATCAGAAATATCAAAGTTATTCGACCCGCTAGGCTGGCTTACTCCAGTTAAAACAAAGCTTAAATTACTATTCCAACAAATTTGGTGTCACGACCTAAAATGGGATGACGAGCTTCCAGCGGTGATAACCAATGAGTGGATGAAAATCAGAAGCAATTTGAAATATATCTCAGAAATTCGAGTGCCTCGATGATTACAGATTCGTGAGAATGATGTTATAGAACTGCACGGGTTTTCTGACGCATCAAAAAATGCCTACGCCTGTGTGATTTACTGCAAAATTGACAGCTCTCAAAACAGAAGGGTTAACAACTCAGTAACGCTTGTCGCTGCAAAGTCTAGACTAGTTCCATCTAAAAAGGATGTCACTTTACCACGCCTGGAACTCAGTGCCGCACTTCTATTATCAACGTTAATGCAAAAGGTACAAGCATGTTTTACGGGCTATACCATCAAAACATTTGGTTGGTGTGACTCTACGGCCATGTTAGGATGGCTGCAGGGGGACCCTGGACGTTGGCAACCTTTTGTAGCTAACAGAGTAGTTCGGATTACGGCTGTTCTACCAGCAGAAACATGGCGTTATGTGAAATCCACCGAGAACCCAGCTGACTGTGCCAGTCGCGGCATCATCATGGATCAACTCACTCAACATCCCCTGAAAGAAAGCGAGGAGCGACATTGTTACAGCACTCAAGAGGAGTTGCGAAAATCAAAACAAAGCAACGTAGCAACACCGCCATGCACTAACGACGATGACGTAATTTTGAGCTTACTGAGCAAAAATAGCTCGTGGACTCGCGTCACACGTATACTAGCCTATGTATTACGTGTCAAACAAAATGTAAATATCAAATTAACATTTCTCACTGCAGCAGAACTTAGACTAGCAAGACTAAGAATCATTAAACGTATACAGGAGATTGAGTTCGAACAAGATATCAATCACCTGCGAGATCACAACAGAGTAAGCCCCAAGAGTAGATTATTATGTCTGACGCCATTCATTGACCAGGACGGACTCTTGAGGGTGGACGGTAGGCTCAAAAATGCCGTTATCAGCAAAGACATGATGCATCCACTGATAATACCACAAAGCAGTCACTTGACCAACCTCCTCATTGATCACGCCCACAAAAGGACTTATCACGGAGGAGCTCGAGTAACACTAGCCAGTCTGCGACAGCAATATTGGGTAATTGGCGGTAACCGTACAGTCAAAGCACGGCAATGTGTCCCGTGCAGAAGGCACGACCGAACCAAGCACACCCAAATAATGGGAGATCTACCGCAATGTAGGTCGAATCCGTCAAGACCATTCTATAACACAGGTGTTGACTTTACGGGGCACGTGTACGTAAAGGCGAGCAGAGGAAGAGGCATAAAAACCTTCAAAGGGTATATTGCGGTGTTTGTTTGCATGGTCACTAAGGCAGTACATCTGGAGTTAGTGTCTGATTTGACCACATCCGCATTTTTAGCAGCGCTAAGAAGAATGGCCGCAAGACGTGGAGCGCCTGGTCATATCTATAGCGACAACGGCACGAACTTTGTTGGCGCTAACAGAGTACTTAAGCAAGAGATGCTCAATTTAAAGAACATCATCAATGTCGAAGTTTTGTCGGAACTTAGCGAAATGAAAATAACGTGGCATTTCAATCCCCCCTCTTGGCCTAGTGCGGGCGGATTATGGGAGGCAGCTGTGAAGAGCTTGAAATATCATCTTCGACGAACTATAGGCGAACAGAAACTCACCTTTGAGGAGTACACTACCCTACTTTCATAGTTAGAAGCTTGTTTGAACTCTAGACCTCTCTGCGCATTAACAGAGGATATCAATGACATCAATTATCTCACGCCAGCTCATTTCTTCTCAAGTGGCCCAGTTTTGAGCATAATAGAAACGGAAAAGGATGAAAGAACAAGATGGCAGTTGACACAAAAGATTTAGCAGTGGCAGTCCGAATATCTAACACAACTGACGTCACGTACGAAATGGTTACAACCTAAATCAAATATCAAGGTTGATGATGTCGTCGTCGTACACGACGCCAACCTGCCCCCTGGGAAGTGGGCGCTAGGCAGAGTGACGGAAGTGTGTCCCGGAAAGGATGACTATGTTCGTGTCGTCAAGCTAAGGACTAAAAGTACCACTATTCAACGACCAATTACCAAATTATCTTTACTGCCAGTCAACCCCGAGACACAGAATACAAGAGCCAACAATATCAGTGAAACAAAGGTCAAAGCTAGGAGGAAACAATCGCTTAAAAGCCTGCTACTTACATTACTGTTGATGTTCTCTATACTGTGTACACAACGCGTAGACGGTGCATATAATATATCATATTTTAAGGACTCACAGAGTCTCTACTTTGACCAAATTTCAAAAATGCAGATTATACGAGACGATTGGAAGATGGTAGTATTTTATGACATGGGTCCCTACTGGCAAGGATCCAAATTGCTGACAAAATATATCAAATACCTCGACGAATCGTGCAAAAAAGAAAAACAACAAGCGCAGTGTAATCTAATCTTACTACAACTAAATCAAGGTTACAACGAGCTAACCTACTACGATCAGCTGTTGCTTAGTCAACACTCCGGCAAGGAAACCCGAGTACGCCGAGGCCTCATTAACGGCGTAGGTAATATCGCACACACATTGTTTGGAGTATTAGATGATGACTTTGCCCAACAATACCAGCAAGATATCAACCTCGTACGAGACAATCAACAACACCTAGCCAACCTCTGGAAGAACCAGACATCGGTTCTAGAAGCACAGCACAACTTCCTGAAGCGGCTAGAAGCATCCATAAACCAGCAGCACAAATTATTCCATCAACACCTGAATATGTTAGACAACACAACCAACAGGTTAAAGGAGGAGGTAGAGAGTGCAAAGGCTAGCAATTCACTTACACTATCAGCCATCATAGCGAACAACATTCTCAGAAACCTTAAAACCATACAGGACAGTCTCTTAGATACTGTTACAGATATCTACCATGGGAAATTCAATCTCCACGTCTTATCACCATCCCAATTAATAGACGAGTTAAGTATTATTTCCGGGCATTTGTCGAAGGCGGTAGCACTACCTATAGAAGACTTCCACAGTGGTACTGGGTTATCAAAGCTTTCCCATCTTCTAAAGGTAAAGGTCCGAGCAACTGACCAATACCTCATTTTCGAAATAAAAATCCCATTAGTGATCCCCCAAAAACTCCAAAATCAAATAATAAGCATAGTCCCTATCTCAGAGTATGTATGAGTATGTATAATGAATATTCGGCGAGATTCATACTTTTTAATGACTGAGAGTGATCTGCAGTCATTAAAAAGTGCTATCAATTAGATGATAGTACAAAATTGTGTGAACTGCAGACACCAATTTACCACATGCAGAACGATCACAGCTTATGTGCGAAAGATCACCTGGCGGAGAAATGTCGAACGGTCACTAACCTATGCAAAAATTATTGGAATGCGCTGCATAAACAAAATAATTTTATATTTTATTGTTGTGGGCAGTGTGCACTAAGAGTCATGTGCAGCGATGAAGTTACACTAGAACGAGTCAGCAAGGCCGGGATATTATCAATCGGCAGCAATTGTGTAGTCAAGGGTGAATCACTCACGCTTCATTCACACAACCTACAAACAAAATTTGTTTGTAGGTTGTGTGAATGAAGCGTGAGTGATAATGAAATGCGCACACGACCCGATGTAATAACTTCTGACATCCCACCGATAAACAACATCATAAATTTGACCATTCCCATCGGCACAAGAGACAATCCATCAAACACAGAAGAGCGGGATCGGCAGATCTCCCTGGACGAAATGGGGCGGCAGATAGACGAAATGAAGAACGAAAGGAGCGAGATCGGGTCGATCTCAACCCACGACGTGCACCAATACGTAATATCATACGTATTGGTGGCGGTCTGCATCGGCGTGGGAGTTGGGGGCCTGTGGAGGCACATCCGAGCCCGCGCCCGGCGGCAGGAGCAGCTGGCGCCGGCTGCCGCGCCGGCGAGGCCACGAGCGGCGCCTCGTCTTAGCATAATTGACTTAAGTAGTGTTAGTGATAATGGTGGAATATCAAAAGTACAAACAGTGCAAAGTGTGGTAGGAGCTCCCAGTGATAAAACCTATAAGGACACGTCGCGATCACCGATGTTTACCACCTTTGAGTCAGATCAGTCAGCACAACTAACCTAGCTATAAGAATTATGTACTATCATCTTGTAATTAGATTTAGTAAGTACATGTCGTCAGCGTGCACTAACCCAACCATCGCTAGGCAGCATCTCCAACCAGCACTTCCCTACCCCGCCCGGGAGCAAGTACGGGCCAACCGCACAGTCATTACTTGTAGGTCAATAGAGTACGCGTAAACCATGTGCACTTTACAGCACATCAGTTCACGTTCGTATTCAATACACGGTCGACGCGTCCTCATTACCAATCATTTAGTCCTAAGTATCAATTAGTCTTAAATATCAATATATCATAATATCACTCAAGCAACTCTATCATTTCTATCACACTCCGATGTCCCATACAATACTTTAAATCTAAACTTCAAAATAACTTAAAAATGCATTGGTGACGTAGGATAATTTTGACCTAGTTTCTAAAACTCTAATTTTAAATTTATGGCTAGTTACACATTAGGAATGTATCCTTAAATCTATTTCTAAATGCACGCTGGAGTGGACAATAAAACCTTAAACCTCACAGTTTGGTTTCATTTAGCTCACCACCGGAAGATTAAAAGTTTCCAATATCCGCTGATTATTGTAGGCATGTGTATCTCCAAGGCGCCCGAACTTTTATAGAAATGTATTTACAAACCAATTTTGTTATTTCTTTTAAATAGGAGATTACACACTTACTTTGTATCATTACAACTGACCCCATCTTTTTATTATTACAAAAATATTATTTAACACAGTTATTAATAATATTTTTTTTGTGTTCAAAATGGACATTAAGTTTATAAAAACTCAGAAAGGCAAAAACTCATTGCTTATCGGCATTTATCGTCAGCTTAGGTACATAAAGTCTACTTTATCAAAATGTCTAAGGTCTAAAATGTCTACTGTACCGAATTGACCATGTGTCTATAACGTCTACTTTATCAAAATACCCACATGTCTATAATGGCGGGGCAATCAACAGGAATATGGGATTCGTCATGGTTACCCTGGGTACTAATAATAGATAGTGGGTGACCTATGTGTGTGGATTCGGAAACACTCGCAAAATGCATGTAATCTTTTTGTTGATAAAAGTCACTTTAGTTTTCTATAGCCACTTATAAACTTATTTCAATAATGAAATAGGTAGGAGGTACGCAATTGTTCTTCTGTCAAGCGGTAATATCTAGACTGTATTGTCATAAGATTATCATACTAATTATACTATTAAGAATATGGATTTGAAGTTTTTTAAAAACCAGAAAAGGCAAGACAGTTTAGTGCTTGGAGGATACAGGTACAATTTAAGTAAAATAAATATAAATACAACTTTGTGGAGATGTGTGAAGCGAAGAGAATGTTCGGCATCGCTCACGAACAAAACCATACAAAAACAAAGGTTTTACGAATAAAGTCGCATTCTTGTGAATGCGATACTATAAGAAATGAAATATTATTGACAATATGAATCAATCAATCAGCCCACCGCAGTCCACTGCTGGACATAGGCCTCTCCCAATGTGCGCCATTTTCACCGATCCTCCGCCTTTCGCATCCAGTCTATCCCAGCCACCTTTTTCAGGTCGTCCGTCCATCTGGCTAGAGGGCGTCCTACCTTTCGTTTACCTTCTCGCGGTCTCCATTCTAGGACTCGTTTGCTCCAACGGCCATCGGTCCTTCGGCAAACGTGGCCAGCCCACTGCCACTTCAACTTGCTTATTCTGTGGCCTATGTCGGTAACTTTGGTTCTCTGTCGGATAACCTCGTTCCGAATTCTATCCTTCAGAGAAACTCCAAGCATAGCTCGCTCCATAGCATATATTGACAATAAATAAGTGCAAAGGGGAGGTTTGTACTGACTTTGGACCAATCCTACCCATTTATGAGCGAAATTTTGAAACTTTGGAACAACTAATAAGAGTGGTTCGTCTTGCTGGCGTTGTGTAAGGGAAAATTGTACCGCCTCTGTGACTTTGGATAAAGAGAAGTTTAAAATTTTACGAGATTCTTTACATTCGTGCAATCGCGATGCTGTAGACAATATATAGTAAGTCTAATAATTGACAAATGTAAGATCGATGTGTGCCAAAATTTGAACAAATGTTTGATAAAAATTTTGAAGGAATATTTATTAATTTGAAAGGAGTAGTAGTACCATTATTTGACTCACACAGAAGCTCTCTATATAGAGCTAGGAAGATTTTTTAGAGTGTAATAATTTGAAGTGTAAGTACCACTCTTAACGATGTTAATGTTCCCAAAGTATTAGGTGATAACTTTTTGCTATGCACATATGGTGATTCTGATAAAAACTTAGTGTTTACTACAAATCCATATTTTAAAAAGGATATTCTATTGTTAGAAGGGGTACAAAGGAGAGCAACCAAAATGGTCACTGGCCTGAAAAATATGTCATATGAAGAACGCCTCCTGGATCTGAACTTAACCACACTGGAGTAGAGAAGGAGGAGAGGAGACCTCATTGAGACATACAAGATTCTTAATGGGCATTACAATGTGACAAACATCGAGAACATGTATATCAAGAACACAAACAGACACTTAAGAGGCCACTCAATGAAAATCAGTAAACCTCAGTGTGCCAGCAACCCTAGATATCACTTTTTGCCAAACCGGGTGGTGCAATTGTGGAACTCCCTGCCAGAAACAATAATAAGTGCTCCTAGCATAAACATTTTTAAAAATAGACTGGACAAACATTTGGAATGTTAAACACAAGTGCAGTGATATACACGCATCAGCTTTTAGCTGCAAGTGTATCAAACAATAATAATAATAATAATAAAACCATGTAAGAAAAATAATTCAAAATAAAAAGATATGTTTAAGGGTAACGGAACGTTTAAGGCAGTAAAAACCTTTCTATCAATTATATACTCTTCATATGGGTATTAATTCCTCCAGCAAAATGACAAACATAAAGCCAGTAATTTATGGGCTTTTGCCGAACAAAACAGAAGAGACTTAGATTTTTCACCATTTTAAAAGAAAAGTTACCTATAAATTTAATAAATTACAAAGCTGATTATAAGAAGGTTCCAATGAACGCAGTACAAATAGTTTTTCTGGACGCCTCAATTACAGGCTGTTATCATCATTACAATGAGGCAATCTGGAGAAATGCTAAGAAATATACACTCGATGAAACATTGAGTGGAAGGAAAATATCAAGGCTTCGTTCTATATTGCCTTTACTTTCACATACCTTCATTCCCGAAGCATGGAAGTCTATTGTACAACTTTTTACAGAAAGTAGTCGAATTTCAAAATTTAAAAGTTACATGGAAAAACAATGGTTTCCTTTTAATAAAATAATAAATTACCTGCCCAAAATGTTAAGTGTTGCATTCGAGAGACATCGAACAACGAATTGCGTTGAGGGTTGACATAGACGTTTAAACAGCCAAATTCCCTCGAACCCAAATTTGTTTTTATTTTTAAACAAATTGAAAAAAGAAGCCACATGTATTAACTCTAAATTAAAAAATAGCATCTTATTTACTTTAAAAAAAAATTGAAAGAATAAAGATATAATGTTCGACGTAGAATACTATAAATTATTGGAAAAATTACAATACGGAGCAATAGAGCCAATATTATTTTTAATGCTGCATAGTCTTTATCGCCTCAAAAATTTCCTACCAACCAAAACCAAAGCAATGCTAATGCAGACGCTAATCTTTCCAATCGTGGACTATGGTGATGTATGCTATCTCGACCTGAATGCAGATCTGCTCAATAAACTCGACCGCCTTCTCAACAATTGTATTCGATTCACCTTTAACCTTAGGAAATATGATCACGTCTCAGCTCATCGTTCGGAGTTAGGATGGTTGCCGATACGTCAGCGACGCAGCTAGACGGCGGTGATGATGATACATAAAATTTTAGCCACTCCTAATGTCCCCTCTTATTTATCATCTCATATTCAGCTACTTGGTTCTCACCACAACAGAAATCGGCGGTCAGCTGACAACCGTCTTCTCCACTGTCCCACTCATAGTTTCAGCCTAATTCATTCTTCTTTCCTCGTGCAAGCAATTCTCCTTTGGAATGCGCTTCCTCTCGAAATCCGGATGACCACTAACCGTGCAACGTTCAAGGACAAAGTACGTCAGTTCTACTACAGTAGCCCCTAGTCATAGTAATGTGTAAAACCTTAATGTTAGAAATATTTTGTCATTTTGTATAATTATATAAGTATAGGTTAGTTTATATTAGATAAGCATATATTATACGAATATTTATAAGTACCTAATATATTTAAAAGTATGTGTATGAATTTCTTATGTATTATAGAGTGTATGTACAATGTATGTATTATTATTGTGAACATAGTGCACAGCACCTACCTCAATGTATCTCTGCATCACCCTAAGGTTGACTGTTAGATAATGCCATTGGCATTAAGTCCGCCTTTGTACAAAATTACTGTGCATAAAGTTGAATAAATAAAATAAATAAAAAAATAAAATAAATTCTCACTAGTTCCACCAGCAATTAGTTCCGTGGAACTAGTGAGACTTTTTTTTCTCAGTAGTTCCATGCGATCCCATCCGCTTAGATAATGGAATAAATGAAACAAACCTTAGTCAAACTGGTTTCACTAGTTCAATCGTAGTTGATCCATGGAACTAGTGAGATTTGTTTTAGTCAGTAGTTCCATTCATCTTTTTAATGGAACAAGTGAAACTAAAGTTAATCAACATCATTCTCATTAGATCCACTTTCTAAAAAAATTTCATCAAAATATGAATAAATAAAAAAGGCATAAACAATATAAAAAAATATCAAGACAAGTAATTAAATGCAAATCAAGTAATGTAATAATAAACATTTATTTTCTATTTTTTAATGATTTCAAGCGCTTAATAAAAAATCAGCCTAGAATACTTATTATATCTATGATAATAAGGCTCATTTTATGAAAATAATACGATATAGGTACGTTATGTTATCGTAATTTGTCCAAAAAATGAGCAATGGTAATATCACCTAAAATTAATTCCATTTGTGTTTCTTTGATGAAATCATCATTCTGTATACAAACTTTTCTTCTTTTTTTGGGAGGTTGATTTTCATAAAAGGGTCTGGGTCTGGGCCCCCTGCTCTTTCTTATATACATAAATAGCATTCGCGATATAGGTCTACATGGTCACATAACTTTATATGCTGATGACACATGTTTGTTCTATTTTGGATCGTCAATACAACAAATTATCTCTAAGGCTCAAGAGGATTTATATACTTTATTCGCTTGGTTCCAAAGTAATCTTTTAACCATTAATATTTCAAAAACTTGTTACATAATTTTTAAAGCAAAAAACAAAACAATCACACCATATGAACCTCTAAAAATTAATAATGTACCGATACAAAACAAATCGTTTGAAAAATATCTCGGACTCAGAATAGATAGCGGTCTAACGTGGAATATCCAAATCGAGCACATAAGAAAAAAGTTATCTTCCCTAATAGAATCACTTCGGCACATTGCTCGATGTATCCCACGTCGGACACGTTATACCATATATAATTCACTGATTAAACCACATTTGCTTTATCTAATAGAAATTTGGGGCAGTGCAGGCAAAACAAAATTATCGGAGCTACAAATCGTACAAAATAAATTAATTAAAATATTATTCCACTATAACTACCTAACACCTACATCTAAGATTTATACCGAAACCAAAATAATGAACATTAGACATCTATATATTTACAATACGTGTATTCTCGTTAGAAAAATATTGCATAGCCAACTCCATACTAACCTAGCCTTTAAAAAATTGAAGGAACTAACTAGCCGAAGCAGTCGTCGAGCAAGTTTTATTACGCATCCGAAGGTACGCACGAACTACGGCAAAAAAATGTTTACCTACGAAGGTGCACAACTTTATAATAAAATACCCTCATCTATAAAAAGTATAACCTCTCTTCATACATTTAAACAGAAGTTAGCACAACACGTCATCGAGACATATTAACTCGTTACCGACATACGAACGAAATATTGCTGGTACATTGTGTACTATTATTGTTTCTCGTAAAGTGACATGTAAGTCTTTTGAGAAATAAATTCATTAAACCTAAAAGGAAGATAAATTGCTTTCATTAAAAAACATATTTAATGTGATTAATAAGTTAGTTTCATTCTTTGGTACTTTTTATTAATATTATGGTGCTATCCTTCCACAGCGTTTGTGGTACGGTGTCGTTCACTAAATACACCTAGTTTCAAAAAATCAGGTTTCATCCAAAACTTTTCAAAATATTCCATGATTTTTTTAATTCCTTCATTATTTTGTAACGATTGTTGTTTTATGTAATCCCAGCCATCGTTAATTTTATCTAAAGGCAAATGAGCTAGATTACAACACAAAGACACTATCCTCTTGGAATGCCTAAATTTGTTAATATTCAAAGTTTTTGCCTTACGCCATAAACAATTGGTGAAATGAAAGTGGCATCCATTGATTATAATCTTTTCGTCGTATCGGTGTAAAGCCGCGATTGCAGCCTCTTCAAAGTCCACGTTTACTTTACTCGGTTTCCATTCAGGAATTCGTGTCTTGATTAATTTAAATAAAATAGAATAAGCTTTTGTGCTTTTATGGGACATTAATGCATAAACTAACGGCAGAATATTTGTATTACTGCTGCTGCTCCCTATATCACCATGAATGGAATATACCTGAGCGAACAGAAAAGGATATTTGAATGTCCCATCTATGAAAAATTGTTTTGTAGTTGTCATTAAAGATTTAGCTTCCATAGAACAGAAAATCAATATTATAAGGTCACCATCGAAATAATCTGCCAACATAAATTTCCTAAATGGTGCGGGCACTTCAACTTCTTCTAGACTTTTCCATTAATTTAGAAGGAATAAAGAACTTAAAGTCAATAAGATATGTTCTTATTGACTTCAAGTTCTTTATTCCTTTTTCTTTAAATTGAAGCTTTTTTTTGTTGAAATGACGGTATCGGTTTTTTAGAAACTAAATCAAGACCCTCATTTCTTATTGCTATCATACTTCTTTTATATACGCTTGGAGCACATTCTAGTCCTTTTGCTTCCTCTTCACAAGTTTGACTTATTTTCTTATCGATTAAATTTTGAGTTTCTTCTGATAGACAGATGATGTAGTGATCTTTCTTTAATAAAACTGTTGTTTGGTCCTAAAAAAGTACAGTGCCTTAAAAAAAGATCGTCATTTGTAGGAAAAAAAATTACATTTATAGTGTTGTCGCGATGGACGTAAAAAATACTGAACGGATTTTGATGCGGTTTTTTTATTAGAAAGATCTAGCTTAGACTAAAAATTTACCGTATTTTTGGTTGTAATTGGGTAAGTAGAATCGGAGATATGACCAAAAACGACCTAAAAATGAAGCGCGGGCGAAGCCACGGGTATCAGCTTGTATAAAAAGTAGCCTATTTATATTGCCCAGGACTATGAACTATAATCGTACCAAGTTTGATCAAAATCCCTCCAGTAGTTTTTGATCCCAGCGTGCATAAAAATTTGGTGCGGACAAACAGAGACAGACAAACAGACAAAAATTCTAAAAATCATTGTTTTGGCATCTATTACATTCATAAAGTCCCCTAATATTTTTTTCTCATATATCTTCCATGTACAGACACCGATCAGTTACAGATTTATTATATGTATAGACTAGCTGACCCACCCCGGTTTCGCCCGTGGCGTGTTTCGAAACCCGATGCACCCTTTGTAACTCACATAATATGCTCATAATTTATCAGTTTTCCTTAAATGTATGGGAATCCACCGGAATTGTTCACATTTATGATTATTGCCCCTTGGGCAGTAGCGTGATGATATTCAGCCTATGACATTCATGGATAATGTGGCTTTCTATTGGTGAAAGAATTTTTAAAATCGGTTCAGTAGATCCCAAGATTACCACTTACAATTTAACAAATCTACAAACACACAAACTTTACTACTTTATTATATTAGTATAGAAGTATAGATAATTAACTAATACCATGTATCTAATAAATGAAATTCGCGAGTAAAACCGCGTCGCGTCGTGGGGACAAATTGAACCACGGTAAAATAATGTGCATAATAGATTTATTTTATCACGCATAAGACTCACTTATATATTAAAGTCTCAGTTCATATAATAAATACTGTAGAGATTATTATATTATTTTTCTTATAAAATTGACACCTCCATATGCTTGTTCCATTGCGATAAATGCTATGTCTATAATATTGGTAGCCACAATAAATTAAAACGTTTCCTCGACCCCTTTCAATAATATCAATTTCACAAGACATGTTTTGCAATAAAACAGAATTAATCAAAAATTTTAAACGCAAACAACTCTGTGGTTTTTAGTACAAATTGAGGGTAATAATTTAAAAACCTTATAGTTTTATAATATTTATATTTTTATTATAATATTAGATATTTATTGCTTATTCAGAAAATACGTGAGTCAAAAATAATTAAACGTCTAGATTTAATTATTATCTACTCTATAAATATTTCTAAACAGGAAAAACATTAAAATTATAAATTTCCAGGATAATTTACTAGTCATTACATAAACAGATGGCGCTTACACATATTTCTTCTAAATTACGACGTGGAACCATAATAGTATGTTGTGTGTATTATCAAAATATGTTATTTCGTATTTTGATGATATTTTTTTAGAAAGTGGAACTAATGAGAATGATGTTGATTAACTTTAGTTTCACTTGTTCGATTTAAAAGATCCATGGAACTACTGAGAAAAACAAATCTCACTAGTTCCATGGATCAACTACGACGGAACTAGTGAAACCAGTTCGACTAAGGTTGCATGAAACATCATTTGCTCCATTATCTAAGCGGATGGAACTACTGAGAAAAAAAAGTCTTACTAGTTCCACGGAACTAATTGCTGGTGGAATTAGTGAGAATGATCCAAAGAATCATATTCCTGACCATGCTACAAAGCTAAATCTATTTAGCGTCTGTTGTGGTGGGCTAAACCGTAACTGGAATGTCATGTTTTTGTGATGTTTCTGGTAAGTTCTTCACCGAACATTAGCGAAATATGTGTTCATTACCTCGTTACGGGCCACACATATTTGCCGAATGATGGTGATATCTCATTTATAAGTAGGGCCCAAAAAAAGAGAGCCATGTATATACGCCTAAGGAGTGGTATGAATCAATAAGAACCTGTACAAAACAATCCCTTTGGTATTAATGACATGGTGGGAAAATTCATATCATTTGATCGGTGGATCCCACTATTTCTATTATGAATTATCATCGATGGAAATACTGGGACAGAGTCTTCCACTATTTCCATTGCAGGCGGCGCGACGCATGCAAGCAATCACAAAACGCTGCATTTCCTCTTATGACGGCGTGCAGCAACTATATTTACATAAAAACATCCTTAGATAAAAACATCTTTTGAACATATTGAGCGACAGCTGTCATTATTTTTATAGTTCTTTCAATGCATTATTGCGTCATTGATCCATTAACCGAATATTATGGAGTTTATAAAAAGTGGGAAGGATTTGGTATTATTGCACATGGGATATGAATATACTAAACACATAGTCTAAAAAAATAATTATACTTTATGGAAATGCAATAAACGCCATAAAACTAAATACCGAGGTTCGCTAACAGTATCCCCAGTAAGTTCCCATCACTTTACGTACTTAGTTACTTTAGAAGTTTTAGCTATATATTGTATTGCCGTTATATTAGTGATCCTAATTTTATTTAAAGATAAAGAAATTAAAAAATCAGTTTTTTTATACCACTTAGTTGGCAGTTTGTCACAATACTGGCTCTGTTCCGGATGAAATTAAATCTACTATTAATGTTTGTATGAATAAATGCTTTGAAGAAGCTACACAAGGGAAAGAAACTGTTCCTAAAGCTTACAATAACGCGATAATCTCTTTGAAGGACCAAGGCGTACATATAGTTGGTAAACCGTTACCACAGTATGGTGAAAAGAAGTCTTCGCTGTACAGACACCGTAACAAAGTATTAAACGTTCCGCGAGTCTGTTCAAAGAGAGTTCAAGATGTTGAAGTACCTTTACCGTTCCGAAATTTCTTGCTTGCGGACTACAATGACGACGAAGGATTTAATTTTTTTGTAGAGAAGAAAATAGAGGTCTATTGATAAATGGTAATTATTTTGTGGATGGTACTTTTTCTGCATGCCCTGTTCCATTCAAACAATTATTAACCATTCATGTACATTTGGGAAGTGACATGAATCAAATTAAAACGGTGCCCGTAATTTATGCATTTTTAGCGGGCAGAAGCCATAAAACATACTCCATATTATTGGATATGACAAATAGAACGATACCTGATTGGAATCCGAGAAACGTAAATTTAGATTTTGACCGGGCTTTAATAACAGCATTTACAATAAGTTTCCTGCCGCCGTTATTAATGGATGTTATTTTCATTTCATAAAATCATTAACAAAAGAAGCAGAATTGATAGGCATGAACAGTAATATTAACTTGAAAATGATATTACAACTTACATGTAGGCTGCCGTTATTGCCTGAAAATAAAATAGAAGAGGGTGGAATTTTATACTTACGGAGATGGGTGATAGTGATGCTGAAAAGAAACTTAAGACGTACCATGTCTGCTGAAAAGAAACTTAAGAGAACCAGTACCTTGTTCCTGTTAATGCTATTTTATTTTATTTTATAATTCCGTTAATGTACATTGGCGGACTTAATGCCGTAGGCATTCTCTACCAGTCTACCATTGGGTGGTGCAGAGCTAGAACGTGGTCGGCGCATATTAATGAGGGATAAGTTAGCTTCAATAAGGTAAATCAATTTGATTGTTCGATAGCATGTAGATAATACTATAGATTAATTACATACATTTACATAAACAGTACCAATACTTACATACCATAAATCATACATATCTGATTAGTATACACATATTTAGTCTGGCCATAAATACTGTTACAATTAAAATAAGAAAGATATTACATTTGAATTTGGAATCTGTCATTTTTATACGATTGTTCATTGTGTTTTCTAATTTTGGCGCCAATACATTGTACAATATTTTGCTATATTAAAATGGAGTGTGGTGATAAAGAAAACCGAATCGCTGTAATTGCATTACACAAAGTTGGTATGGCGGAAATTTTAAAACTCTCCATACGCTTGGTATTAGTCAAATGTTTGTGTACCGGGCTATTAATAGGTACAATGAGACCTCCTCTGTTTGTGACAGAAAAAGTGGCCGTCCACGTAGTGTTCGTACGAAAAAGGTGGTCAAAGCAGTAAGGGAAAGAATTCGAAGAAATCCTGTCCGAAAGCAAAAGATTTTATCTCGGGAGATGAAGATAGCACCCAGAACCATGTCGTGCATTTTAAAAGATGACTTAGGGCTTGCAGCCTATAAGAGACGCACTGGTCATTTTTTAACTGATAATATAAAAAAGAATAGGGTGGTAAAATCGAAGCAACTACTGAAGCGGTACGCAAAGGGAGGTCACAGAAAATTTTGTTTACGGATGAGAAAATCTTTACAATTGAGCAACATTTTAAGGAAGCTTCCCAATTAGCCGACAGAGTGCAACGTGGGTATTATCCGACTTCAGTGATGGTTTGGTGGGGTGTTAGCTATGAAGGAGTGACTGAGCCATATTTTTGTGAAAAAAGTATCAAAACATCGGCACAAGTGTATCAAGATACCAATCTTGAGAAGGTAGTTAAACCCCTTAACAACACCATGTTCAATAACCAAGTATGGTCCTTCCAACAAGACTCAGCGCCGGGTCATAAAGCTCGGTCCATGCAGTCTTGGTTGGAAGTGAACGTTTCGGACTTCATCAGAGCTGAAGACTGGCCGTCGTCTAGTCCCGATCTTAATCCGCTGGATTATGATTTATGGTCAGTTTTAGAGAGTGTGGCTTGCTCTAAACGCCATGATAATTTGGAGTCCCTAAAACAATCCATACGATTGGCAGTGAAGAATTTTCCCATGGAAAGAGTGCGTGCTTCTATTGATAACTGGCCTCAACGTTTAAAGGACTGTGTTGCAGCCAATGGAGACCACTTCGAATAAGCTTTTTATATTTTAAATTGTTTTATATTTATGTATTAAACAAACACACTGTAAAAGTAATAAATATTATTTGCAATAAAAAAAAATGTTTTTTCTTCGTAACAATATTTATGGCTAGACTAGGTATAACATATATACAATATTATATAAATATATATGAGTGGTAAAAACATTATTGTTGAGCCGATAACTCTGCCAATTCCGTGGTGATCAACTGCCGTAACCTGGACTTGAACACATCGCGGCTTGTGCTCTTCCTGATCTCCTGAGGTAGTGCATACCACAGACGAACGACCTTAACAAAGAACGAAGAGCCTAAAAAGTTTGTTCTATGAGTTGGAAATGCAAGTAGCCGATGGTCCGTAGAACCAAGATTTCTATCATTCCTGGAATGTAATAGGTGAAAATGAGAAGTTAAGTAAGTAGGGATAGAGGGAGAGTGAGGATATTGTAGAGAGTAGTAAGTGGGCGTAAGTTACGGCGAGGACGAATAGTTAACCAATCAAGCTGAGAGCGGAAAGAAGACACGTGGTCATATTTACGAAGATTAAAGATGAATCGAATGCAGTTATTGAGAATACGGTCAAGTTTATTTAGAAGGTCTGTATTCAGGTCAAGATAGCACCCATCACCATAGTCTATCAGAGGATAGATTAAACTTTGAGTCAACATAGAAAGAAAGAAAGAAAGAAAGAAAGAAAGAAAGAAAGAAAGAAAGAAAATACATAATTAAAAAATTAATTGAGTATTAAAAAAAAATTCAAGTTGAATTGTATATGAAGACACCGTTTTGAATGAAGGTTACTCAAAAAAACGTGCAATTTACCAAATGAAAAAAGACATGATGATACTTGAAGAACAATTAAATTTGATTAAGGGCCAGGGTAGCCAGAGCTCACTGGAGAATTTGTGCTGTCAGTGGGAAGACTAAAGGCTTGTCCTGCTTTGTCTTCTACTGACGGCACAGAAACTCTGTACTTACAGGGTTGGCAGCGCGACTGTGACTCCTCTGGTGTTACAGACATCCATAGGCCACGGTAACTTCTTTCCATCAGGTGGGCCGTGTGCTTGTCTGCCAACTAAGTGGTATAAAAAAGAAAATGGCACTTTTGTACCAATTATAATTATGTTTATTATCATTTTTGTAATAGTCTCTTTAGATACGGAAAGTTACTTAGTATTAAAAGTAGAGTGGAGAAACGACACATAGTTAGATGATCAGATTTGGCACGGTTACCATTGAAATATGTGATGTCTGGTTATAAATACGTCATCTAGAGAACACCAAAAAGTGATAACATTATAAAATTCAATGATTATTTAAACAGAACATGGTTCAAAGACATTAATTGTATTAAGATTTGGTGCTGCTATGGTGAAGAAAACAGAACTACAAACAACCTGGCATGCGATACATAGAACTGGAGCGGAGATTCATTTTAAAACAACGTAGATATTAGTGGCACAATGACTTGCAAGAGGTTTAAATTTTTTTTAGATAATCTACATGTTTGTGACATTACAACTCATTTACCTCAGAATCACAAAGACTAAAATAAATTGCAAAAATTTAGATTATCTACCTCTGTTAGATTATCTCAACAGGTCTTATCAAGAAAATGCCACCAACTCTGGATCCCAATCAGTGGATGAAAGCATGATAAAATACAAAGGACGTGACAGTAAAAAACAGTACGTGACGGCCAAACCAGCAAGCCCTATGGGGTTCAAGGCATGGTGTCGTTGTGATTCCAGGACTGGTTATCTATATCAATGTGATATTTATACAGGTAAAGACCAAGAATTCAATGAGGAAGGATTAGGTTATAGAGTTGTTATGAAACTTGGAGGGAGTTTGCCACAAAACACTCATTTCATATTTGACAACTTTTTCTCCTCCTTGGCTCTTATGCAAGCTCTATATCATAGAGGTATTTTAGCAACGGGAAGAGTACGAATGAATCGCAAAGGCCTTCCAAAAGATCTATGTTTATCAAACCCTAAGAGAAGACTGGCCAAGGAAAACAAACCCTTGTGCCGTGATCAAATGGCAAGACACTATAGAAGTTTTTGTCATATCAACTGCTGGTAACCCATCCAATGTGGAAGTGATCCAGAGAACTCAAAAAACGGGCAAGAGAAAGATAAATATTATCCCTCTGTAATCGCAGAATACACGAGAAGTATGGGTGATGTAGACCACTTCGACCACTATCGAAGTTCATACTCAATTGGCCGCAGGTCAAAAAAATCCTGTTTTCGAATGTTTTGGTTCTTGTTTAAAAATATAAAAAGCAGATACATACTTAGTACTAACATATTTAAATATTAGTTTAATATGTTACGTACTTATCTTATGGATTATTTGTTAACAGGCGAACAAGATTCTTAAGAAAAAACATTCATGCTCACAAAATCTCATAAAAAACGAATTGGATTTGCATTTCAATAAATATACTCAAATAGCTATTGAAAAGGATGAACTTACAATGCCTGCAATAAAAAAGCAGCTGTTTCGTCAAAAGTACCTCGAAGAGCCTGTAAAAAATATATTTTATGATCTGATGGAACCGTTATATAATCGGGGTCTCAACATGTTAACGGCAATACCATCTTACCGAAGTGCCAAAACTGCAATTTACACTAGACGAAAATCGGCACTAAGTGTTAGTAAACTAATCTATAATAATATTACTGAAGTAGAGATCCCTAAAAAATATCAGCCATTGTTATTAGGTGATTACAAAACCGAACCAAAAAGAATAATAGTATTTCGCTCACAAGAAGGAACAGCTATTGAAGGTACTCAAAGAGTATTTTGGAGATGAGACTTTTAAAAGTGTTCCACGCCCTTTCACCCAACTACTAACATTACATGTTGACCTAGGGAGCACCGCATAAACTACAAATATCATACCTGTACTTTATGCCTTGATGAGCGACAAGACCGAGGAATCGTATTTTATTGTATACGACATTGTAAAAGCTAATATTCCAGATTGGGATATCAATAAATTTCATGCCGATTTTGAAATGGGTTTAACGAATCCTTTAAAAGATTTTTCTCAAAAATTGTTGTCAAAAGATCACTTCATAAATTGTTTGTGGAGAAAGGCCAAGTCTAAAAACATCTAATCTAAACTACATCGGCCAATCATTAGTTTGTGAGCTGCGTTTCCAGTTTTACCGCGAAACAAGGTCTTAGAAGGATACGAGTATAGACTACAGGCCCGTGCTGAAAAAATTATGGGTCATTTGAACCACCAGGTGACCTATTTACAACGATATAAGAGCATATAATAATAAGATTTAGCACTATGCCGTCACTTGTAAGCTGTCCAACTGAGTGCAGGTGAGAATTCGAAAGTACAGGTAGAGTGAGTACATTTTGGTCACATATTTTTGTACGGCATTCTTACCACCGATAGATCCATGCAAAATAATGAGAAAACGCGCTCTGCCGTAAAAAAATGGTGCGCCACAAAGTCGGATTTTTTTTTTATTTTCCGACAATTACCAGGGTAAATTTGGTCATTTGACTTTGTACGACATCTGTGTCATACTATTTCAATACTGCTTCTAATCCATTATTCCGCAACGCCGTACAAAAATCATGCGACAAGGGGAAAAAATCGAGGGTTGCAATCCCCTCTCTTTCCGTGGTCCAGGGGGTGATTTGACACAACATGAAATAAATTTATTCTGAAAGTATTTTATGCATAGATAATATTTTTTCATATGCCGTACATTTTTGTTGGTCCATAGGGAAAAAAACTGAAAAAGAAAAAAAACAAAAAGAAAAAATCCATATAACGAAATGTAAGGTGAAATTTTTTTTATACGGCATTTAGATAGTTCAATTGTACTGATTTTCATAGTCTTTTCGTGATTCTACGTTCCTAGTTAGAAACCATGTTAAATGTGGGTTTATATACTATCGATTTATACCAAAATATAAAGAAAAATAAAAAATAATACATAAAGAAAAACCATATTTTATATTATCATCATTAAATTTATCGAATTTTTCTAAAAAATGACCATTTTTTTATTATTATCATTAAATATATCGAATATTTCTAAAAAATGATTGTTTTATTTATTCACATCATTACAATGAAACAAATCAATTATATGTAATCCATAATGTTTGAAGTATATATTAAACCAAAAAGTATATAAAACTGTTGATACTGGGATTGACAGTTTCAATTCTTGGACATAATATACACACCGTTTCAGTTCAGTTAGACGTCATAGTGATTTTATCATTTTATCAATTACTTTAATAAACAAATCAAGAAAGAATTTATAAATATTAAATACAATAAAAATAAAATAACTATTATACAACTTATAGCTAAGAACAATTAAAATGCGTCGTAGAATTCCTCCGCATCGCATGCCTCTTGTGGTAGCGTTCCCAGAAGACTGGCAGCATTGCCACGTTGTATGGCAATGCTTATTCTCTGTCCTAAAAAGAGGCCAGCCTTCTGGTCACGAGAAGCGTCGACCATTCGCTTCGCAATCTCACGGAAGAGGTTGCGAGCGCTCGGACCCCATGACCCCAAAGTCTCGACTCCAAACGGCACAAATACTATACTACGATATAGTATACTACGGGTAATTATTGATGTAGCAGTAGAACTCAAAAGTGCAGTAGCAATCCTACGTAATTATAGCGTCAACATTCTAGCGCTACTTGTGACCTTTTTCTTTTAAGACAATTTACACACACGCATAAATTGTTCTTCCGTAGTAATATTATCGATCATTTCGTTTATATTTCTTAAGTAACCCGTGGCCGAGTGGTCCTAGGATGAGGTCTACGGCATTTCATAGGTTGACGGTTCAAATCCTACGATCTGGGTATAGTAACACTTTTTGTGTTTCATTTATTTAAATTAATATCTGGTTGATGAGTAAACTATGTTTCTTAAGTAGAATTTATTATTTGTTAAACTTTGGCAAAGATCAGCATAAAATATAAAAAGTATGAAGGTAGATTTGAAATCAAATGGAATAATTACTGGCTTAGAGAAAATAAAATAACGTTGTTGGTTGGTGCACTTAGTTACGAGTGTTGTTATTCCCGTGATTCAATGAAATATTAATTTCAACATGTCTACAAGTAATATTAGTATGGAAGTCAAAGCCAATATTGTGGCTTTACATTATGAATGGGTTAAATATAAGTGAAATAGCAAATGAAACTGGCTTATCCGTAAGTATATTATTATAGCATTTAATTTTTATATTATACTAGCTGTCGCCCGCGGCTCCGCCCGCGTGAATATCGGTTATCGCGACCAAACATAGCCTATGTGTTACTCTTTTTTTTTTTTTACGTGCGCAATATCCCTTCGGATACCTCCCCACCGGAGCCGGTGTTTTGGTTGCCGAAGGTGAGGTTGACAGGCATATCCCTCGCAGCCTATGTGTTACTCTGTGGTATAAGCTATTTTATTGTAAAGTTTCATTAAAATCTATTCAGTAGTTTTTGCGTAAAATAGTAACAAACATCCAAACATCCATATTCACAAACTTTCACATTTATAATATTAGTAGGATAATTATTCAAATAGGTCTGGTGTTTTAAATATGTTAATAAACCGTTGCTTACATTAATGTGTAAAAACTTATTTTTAGAGGAATACTGTGAGCCGTTGGGTGAAGAGGTTTGGGGACGAGGGTAGCCTGAAGGTTCGTGCAAGAAGTGGAAGGCCACCGTTGATTAACCACAACCAGCGGAGCTATATGGTGGCAGAGTATGAAACCAATGGTTTCATACCAACACGACTATGGGCCAATGAGTTTGGCACTTCATTGATGACCGTTCGCCGCGTACTCCATGCCGAAGGCCTGCATCACCGGACGCCAGCAATAAAACCGTTTTTAACGCAACGGCATAAAGACGAAAGGTTACGTTTTGCCCGGGAATACCTTGATTTTAACTGGGAAACGACCATATTCTCGGATGAAAAACTTTTAAGTCCTGTCAGAAGGGAAGGATGCAGTTGTGGCGTAGGAACAATACACGCTGGTCTGACAGTAACATTGTTGCTAACACGGAGTCAGGTAGAATAAGTGTTAATATGTGGGGATGGATCAGCGCGCAAGGACCAGGCGAACTAGAGTTTACTCCACCGCGAGCAAACAGCAGCAGTTATGTGGACGTTTTAAATAATATAATGCTACCTACAGTGCGCAATGTTTTTCCCCGAGATGAATTAAATAACTTTAGTTTTGTGCACGACAATTGTCCTATACACCGTGGCGTCATAGTTCGCGAATGGCTTAGGGAACATGCAGAGGTCAACGTTATTCCTTGGCCAGCACGATCCCCTGATTTAAACCCAATAGAAAATATATGGGGTATAATGGTCCAAAGATGGGACTCACGGGACGAGAGATGTCCTGAATTATTAAAACAACATTGCATGCAAATATGGGACAATTTACGTGGGACAGATATTTGTCAGAATGTTGTGGGATCCATGCGCCGACGTCTACTCAGCTGTATTGAGAACAACGGAGGTCATACAAAATATTAATAATTATTAGCACAATAACTATTATTAATTATTAATATTTTGTCCGCCTACAATACTAATTATACTTAATTGGGTATTTGGAAAAAAGTAATCTTGTTGTTCTAAATATTAAATCTGTAAAGAAAGAATACTTTTGTTACATAACTTACAAGTAAGTAAACCTTACTTAATGATCTTTCCATTTATTACAAAAAATATATTCAATAGCCCAGTTAAGTTAGAAGTAGTTTTTGTGAATTTGGTGAAAAGGGGACGTGTTGGCTATAGGACAAGTTAGTTTAAGATTGTAAGTTTGAGGTTAAGTTTCAATCCTCTTTTCCTTGAGAAAACGAATACTTAAGCTATAAACCTCAATAAAATTTACAATGAGCAGGTTGGTAGATAGTAAAAATGAAATATATTAATTTAATCAAACATTTTGTATCATTTCTTTTCATAACCCCATAATTAATCACATAAATAATAACATATATATTAATAATAAATAATAACTAATGCCAACTTCATGCAAAATTACTATATCAATATTTAAAATTATATTTTTATCATAAATATAAAAAAACCGTTATAGGCTGGAATCGAACCACAAGTATCTCTAATCGCAGTGAATCAATAGTATCTTGCTTCTGCCACTTAGCTATCAGTTAATTTACTGAGGTTGGCGAATTACTGTTATACTATCTAATGACTCACAGCAGTTGTAAAGAATAATACAGCTATGAAAACATACACATACACCTATAACACAAAAATATATCGTTATCTTTGTCTAGCACGAACTACTCATATTTTGTTGTTCTAGTCTACGCTACGACGCGTCGCGTCATATTGCATTGAGACATTACACACACACACATATGTAAACGCCCGGCGCGCGGCAGCCACACGCCACTCCATTTTGAGCCTTGTTGTGCTAATGCACTTATGAGCTCTGACTGTACATTCAAATGAACAATCATTTTTTGACGGCATTATTTTTAATAGTACTTTTGAGTGCTAGGTAATATTTTGGAACCAAAGCCGTACTTTTTCAAATCACCTCCTGGACCACGGAAAGAGAGGGGATTGCAACCCTCGATTTTTTCCCCTTGTCGCATGATTTTTGTACGGCGTTGCGGAATAATGGATTAGAAGCAGTATTGAAATAGTATGACACAGATGCCGTACAAAGTCTAATGACCAAATTTACCCTGGTAATTGTCGGAAAATAAAAAAAAAATCCGACTTTGTGGCGCACCATTTTTTTACGGCACAGCGAGTTTTCTCATTATTTTTCATGGATCTATCGGTGGTAAGAATGCCGTACAAAAATATGTGACCAAAATGTACTCACTCTACCTGTACTTTCGAATTCTCACCTGCACGCAGTTGGACAGCTTACAAGTGACGGCATAGTGCTAAATCTTATTATTATATGCTCTTATATCGTTGTAAATAGGTCACCTGGTGGTTCAAATGACCGATAATTTTTTCAGCACGGGCCTGTAGTCTAGTAGGGTCAAGGCGGCAACAGTAGCCATAGCGACAACAGTGGCGCCGTGGTCGTCTTGTAGAAAGTAAGAGAGATAGCTTTCTATCTCTCTTACTTATCGGGAGGCCTCGGGTTAGGATCACGTCTGAACCAGTTCGCTTGCGTCACTCACGCAACTCTGCGTATACACGTAGTAAGTGTTTTTGTGTTTTGATGAGTGAAAAACTGTAATTTAAGGTAAGATATAACTTGTATTTAATCACGAATTGCTATATACTATATTCGCTATATACCCGTATTGATACTTTTGGGAAGAAATATGTTTAATTGAGTTCATTTTGACGCATATTGCTTCTCGATGTACGTAAAACCGCCATGCGTGGATTACGTTAAATCCAAAATGGCGGTTTTGTACACAGTGGCTCAAATCGCTTGAGTACACAGCGGTCCGGGGCCATACACCATACCTACATATACCAACTGATAATAATAGACATCATTTATTTTTGTTTTACAATTGTATTTACTATTATTTGATTACTTGATTATTGATTATTTCATTTGATTATTTGATTTGATTACGGACAACAGTCCGTAATCAAATCTTTCAAGTTTAGTCCCACTTCTCATTATATGATTGAGCTGAAATTTTGCATACCTATGTAAATCGATAGACAATGCAACATTATTTTATCATGAAACTGATCTGATGATACAATAGGAAGATGGCCAAGTGAACTCTGTAATAAAGCGACGAAATTGCATCGTATTTGTGCTCGTTTGATTCGAATTGATTCAAATTCCTTTTCAGAATCACTTTGGAGGAATTCTTTATTGTTTTTTTAGCTTCTTTTTGCTGTTTAGGCAAGTTTTTGTATGATGAAATTTTTTTTTATAATGTTGCAAATTCAGTTAATTTTCTTTTCATGGTGCCACGCACAGAAAAGCCCCGAACAATCGAGAAACATACCGCGGACGAGATGAAAGAAGCTTTAACAAAAATAAAAATGGTATGAGCGCGTGTAAAGCTTCCCAAGAATCTGGGATTCCTTTAACAACACTAAGACGATATGTTCTTTCCACTAGAAACTTAAACATCAACCTGGCTCGTTTAACTCCAAATTACAGCGTTAATAAAGTTTTCAGTAACGAACAAGAAAAAATGTTATTTGACTATTTCAAATACTGTGCATTACTATTTTATGGATTAAGTACGAAGGAACGCAGAAAAATAGCATATCAAATGGCAGTTGTTAAGATTTCCAACTTCGTGGAAAGTGAAGGAAATGGCAGGAAAGGACTGGCTGTTGAGCTTTAGAAAAATACACTCAGAGCTAACTTTAAGAAAACCTGAGGCATGTAGTCTGGCGAGAGCGACGGCTTTTAACAGAACAAATGTTGAAAGATTTTATAATAATTTAGAAGATTGATAAAAGATGAAAAGAAGTTCTTAGTTTACAGATGGAGTAAGAATTTTCAACTTAGACGAAACTTCAACGACTACAGTACAAAAACCTGTACTTAGAGACCGTGACTCCTCTGATGTTACAGACGTCCATAGGTCACGGTAACCACTTTCCATCAGGTGGGCCGTGTGTTTGTCTGCCAACTAAGTGGTATAAAAAAAAAACAGCAAAGAGTAGTCGCACCAAAAGGGCGTGAAAATATAGGGAAAGTGACGAGTGGCGAAAGAGGCATACTAGTTACCACCTGTTGCATTATTAGTGCGAGTGGAGTACCGTTACCTCCGGTGATGGTATTCCCTAGAAAGAAATACAAGGACTTTATGATAAGAAATACACCGAAAGGTACTCTTGGGCTTGCAATACTCACAGGATGGATGAACAGTCAAATTTGCCCAGATGTCATTATACATTTTATCAAGCATACCAATTCCACTCAGGAAAATCCATCTATATTAATTATGGATAATCATGAGTTTCATTTATCGATTGAGGCATTAGATCTCGCTAAAGCATCGCGTGTTCATGTGCTCACCCTTCACCCGCATGCTTCTGGCAAATTACAGCCGCTGGACGTAGGCATATATGGGCCATTTAAAACCTACTATAATGCGGGAATAGATTCCTGGATGCTCAGAAACCCCGGTAAGCCAATAACTATTTATGACATCGGTGAGTTGTTCGGCAATGCTTTCTTGAAAGTCATAACTCCAGTTAACATAACAAAAGCATAGCATTTAAAGCTTGCGGTATCTTTCCGTTTCTTCTAAACTTATTTGATGATGATGATTTCTTGCCATCATCAGTTACTGACTGCCCATGTCGTGATTGTGCACCACGCCAAGAAGTATCTACAGAGCAACCGCCAGCTTCTCAAGACTATTAATATAAATGTATACGAGACAAAAACGATAGCCTGTCTAGTGATATAAGTATTATACAGATCTTTATATTGATTTTGGCAAGCAGAAAAAGTCACCAGTATGTTCTACATAAATGTGTGTGTAACAAAACTCGTTTCCTCACTCACATACACTTATACTTTTGCAAATTACAATTGATTCAAAACCATTCGTATTTATTTATCATCAGTTACACTTTCATTAGTAATAACAATAACTCATAAAATTCTTATTACTGGTATATGAACGTAGTTTTTGTTAAATTCTTTAAGTCTTCATGACCCTGGGGATTACAGATTCGCTTTTTAAGAGTTAAAATCCTGCAAAGTTTTGAGTTCGAATCTCAGTCAAATTTTACTTTTTGAACTTTTAAATATTTGTATATCTTCATGTTAATTACTTACCTATTAAGGGAATGTTGAAGTAACATCACAAAAGTATCTTGAAATTTTAGTTATTTTTTATAGCAACTTAAATCAGTAGTATTTTTATTATTACTGAGCGAGTATTGTTGCACACACATTGCATTAATGTTTCTCGTATTAGAATTTATGCTACCCTCATTCTCATGATTAAAATAACATGATAATTTTATTTTAAACTGTCAACAATTGGATGCATTGTGCTTTCCACATGGTTAATTAAAACTTAAACGTTCTTTAATATCACAAACAAAATAAAGAACAAAAGCAAAACTATTTATTAACGTAAACGACTACATCAATAGAGTTGCGGTTCGAATTAGCTACCTTTGAAATGTCTTTACGTGTGTAATACCACTCAACTACGTGAGCCTGTGCTAAAATGGTGAAATTTACCTTCTCATTCGATGGCAGGCAAATCACTCACACATATTCAACCGTTCACGATTCACGATCATGCACACTGGCACACTGGCACACATAAACGTATTACACTAATACGCCTTAACGATGACGCACACATGTGACTTCAAAGCAATGAGTTATTGTTGTGTGAACACACATATGTGTAAAACATACGGGTGCTTCCACTTGACCGAAATCATAAATAGATTTTATTAGATGGATAGGCTATCGTTTTTGTCTTGTGTACCAGGACCATCTACAACGGATTCACATCACCATGCGGCTAATATCAGGTCAGCTAACTCGCGACGTTCAAGTAGTTCTGACGTTACAATATTTGGAGAAGAAGACCTTGTCCCACTTTTTTTTTACGTGCGCAAAATCCCCACGGATACCTCCCCACCGGACTCGATGGAGGAAGTTATGTCGGACTCGAAACGACTAAAACGCACGCCGCCTGCGGGTCGTTTTGGTTGCCGAAGGTGAGGTTGTGTGCGGCCCTGAGTCCTCGCTCGCGTCGCAGTGATGGCACTCGGACGTTGGCTCTTTCTCCATCCGACGCAGATACTTTCCACGTGACAGCTGCGAAGATATGTTCTGTGTTAAAAAAAGATATAGCGATGAACAAAATTCAAATTATTAACTTTGAACATGGCATATATTCCAGCAAAAGGAGGAATATTCAGACCGAAAGAGAAACGTTTATTTTGAACACACAATTACAATTAATTCACGGCGAAATAAATGTTGCGTCATTTTCTGGAAAAGCTGCGATGATATAAAAATATAAGCACTAGGTTATAATTATTAATAAAATCTATTTAATTTATTTTTATACTCGGGTTACCTGGTTGAAAAATCGAAAATTTCTTTACGAGTATGCCACTCTAATCCACTAAGGAATCAAAGGAATGTCGAGAAAACAAAAAACTATCGGCAAGGTATCTGCATGCGTTTTACAAAATCGCTAAGCTACGTCAAATCAGAATCGCACGCAGTTTTCGACATTGATGACATAACTATCTTCCCGTAGTTCTTTAATATTCCAAAGAATATAAAATATATGTTTTTAGCAAAATGTCACTATGAACGAAAATCGCTTACACTCAATTTTTATAAACACAATCATTGTTAGGATATTTTTCGATTTTCTTTAGTTTTGTCGATTTTTTTTGTTTTTTTTTATTAAGCGCATCAACAGTTTATTGTTTTGTCGACATTCCTTAAAATTATTTAGGTACTCATAACAGATAAGAGCTGTGACGGGGGATCCACGAGTACTTCAAAATAATTTCTAAACCCAGTACTGGTGTCTTCCCTAGTGAGGGAAGACACTAGGATTTAAAAATCCTTATGTCTTCCCCAGGGGGTTGATCAGGGAAGACATGAGACCGACACCAGATATAGAAGTACCTCTTCAATATATGACATTTCTACTAGCGGATTACTGCGATGTCCAAAATGGCAATCGTATTTTATTATTTGCCACTAATACAGGTAGGCATCATTTGAATGCAAATACAGTTGAAGACTTTTTGTGCGACGGCACATTTAAAAGTTGTGCCAAACCTTTCTATCAAGTTTTTGTTATCTGTGGAGATTTAGGAAGCACTGTCAATGACACAAAGATTGTTCCACTAACAAGTCCAATATGCGTTACTACCAAATAAGAAATTGAAAATTTATCAAATTGTATTTGAGTTACTAAAAGCTATTTTCCCTGACTGGCACCCAAAATCTATTAAATTAGATTACGAAGAAGCGATTATGAAGGCAATAAAAAACGTTTTTCTCGACGTAATTTTAAAAGGGTGCTAGTACCATTTCTGGAAGTGTATTTGGAAGAAGGGGAAGGATCTGGGTTTGCTTTCGGACAAAATAAACAAACGAATTACATCTCTGTGTGCAGTTTTACATCTATTACCAGTAAGTTTTTTTATTTATCTATCGGAGTAAATATTTAACAAAAAAAATAGACTTAATGTGCCTCTAAAGCTACTGAAGCTTATGTGCGACACATGCGATTCTCTCTTCAGTACAAAACATAACAATCTTATAAATGAAAAAGGAGAAACCATAATCGTCGTAAACAAAACACCTACACAGTTTACAATGAAGCATTAAAGTCGTATCCCACAATTCTGATAAAAAATAAGACTTGAGCTTATATTTAATGATCCTCACATTAATTTTCTCTCGCATGAGGGTAGGCAAAGAATTGATAAGACGCGGTACAAGGAATGTACTCGTCCGCTCGCCGTAGCAATTCCTCGCCTCCACAATGGCCAGTTTTTTTGTGCGACTTGGAATATATAACCAATGGAGCACCGGAACAATGTGAAGCATTTATAAAATATATGCAGTCGTTTTGGTTCAAAAATGAATTATTTATTAAAACTTGGTCAGAATTTGGTGAGAAACACCGTACCACTAATTTCGTGGAAGGTTGGAATTATGGCTTAAATAATGCAATTGGGAGTCGCAACGTCAATCTCCTCAAAATATTGAAAGTACTTCAGAACGATGCGCATTATTATACAGTACGAGTCTGAAACGTATCTCCGACAGTCAATTCGCCGTTTGACACTTCGTCGATAGAACTTTTCATCCTCGGGCAGTTCTCCGACAGAACGTTTCGCCGACGGGCATTTCACCGACGTAATGCTTCACCGTCGGGCAGTTCACCGATATTACCTTTCACCTTATAACGTTTCGCCGACAGAACGTTTCACCCTCGGCCAATTCGTCGACAGAATCTTTCACCTACTGTACTATACTATATTAAATACACCGAAATAATTTCGTCTTTTTTATTTACTAATTTCAAAAATCACAATAAGTAAGTACATAACATAACATAATTTTAAAGTACCTACATACGTATCAAAAATTAAAAAATCTAAAATTAAATTTATATTCTAGCAATGTTGCAAGTATTTGCTTCTATTAATAGTATATTGCGGAAATGTGGGTAGTTATCAGTTGTCAAAGTGCGTCTGCGTTACATCTTTGTTTAAAATTATTAAAATTTATTCAAATAAATCTTGAAATGAGTGAATGTGAATTGCTGAAGTCGAAACGTGGTAAAGATTTATTATCACATAATGGATATTTTTATCATTTGAACCGAAGGCGAGATACAAAGTATTATTGGCGCTGTAGTGAAAAAGATACAAGTCGGTGCAGTGTATTTATTACTACGATTCTTACAAATGGCACACACAGTATTTTGTCCCAAAAGCATGAACATGCACATTTACCGGACCCCGAGAAACAAGTGCATATGGTATTCAAGTTATAAATAAACGATCGCCGAAGAGGAGGCAAAGAAACATAATTTTAAATGATGAGTTCATACAAACATGTCAGATGGAATTGACAACCGCAGTTATTACCGTGGGTTAAGGAATAATATTAAATACATTTTATTTTACATATTTCTATAATGCGCTTTTATATTCTTGAATATTTCGAGACGAACACTCAGGATAAAAGGTGGTTGGTTACTTCAAAATATTCCTAACTGACCTCCCATGTGGACAATCAATCCACTTTGTTCAACTGTTTGTTCAACGAATTGAACAAACTCGACAAATTACGTGTCATTTGTACAACTATTTATTCAATTGGACATAATCCACTATTATAGTATACTTTGTTCAACTACCTACATGCCTTTTAATAAGGTTATCTATGCATCGGTAGTGGCCTTATGTACAATGGTGACCATAATCAAAGACATAATATGAAACTATAAACAATTATGTTTTATTGGAATAAATATGTAGTTGTTATAGATTATAATTATAACTAATATTATGGAGTTAAATGTTGCTTTGTTCTTATACTATGAACGGCGGATTTCATCAGTTATTTGTGATAAAGTTAAAATTTATTTATTTTACATCGAATACATTTGTTACAATACAATATGTCAAAACTACTAATCAAATAACCCGCCCCTGATCGCTCCCGGTGCAAAAGTGCCCATAACACTTGCTGCGTTGCCACGTTGGATGGCTATGGACAGCCTTTGGACCAGGAACGACCCGGAACGAGTGTCACCGGTCGCCTCGATGAGCCTCTGTCCGATTTCTTTAATAAGGCTTTTAGCTTCCTTGCCCCAACTCCCCAGAGTCTCCACCGCTATTGGCACGAACTGGTACAGCGGTTCCAAGTCGGCGTACTTAAGCCTCTTCCTTGAGCCGGCGTCTTCCGCAGCGGCCGACGCGGAGTGAATGGTGCGACTAAGGTGGCTGGCGGCTACCGTGCTGACACACGTTACGTCCCAAAGTAGACATTTGCCGTTCTTCCAGGGCACCAAAGTCAGTCCGTCCGGCCTCTTACCATCCGACCTGCTCAGGCCCGGAGGCTCAAGCACACAGGGGACGTTTGCGGATACAAGGGCCCTGCGGACGATATCGTTAAGAGCGTGGTGTCGCGGAAACCTCCCAGTGCACCGTCGGCAACTCATAGCGTGATGGCCATTTGCTTCCACCGTGGATCCGCAGGTGCATATGTGGGGTTCACACACCTTACAGCCCAGGCGGAAAGCCACCGCCACACGCAGAGAGTTGTCGTCAAGCAGGGTGCCTAGGTGAGGGGAAGGCAATGCCTGTAACCACGCTCCAGATTCAGGCTGTGACACAGCCCGCAGTCTAGCCTTATCGGCCCCTGTCACCCCCTCTAATAATTGAACTTGGAGTCGCTTCACCCCCACATCATCCCACGCTCGCTGAAGATTCATTGGTTCAGGGATAGACGCGCCCGCATTGAGGGCCAACCAAGCTAACACAGCATCCGACATAAAAGGTATGATCACCCCGTCACCATTAGGATTCAATAAATTAGTAACGAGGCTACCAACCCCATGTGCCGACGCCAGAAAAGCTGGCAGACCGACATCCTGCGCGCAACGCACCCCAAGACCACCACATCGGATTGGTTGAGCCGCCTGACTCCACTGAGTACCATCTAGGGAAACGTTCAATACTGACTCCACCACCGATTTCAAGGCATCGTCGAAAGACGAAACTTCCTCGGGACAGAGCCAAGTGGGGGTGGTCCGCAGCAAGTATGTGATCTTCGGGAGAGCGAAGCACATGCGCAGTAAGATAATCGCAACGTGCGCGGAAAGGCCTTTCAAACGTTCGTGAGCGACAAGGAGAAGCTGCTTTCGAGCAGTGATGGCCTCAGGAACGGCTGAGAGAAAAATTGGGGATCCTAAAAGGTGGAAGTCAGCCGAAGAAAGTTCCTTTAGGCCAGGGAAAAACGAATTAAATTGAACAAAGTGTGATCGAGCCTCCGAGCCGCAGGGGAAAAACTCGCACTTCGAGGGGTTCACCTCCAGACCTAGGTCTTTAAGACTAGGAACTAAGGTCTTCAGATCCTGCAGCACGTCTACTGGTTTGCCCCCGATTGTGCCATCGTCCAGGTACCATACGTTAAGGCTGGATTTGAGACCTCGGATCGCCTTATGAATGGCTAGGCTAAACACAAGTGGACCGAGTGGATCTCCCTGTTGGGCTCCCACTTTAGAAAGAATAAGGTTACTGTCGAAGAAAAGGTTGGAAGGAAGCTTGTATGCTTGATGAAGAAAAGGGTAGACTGAAGGGATTTTTTCCCTGACCTCACTCAACAAAACGTCTCTCTCCAAGGTGTTGAACGCGTTGCGAATATCGAGCTTCAGCAATACCGAACCCTCGTTCCTCGGGTCCATTACGAACGTCCGCGCAGCGTGAATAGCGGCCTCACATCCCAAGCGTGTCCCGAAACCCAATTGGTGTGGTTGTAGGTATTCGGCCATTTCTTCTTTGACAGCGCGGCACGCCAATTTGGCAGTCAACCGGCGAAAAACGCTGCCGACCGCTATTGGCCTTAAGCCACCATCCTTTTTGGCCAAAGCAAAAAGGGAGGCCCCGTATAGGTATGGGCACACCAGAGGGTTCACCTGACCACTAAGTAAAAAATTTACCAACCTGGTCAAACATACCAAAAGACGACCACCATTCTCTCCCGCAGACACAGACGTCAACTCTTTAAGGTGCCCTGGCCGGATCCCGTCCAAGCCTGCCGCCGAACCCGTATAAAAAGACCCAAGAACCCGAAATCACATCCTCTACGGTGACAGTCTCCGCAGTAAACTCTAAGCCCGGATCCGGTGGAAAGTTGAGTGGACGTGAAGGACTCGGGTGCTTGAGTTCTAAAGCAGCCATTGTGCTGGGATCCCGCTGTGCGAAGGAGTCGTCAGACATCAAAAGACGGACCGCGCCTCTCAAATCGCCTTCAAAAACCTTCGACTCGATGTTCTTATTAATAGAACGAGAACCGGTACTGGCCGACGACGCAGACAACTCAACATTTTCGAAATGGCCCGATGACAAAACGTTAGCTTTAACTTTCGATGTCATGTTTCCGGACGACTCCCTCGCAGGCACCCTCAAGGCTGTATACGCAAAAGCAAGAAGGGCGCTCCACTGCTCTACACCATTGTATGTGACGCACGCGTCTACAATGTCACACAGTTTACCAGCTGCCTGATTTCGGGCTCCCTTAGGTATGTGCCGGAGCACCGGTATACTTCCCCTGAAAATAGCGAGTCTGTCCAGCGAATTCTGAGTTATTGCCGGAGCTGGTCGCCCCTGTCCCGCGGGCGCAGTCGTACCGGTTTGGGTTGGACAAACCAGCTCCCGCTTGTGCATGCGCCCAACATGCACCTTCAGCCCGCGTGAGGAGAAAACGCGGGAAGACCCTGGGCAGTGTGGACAAGTTAATTGTGTAGTGCTTTCAGTCATGTTAGCCAGATTTAAATCGTCAATAATATAATTTATTTATATAAGTAGTAAGGAATTAACGCATAGAGTTACAATTTTTGTCGAAATCTCTGCAAGAAATGCAGTAATAAAAATATTTCCTAATATTCAGGTTAAGGGATGTTTTTACCACGTCGTCTTTGACCTCGCGAAGAGAAGTCACGTTGCAGCCACCCTAGTGTTATCGCTACGCCTACGAGTTATCGCTGGCAGCCTCGCGAGCAAACTGCAAAGAAGCTCGGAAGAGGTGAAAGAGGTGAATAGACTCCCTACAAAGGAAGGAAAACCTGGAACTCTCCACATAAAACTTCACAATGAACACGTGAAAAGGCAGTGGTTAGACGCGGTGCGAGAAGTGTCAGTACAGGTCTCCGATGTAACTACAAGTTGTATAGCGGTAACCAAGCAGAACAAAGTATTTATAAGACAAGCAATAACCCCGCATGTGAAAAACCTACTTTGGAAAGCCAAGCAGGAACTGAAAGAGACGTTCAAATACATCTGGTGCAGAGAAGGTAGGGTACTTTTACGTAAAACGGATAACGCGAAAGTCATTGTCGTACGATCAGAGAGTGATATAATGAACCTCACTCAATCGTATAATCGTACATAGCTATGTACTTACTTGGTGGGTCCATAATTACAACTCTTCTGTAATGTCAATTATCCACCAAAATAAAATCTTTATAAATGGATGACATCCAAGACAACATTACGGAAATACGCGACTGCCCAAATATCTCATTTTATTTCAAACAGCTACCTAACCCTAGTAATAATTCAGGCTACATAACTTACCTGCATGTTAACATTCGCTCAATAATTAAAAACTTCTCGAAGCTTGAGTTAGTTATAAGTAACTCAAACAGAAACGTAGATATTATTGTGTTGACCGAGGTAGGTATATCTGAACGTATCAGCTGTTTATATCACATACCTAACTATAACATGCACACAGAACTACGGAACAGGCGGAAAGGTGGTGGTATAATAGTTTATGTCCACAAAAATCACACATTTACACCGTATAAAACCACCACTATTCATACAGAATGCATCATAGGCAAAATCACTACACAATCCAACATGACCGGCGTTCTGTTTGCACTTTATAGACCCCCAGCACGGAGTAAGACCCGCTTCCTTGTCGAACTGGACAACATTCTTAGGAACTATCGTACCGAGGATATCATACTTATTGGAGATGTAAACATAGATCTAAAATCCAAGACTTCCGCAGCATGTATGTATCTTAATTTAATGTACCAACACGGCCTTGTGTGCGGGATCAAAGATTATACAAGAATTGAATCTAAAAATGATATTATGACAAAAACTTGCATTGATCATATATTTATAAGATCCCGCACGCAGGATGTGTCTTGTGCGGCGCTTGGAACAGTACTAGCGGACCATCGCGTCACTGTTGCCTCGTTCCCACGTACCGGTCACATACAGGATGATCGGAGATATGTGTTTCGATATAACAAATCCATGCTCGAGAAAGAGTTAAATAATATCATATGGAAAAACATAGATGAGGTCACATGTCCAAACAAAATTTATAATATGATTAAAACTAGTATAGAAAATTGTTATGAAAAATCTAAATACCTCATAAAGTTAAGCTCATCTGATAGGAACACAAAAAAATGGGTTAATAACAAAGTAATTAAAATGTGTAAATTGAAAGACGAAAAACTAATAGAACTGAAAAAAGATACAACAAATAGAGTAGTTAAATTAGAATATACAAAATTACGCAATAAATGTAACAAAACCGTAGAGAAGACAAGAAACCAATATTATAAAAAAATTATCAATGCTAATAGGGGTAATCCAAAAAAATTGTGGGAAATTTTAAATGGAATGACAGGTCGAATGAAGTCGTCCTTGGATAGCATAATATTAAAAGCATTTAATAAACAAAACGCATGCAGTAAAACTATAGCAAATAATTTTGCAAAAGAATTTGAAAATTCTGTAAAAGGTATCGTGCCGAAATGTGTAACCCCACTATTGGACCCTAGTTCCTATATCAACAACGTAAATGTATCAATGTTGTTAAAAAACCCAACTCAAAAAGACATTCTTAAAATTATTAAAAACATTAAAACCAATAAATCTCCTGGAATTGACCGAATTAAACCAATTGACATTAAAATTATTTCTGAAAAATTATCCTATGCAATCGCAAAATTAATTAAAGAAAGTTTAAATAAGAGCGCGTACCCAAATGAACTTAAAGCAGGTATAGTTAGACCAGTCTATAAAAAAGGAGTAAATAATGACTACAGTAACTACAGGCCCATTACCATATTACCTATTATAGATAAAATAGTTGAGAAATATATTTGTAATGAAATCCATAACTTTTACAGACAGCACCAAATTATCTCAGTAAACCAGTTTGGATTCCAGCCCAAAAAAAGTACAACGCAGCTACTCTCTAGTTTTACAGATTATGTAAACAGCAGACTTGATAAAAAAGAACATGTTCTCATGGTCTTTATAGATTACAGCAAAGCATTCGACACGTTGAGGCATGACATACTAATAGAAAAACTGGAATGCAGTGGCATACGTGGCCCTCTTCTAGCTTGGTGTGTAGACTATTTAAAAAATCGATCCTACCACGTAAAGATAGATGGTGAATTGAGCGACCAGGTTAAAGCTTTGCAGGGAACAGCTCAAGGATCCGTACTAGGCCCTCTGCACTACCTTGCCTATGTAAATGATATGAACAATATCATAAAAAATTGTGTCGTATATCAGTATGCTGATGACACATGTCTCATCTCAGCCGATCGTGATATAGTAGTTGCAATGAATAGACTGCAAACGGACTTCACGTTACTAACAAAGTGGTCTCACGATGTAGGACTAGTCTTGAATGCACAGAAAACTAAAATGCTGCATGTATCGTCAGCCTACAATAAAAAGAACAGTGATGTCGATATCCATTTGGCTGCTCATGATCACGACTGTTTGCATGGTAGAAAAATTCAATGTAACTGCGAATATATTGGCAAAGTATCTCAAATCACATACCTAGGAGTAACAATAGACGATAGATTTAATTGGTCTGCCCATATTGACACAGTGTGTGACAAGCTTCGCGCCATTCTGGCAAAATTCTCCATACTTAAGTATAAAATACCATTCCCTACTTTGCTTGATATGTATACAGCCCTAGCAGAGAGTATTATACTATACGGGCTCAGTAGTTACGGCCGCACATTTCCATCATATTTACATAAAATATACTCCCTACAACTTCGTCTGTTAAAGTCTATTGTGCCTAAAAATGTTCGAATTCAGTTTACATATGATGATGAAAAACTATTTGAATATTGTAAAATTATACCTGTTAATGCAAAGGTAAAAATGATGCTTACGATAGAAAATTATTTTAAATACCATAATAATGTAATAGAACACCCCATCATGACACGTCAAATTGTAAAAAAAAGATTAATTACCAAAACAGCCAACAACTACTATGGCACGCGAACTACGGACTACCTACTACCTAGACTAATAAACGAGATACCATTAGAAAACAGGAGTAAAATAGATTCACTCAACATAAAACGACTAGTCAAAAACATATACCTACCTACCCATCAAAAGTAAATAATATTTGAACATGAACCAAGACAAAATATTTAATCTATAAATAAAATATAAAATGGTTCATACCAATAAAATAACCAAAATGAAAAAAAAAAAAAAAAATTATTAAAACTATGCTATACGTAAATAGTTGCAAACCAATCATCCTGTATCCAGAGTGCGTCTATTAGCGATCGCGTGCAAGTAGGTGCAAATAGCAGCGTTGCATCTACCGTAAACAACAGCCGGTTTACACTCAAAAGACTACACCTACCTACTCTGCACTTACTATTCCTTGTCACCGGCGAAACTTATTTATGTTTTTGTTTGATATGTATTTATAATTGTATTTTTTGTTGATTATATAAATTAAATTTAATGTACACTCACACCCAAGATAAACCTATGCGGGTTTTATGGGTGCTTCTATGAGATGAACTAATGTAATAATATGGAAATAAATTAAAAAAAAAAATAGTCTTTGATAGCAATTTAAATGATTAAATCACACATAAAGTTGTAATGAAATACAAAAAAAGTCAAGTATTCATGACAATTAAAGTCTAAATATTAGTGATTAATTGCGATTAGTGCTGTAAACGAACATTTTGTTTAAAACAACAGTAAAATCTTGTGAATGGCAGCTAATGGCCGATGAGTGCATGACAATCCACTTTGTGTGCAGTACACGCAACTCTCACGGTTACGCAGAGCGCACAAGGGTTATTACGGCGTGAGGTCGCGCTCAGTGACGTCCTCGAGTGATTGTGGCTAGTGAGTAGTTGCGTAGACGTTTTCATTGGAAACTTTCGAATTCTGCCTAAGAACGGATGGACCAATTTGAAGCTGATCTCCAGAGCAATGCAAGCCCTCCATTTAATACTGCGGAGCTAGTTGGCGAGTTCACTGTATTCCAAACCTTCATACTCGAGGCAGTGAAAGGACTCCATCAACAGATGGAGAATGAAGAGCTGGCACAGGTTGTGGTCAACGTTATTAAGTCTACACTTAAGGTGGCTTAAACTTTGCTGTAAGTGCCATAAAGCGTTGCCATCGCATGGGAGGGCCTGCTACGCCTCATAGACATCGACCTATCCTGGTGAAGTTGCAGGATATGTGTGTTCGGGATCAAGTGTGGTTTTCGAAGACCAAACTAAAAGGTACAGGCATTACGGTCTCTGAATTCCTGACCAAACCCCGCCACGACCTCTTCTTGGCCGCTCGGGAGAAATACGGAGTAGCAAAATGCTGGACCCGGGACGGCACTATATATGTGCTCGGCGAGAATATTACCAAAGTGGCAGCTCAGGAAAGCAGTCAGGCGGAACCTCCTGCAGCCTCAATGCCCAGGTTTAGACTCACATTGTCAAAAAGAACCATTCGAAAGTACCTAGGTAACCCTTGGCTGTAGTTGTGTAGTGTTTTGTAGTTGTTAATGTCATTGTTGTATTCTTATTGCGTACTATTGCGCTGCCTCTTTTTAACATCGAGGGTACTCCGATTCGTTTATTGTATGTCGTAATAATAATCTTTTGTTTATTATGTTTAATAATTTTGACAAATACTTTTAACAAACTGTTATCAAATCAACCAGTTGATATGTCACCGTATATCCTTGACATGAAAACTGACACCTCTGTTGCTATGTCATAAACCAATAAATTCAGACCGATATTCTCGTCTCGCGTTTTTTGTTGCCTGAGAAATGGGATGGTGCAGTGCGATCCACACCCTGAGTACTGACAATCTCTTTTTTTTATTCAATCATTTCTTGATGTGTTAGTCATTGGAGTATTGTAAATTGTTTGTTTATGTTTATTTATACATAGCAATGCAATTGTGTTTATGTATACAGCTTCTTTATTTCTCTCTTCTCTTGGCTTTGTATGTTTATATGATTCATGTAGTCTTGTGTTGTATATCGCAGAACCGTGTTACAAGATTGTGTTGTGTGTGTATTGTAATTCTATAATCTTTGTAGTTAAAGTTTGCCATGTTCTATAGTTTTAAATGTCACCTAAAGTTTGATAAATTAAATAGTGCTCAAATGGCGGGTGGACTGTAGTGCCTGCACTACAGTTGACCGTGTAAAGACAAGTTAGCATATTTAGGATATATATAAATATTTTTTTTATTATTTGTTTATTTTTCTTTATCGTTGCTATTATGCTTATATACTTTTTGTTGTATATGTAAGTAGGTACGCGCGGCGCGTTACTCCCCACCTATCTCGATGTACCGGCTAATGAATAAATCAGTGCATAGTAAGCCAGCGATTGTTTTACTTGTCCTTCTATTCCGCATATATAACAGTGGCGACGATTATAAAATGTCTAACGTGCAATTTGGTATTCTAAGTACATTCGACCACAATACACAGACCTGGAAGATGTATAAAGGCCGGAAAACACAATTATTTATTGCGAACAATATCAATGCGATCACGGATGCGACGGGCGAGAAAAGGAAAGCGATCCTGCTTAGTGCACTCGTTGAGGGTACCTACAAGCTAGCTACAGACTTAATATTGCCGAAGGATGTGGAATCTGTACCGTATCAGGACCTGTTGCTTCTCCTGGATAACCACTTCACTCCAAAATGTGTAGGATTTGGTGAGCGTCATAAATTCTACGTGGCCAGTCAACAGGTAGGGGAATCCCATTCACAGTGGGCGGCGCGATTGCGAGGCCTGTCAGCGAGGTGTGGGTTTCTCAATGTAGAAGAAGCTCTCCGTGACAAGTTTATTATGGGGATGCAGCCAGGACGCGAAAAGGAAAAGCTTTACACGAAGGACCTGGCCGATCTGACGCTGGCTATGGTCGTGGAGATGGCAGAGAATCTGAGCGCAGCCGCGGCCTGTGCTGGTATGCAGATGTCTACGACGGATCAACCGCTTTTTAAAATTTCCAATAGCAAAACAAGTACAGGCAAAGAGAAGTGTACGGTATGTGGGTATACGAACCACAAGTCAGCTGATTGTAAATTCGCGAATTATACATGTAAAAAATGTCACGTAAAAGGCCACTTGCGTAAAATGTGCACAAAAGTGAACTACGTAGACGTGGATTGTCGTGACAAGGGTGAGGATGACAATGCAGATGACGGTAAGTTGTTTCACATTCGTTCACATAAGGGGGAACCTATGGTGGAAACCGTTATTATTAATAGCATCCCATGTAAATTTGAAATTGATAGTGGTTCTGCGGTATCGGTAATATCAGAAACCTTCTATAAAAAATATTTTAAAGATGTGTCATTATCGAGTACGCGAAAACAGCTGATGACCTATAATGGAGGCAAAATAATATGTGTAGGTATGTTGCGTGTATCAATCGTTTACGACGGGCACAATCGCCTTATGTTCCTATATGTGGTCCGTGATGGTTGGTTGGCCCACCGCTTTTGGGCAGGGATTTTATATCCCTATTTCAGTTACAACTGACATCAATTAACTATTGTACAGATTCACAATATACGGGCAGGGAGCTAAAACAAAAATATTCTGAATTGTTTTCGGATAAGCTAGGAACATTTAACAAGTATAAAATAAAACTGTTATTGAAAGAAGGCTCAAAACCGGTTTTCTGTAAGGCACGACCAGTAGCATTTGCATTGCGTGATAAGGTTCATAAAGAAATTAATAGGTTGGTTGGTTTAGGAATCTTAGAAGCAATTGAATATTCGGACTATGCGTCACCAATAGTACCGGTACTTAAGCGAAATGGGACGGTTAGATTATGTGCAGATTATTCGGTAAGTATCAATAAGCAACTTATAATAGAACAATACCCGCTACCCACAACTAAAGAATTATTTTCAAAGATTCACGGCGGCCAACAATTTAGCAAACTCGATCTATCTATGGCTTATAACCAATTTGTTTTAGATGACGAATCAAAAAATTTGACGTGCATAAATACAATGCTAGGATTATTCCGATTTACGCGTTTAGTATTTGGATTAGCTAGCTCGCCATCAATTTTTCAACGGGCGATCGAGTCGGTACTGTCGGGTATTGACGGAGTTGTGTGCCTGTTAGATGACATTTTAGTGACTGGCAGGGATAAACAGGAACATTTAGTTCGATTGAACGCCGTTCTGGGACGCTTGGAGAATGCAGGGTTAACCTTACAGACAGAGAAATGTAGTTTTTTCCAAGACGAGGTGAATTATCTAGGCTATATAATTACAAAAGAGGGTTTAAAAAAAGCGCCAGAAAAAATAAAGGTTATGGTGGAAGCGCCAGTACCGACAAGTGTAGGTCAACTACAGTCATTTTTGGGGTTGATTAACTACTATAGAAATTTTATACCAAACGCATCATCTATTCTCAGTCCGCTATATGAGCTATTAAAAAAAGATAGCAAATGGGACTGGAATAAAAGCCATGACGCTGCTTTTAGAACAATTAAACAATTGATGACGTCAGATCAAGTACTTGCGCATTACGATTCACATGCGCAGATAATATTAACGGTGGATGCTTCTCCTAGCGGTCTAGGCGCGGTCCTGTCACAAATAGGGTCTGACGGCGTCGAGAGGCCCATCTCGTTCATGTCGCGCACCTTGAACTCGGCGGAGAAACGTTATGCCCAGATTCAAAAGGAAGCAACAGCCATTGTTTATGGGGTACGACGGTTCCATCACTATCTATATGGCCGGTCCGACCCATTTATATTACGAACGGATCACAAACCATTGTTGTCTATTTTCGGGCCATATAAGGGTATACCGGAGATGTCTGCGAATAGGTTACAGCGGTACGCATTATTTCTAACTAGTTATAATTATAAAATTGAGTATATACGCAGCACTGATAACAGTGCAGATTATTTATCTCGGGCGAGCCTACCTCGCGCCGCACACCAGAGCGCGTGCACTGCACAGTGCAACTGTTGTGATTGTGAGGTGGCTTATGACCGAGCCACTTACGTGTGTTTCGTGGTAGATGGTAGCATGCCCGTCACACTTGAAAAACTAAGGGAGGAAACGGAGAGGGACATCACCTTAAAGCGTGTTATAGACTATACATTAAACGGGTGGCCCCGAAAGGTAGACGATATATTAAAACCATACTATTTATGTAGGTCGCAATTATCTTATGAAGGCGGTTGCGTCATGAGAGGCCACAAGGTTGTTCTACCCATGACTTTATACCAACCCATTTTAAAGGAACTGCATTCGTCGCATTTGGGTATAGTTAAAACCAAGGCCGAGGCTCGGTCAAGGTTTTGGTTTCCAGGGATTGACCAAGCCATAGAATCGACGATAGGTTCGTGCGAGGTTTGTGTCCATCTGCGACCCTCTCCCCCCCGTGCTCCACTTTCACCTTGGGAATTCCCACCTTATCCGTTTTACAGAGTACACATAGATTTCATGGGCCCAATTAATGGGTGCTATTATCTGGTTGTAGTAGATGCACATACCAAATGGTTAGAGGCTTTTAACATGAATACTGCGATATCTTCTACCGCGGTAATAGGGAAACTATGTGAGTTTATGTCAAGGTTTGGCATACCAAAAACCATAGTAAGTGATAATGGCACAGCTTTTTGTTCACGAGAATTTGAACTATTTTGTGTGTCAAATGGGATTTCTCATTTGACGTCACCCTTATATAGCCCGTCCTGTAACGGGCAGGCGGAGAGCTTAGTTAAGGTAGTAAAAAGGGGCCTCAAATCATGTCTGTTATCAAGTAATAACGGTAAGGACGCATCTCTAAAATTATTAAAATATTTGATGGACTACCGCAACTCTGTTCATACGACCACAGGGTCGACCCCAGCCGAGTTGGTGTTTGGTCGAAAGCTAAGGTCGCGATTGGATCTTATTTACCCAAGCTCATCGAAGTCATCACCGCCCTTGTCACCCACCGTGGTTAACCGTGTGAGAAATCAACAGTGTTTGTCAACTAAACATAAAATTAAACCTAATTATATGAAAGTAAATGACATTGTGATGTACAAAAAGTATGTAAATAAAAACAAATATTATTGGTGTAAAGGAGTCATTTTAAAAAGAATAGGAAACGTTTTATATTTAGTGAAAGACATAAATAGTTTAGAAAGTTGTAAAAGACATTTCAATCAGTTGATTATATACAAAGGGGCTAGTAACATGCAATGGGATACTTCAAGTTACGCCAGTCAGCCTGGACCATCTCCTCCGCTTGCAATGCCGTCAACAATGACGTCACCGCTTCCTTCGGACTATGCGTCACCAATAGTACCGGTACTTAAGCGAAATGGGACGGTTAGATTATGTGCAGATTATTCGGTAAGTATCAATAAGCAACTTTTAATAGAACAATACCCGCTACCCACAACTAAAGAATTATTTTCAAAGATTCACGGCGGACAACAATTTAGCAAACTCGATCTATCTATGGCTTATAACCAATTTGTTTTAGATGACGAATCAAAAAATTTGACGTGCATAAATACAATGCTAGGATTATTCCGATTTACGCGTTTAGTATTTGGATTAGCTAGCTCGCCATCAATTTTTCAACGGGCGATCGAGTCGGTACTGTCGGGTATTGACGGAGTTGTGTGCCTGTTAGATGACATTTTAGTGACTGGCAGGGATAAACAGGAACATTTAGTTCGATTGAACGCCGTTCTGGGACGCTTGGAGGATGCAGGGTTAACCTTACAGACAGAGAAATGTAGTTTTTTCCAAGACGAGGTGAATTATCTGGGCTATATAATTACAAAAGAGGGTTTAAAAAAAGCGCCAGAAAAAATAAAGGCTATGGTGGAAGCGCCAGTACCGACAAGTGTAGGTCAACTACAGTCATTTTTGGGGTTGATTAACTACTATAGAAATTTTATACCAAACGCATCATCTATTCTCAGTCCGCTATATGAGCTATTAAAAAAAGATAGCAAATGGGACTGGAATAAAAGCCATGACGCGGCTTTTAGAACAATTAAACAATTGATGACGTCAGATCAAGTACTTGCGCATTACGATTCACATGCGCAGATAATATTAACGGTGGATGCTTCTCCTAGCGGTCTAGGCGCGGTCCTGTCACAAATAGGGTCTGACGGCGTCGAGAGGCCCATCTCGTTCATGTCGCGCACCTTGAACTCGGCGGAGAAACGTTATGCCCAGATTCAAAAGGAAGCAACAGCCATTGTTTATGGGGTACGACGGTTCCATCACTATCTATATGGCCGGTCCGACCCATTTATATTACGAACGGATCACAAACCATTGTTGTCTATTTTCGGGCCATATAAGGGTATACCGGAGATGTCTGCGAATAGGTTACAGCGGTACGCATTATTTCTAACTAGTTATAATTATAAAATTGAGTATATACGCAGCACTGATAACAGTGCAGATTATTTATCTCGGGCGAGCCTAGCTCGCGCCGCACACCAGTGCGCGTGCACTGAACAGTGCAACTGTTGTGATTGTGAGGTGGCTTATGACCGAGCCACTTACGTGTGTTTCGTGGTAGATGGTAGCATGCCCGTCACACTTGAAAAACTAAGGGAGGAAACGGAGAGGGACATCACCTTAAAGCGTGTTATAGACTATACATTAAACGGGTGGCCCCGAAAGGTAGACGATATATTAAAACCATACTATTTATGTAGGTCGCAATTATCTTATGAAGGCGGTTGCGTCATGAGAGGCCACAAGGTTGTTCTACCCATGACTTTATACCAACCCATTTTAAAGGAACTGCATTCGTCGCATTTGGGTATAGTTAAAACCAAGGCCGAGGCTCGGTCAAGGTTTTGGTTTCCAGGGATTGACCAAGCCATAGAATCGACGATAGGTTCGTGCGAGGTTTGTGTCCATCTGCGACCCTCTCCCCCCCGTGCTCCACTTTCACCTTGGGAATTCCCACCTTATCCGTTTTACAGAGTACACATAGATTTCATGGGCCCAATTAATGGGTGCTATTATCTGGTTATAGTAGATGCACATACCAAATGGTTAGAGGCTTTTAACATGAATACTGCGATATCTTCTACCGCGGTAATAGGGAAACTATGTGAGTTTATGTCAAGGTTTGGCATACCAAAAACCATAGTAAGTGATAATGGCACAGCTTTTTGTTCACGAGAATTTGAACTATTTTGTGTGTCAAATGGGATTTCTCATTTGACGTCACCCGTATATAGCCCGTCCTGTAACGGGCAGGCGGAGAGCTTAGTTAAGGTAGTAAAAAGGGGCCTCAAATCATGTCTGTTATCAAGTACTAACGGTAAGGACGCATCTCTAAAATTATTAAAATATTTGAAGGACTACCGCAACTCTGTTCATACGACCACAGGGTCGACCCCAGCCGAGTTGGTGTTTGGTCGAAAGCTAAGGTCGCGATTGGATCTTATTTACCCAAGCTCATCGAAGTCATCACCGCCCTTGTCACCCACCGTAGTTAACCGTGTGAGAAATCAACAGTGTTTGTCAACTAAACATAAAATTAAACCTAATTATATGAAGGTAAATGACATTGTGATGTACAAAAAGTATGTAAATAAAAACAAATATTATTGGTGTAAAGGAGTCATTTTCAAAAGAATAGGAAACGTTTTATATTTAGTGAAAGACATAAATAGTTTAGAAAGTTGTAAAAGACATTTCAATCAGTTGATTATATACAAAGGGGCTAGTAACATGCAATGGGATACTTCAAGTTACGCCAGTCAGCCAGGACCATCTCCTCCGCTTGCAATGCCGTCAACAATGACGTCACCGCTTCCTTCGCCGCCATCGTCGCCAGTGCTTGAACGAGTACCTGCTAACGGGGTCACACGTAGTCCGACGGTTTCTGACGCTGGTATCTGGGAGGCAGAAGTGTCTTCACAGAGTGTCAGAGAGGAGATTCCAGCGAGAGGAAGAAGAGAGGAGATATACGTACCGAACGCCATTCCAGTACCGGAGGATAACGAGGGTGAAGGTTACTCCGCCCAAACAGTACCGGATGAAAGGTCAACTTCATATCATTCAGACAATACATCGTCAGAGAGGAAGTCAGACTCAGAGAATGAGTTTCAAGAAGCGCAGTCTGAACCCGGAGGCCAGGAACCACCGGGAGATGGCGCCACAGGTCCCACAAAGAGAATGTTACGTAATCGCCCGTTAATTAGTTTTAAAAAATACTTCTAGCTGTTATAATAATAAATACAATTATATGTACTTCTAGCTGTTGTAATAATAAATATATTTATAATACCTATGTATCTTAGCGAGTACTTGTACTAAGGGGAGGGGTGTTGTATATGTAAGTAGGTACGCGCGGCGCGTTACTCCCCACCTATCTCGATGTACCGGCGAATGAATAAATCAGTGCATAGTCCGAATATTCAATTGCTTCTAAGATTCCTAAACCAACCAACCTATTAATTTCTTTATGAACCTTATCACGCAATGCAAATGCTACTGGTCGTGCCTTACAGAAAACCGGTTTTGAGCCTTCTTTCAATAACAGTTTTATTTTATACTTGTTAAATGTTCCTAGCTTATCCGAAAACAATTCAGAATATTTTTGTTTTAGCTCCCTGCCCGTATATTGTGAATCTGTACAATAGTTAATTGATGTCAGTTGTAACTGAAATAGGGATATAAAATCCCTGCCCAAAAGCGGTGGGCCACCATCACGGACAACATATAGGAACATAAGGCGATTGTGCCCGTCGTAAACGATTGATACACGCAACATACCTACACATATTATTTTGCCTCCATTATAGGTCATCAGCTGTTTTCGCGTACTCGATAATGACACATCTTTAAAATATTTTTTATAGAAGGTTTCTGATATTACCGATACCGCAGAACCACTATCAATTTCAAATTTACATGGGATGCTATTAATAATAACGGTTTCCACCATAGGTTCCCCCTTATGTGAACGAATGTGAAACAACTTACCGTCATCGGCATTGTCATCCTCACCCTTGTCACGACAATCCACGTCTACGTAGTTCACTTTTGTGCACATTTTACGCAAGTGGCCTTTTACATGACATTTTTTACATGTATAATTCGCGAATTTACAGTCAGCTGACTTGTGGTTCGTATACCCACATACCGTACACTTCTCTTTGCCTGTACTTATTTTGCTATTGGAAATTTTAAAAAGCGGTTGATCCGTCGTAGACATCTGCATACCAGCACAGGCCGCGGCTGCGCTCAGATTCTCTGCCATCTCCACGACCATAGCCAGCGTCAGATCGGCCAGGTCCTTCGTGTAAAGCTTTTCCTTTTCGCGTCCTGGCTGCATCCCCATAATAAACTTGTCACGGAGAGCTTCTTCTACATTGAGAAACCCACACCTCGCTGACAGGCCTCGCAATCGCGCCGCCCACTGTGAATGGGATTCCCCTACCTGTTGACTGGCCACGTAGAATTTATGACGCTCACCAAATCCTACACATTTTGGAGTGAAGTGGTTATCCAGGAGAAACAACAGGTCCTGATACGGTACAGTTTCCACATCCTTCGGCAATATTAAGTCTGTAGCTAGCTTGTAGGTACCCTCAACGAGTACACTAAGCAGGATCGCTTTCCTTTTCTCGCCCGTCGCATCCGTGATCGCATTGATATTATTCGCAATAAAGAATTGTGTTATCCGGCCTTTATACGTCTTCCAGGTCTGTGTATTGTGGTCGAATGTACTTAAAATACCAAATTGCACGTTAGACATTTTATAATCGTCGTTCACACACCGCTTTGGTATAATTTTATATTATTTGCTGTGACTAATCTATGCCTATACCGAAAGTGCTTAAGAACCTTGCAAGTCGAAGAGTGACAAGGTCCCAATCAAGACAGCGTGAAGCCAGTAGTTCTACTGAAGAACAGTATCTTTCTGCTGAATCCCTAAATCAAGAAGAATTAGATATGGCTACTGAAAATATCTATGGCAACACTGGCCCATCAGGCAGCCAGGAATCTAAGGCCAAGAGGACCCCAGTACCTCCTCCAGGAAACTCTGCAGGTGTGGCAACTAGTGACTGGGATATCCTTTCAGGCTACCTTAATGTGGATGATGGAGAAAAGACATCCTTTTTCGAAGGACAACTCCGTGTAATAAATCCCTCTGACGCAGAGATGGTGAAATCAGCCATTGTTGGAAGGGTGACTAAAACCAACTTCGAAGCCACCACAGCTTTAGTGAAGTTAATGGCTTATGAAGGGTTTAATCCTGTAACTGTGATCAAGGAACTGATGACTAGGGCAGATAATTTCAACAGAGTGGCCCACTCTCATGAGCCAATAACATTATCTCTAGATGGCCAAACCTTCTCACTCACTGAGGCAGCTGATTTATCCACAGATGTTGTGTTTCTCACAACACTGTTTCTAACTCGAGGCAATAACTTGAGGAAGATTCTTTCCTCAATTGATTCAAATGTGAAATCAGCATTACAAAAGAAGATTGTCACCTATTCTATAAAGAGTGACACAGAAGAAGAAGTGGTTAGGCGTAAGAGGAGTGAGCGAATTGAGATGAAGTCTAAAGATATGACTTTAAGCAGAATAGCAGCTTCATTCCCTCAGATTGCACTAGCTATTGTTAAAAAGACAGGGGTCAGAGGGAAAGTTGATCTCACTTGCTTAGAAATGCAATATCAAATCGATCATGGACAAGCAGGTGAAGTTCCCCCTATACTGACTCATGGCCTCATCCCTGCTTTGCTACCAAAAACTACAGGGCCAGATCACATCACATTGAAGCGTGTTATAGACTATACATTAAACGGGTGGCCCCGAAAGGTAGACGATATATTAAAACCATACTATTTATGTAGGTCGCAATTATCTTATGAAGGCGGTTGCGTCATGAGAGGCCACAAGGTTGTTCTACCCATGACTTTATACCAACCCATTTTAAAGGAACTGCATTCGTCGCATTTGGGTATAGTTAAAACCAAGGCCGAGGCTCGGTCAAGGTTTTGGTTTCCAGGGATTGACCAAGCCATAGAATCGACGATAGGTTCGTGCGAGGTTTGTGTCCATCTGCGACCCTCTCCCCCCCGTGCTCCACTTTCACCTTGGGAATTCCCACCTTATCCGTTTTACAGAGTACACATAGATTTCATGGGCCCAATTAATGGGTGCTATTATCTGGTCCCGATAGGACACGAAGGACCTGGCCGATCTGACGCTGGCTATGGTCGTGGAGATGGCAGAGAATCTGAGCGCAGCCGCGGCCTGTGCTGGTATGCAGATGTCTACGACGGATCAACCGCTTTTTAAAATTTCCAATAGCAAAACAAGTACAGGCAAAGAGAAGTGTACGGTATGTGGGTATACGAACCACAAGTCAGCTGATTGTAAATTCGCGAATTATACATGTAAAAAATGTCACGTAAAAGGCCACTTGCGTAAAATGTGCACAAAAGTGAACTACGTAGACGTGGATTGTCGTGACAAGGGTGAGGATGACAATGCAGATGACGGTAAGTTGTTTCACATTCGTTCACATAAGGGGGAACCTATGGTGGAAACCGTTATTATTAATAGCATCCCATGTAAATTTGAAATTGATAGTGGTTCTGCGGTATCGGTAATATCAGAAACCTTCTATAAAAAATATTTTAAAGATGTGTCATTATCGAGTACGCGAAAACAGCTGATGACCTATAATGGAGGCAAAATAATATGTGTAGGTATGTTGCGTGTATCAATCGTTTACGACGGGCACAATCGCCTTATGTTCCTATATGTGGTCCGTGATGGTGGCCCACCGCTTTTGGGCAGGGATTTTATATCCCTATTTCAGTTACAACTGACATCAATTAACTATTGTACAGATTCACAATATACGGGCAGGGAGCTAAAACAAAAATATTCTGAATTGTTTTCGGATAAGCTAGGAACATTTAACAAGTATAAAATAAAACTGTTATTGAAAGAAGGCTCAAAACCGGTTTTCTGTAAGGCACGACCAGTAGCATTTGCATTGCGTGATAAGGTTCATAAAGAAATTAATAGGTTGGTTGGTTTAGGAATCTTAGAAGTAATTGAATATTCGGACTATGCGTCACCAATAGTACCGGTACTTAAGCGAAATGGGACGGTTAGATTATGTGCAGATTATTCGGTAAGTATCAATAAGCAACTTATAATAGAACAATACCCGCTACCCACAACTAAAGAATTATTTTCAAAGATTCACGGCGGCCAACAATTTAGCAAACTCGATCTATCTATGGCTTATAACCAATTTGTTTTAGATGACGAATCAAAAAATTTGACGTGCATAAATACAATGCTAGGATTATTCCGATTTACGCGTTTAGTATTTGGATTAGCTAGCTCGCCATCAATTTTTCAACGGGCGATCGAGTCGGTACTGTCGGGTATTGACGGAGTTGTGTGCCTGTTAGATGACATTTTAGTGACTGGCAGGGATAAACAGGAACATTTAGTTCGATTGAACGCCGTTCTGGGACGCTTGGAGAATGCAGGGTTAACCTTACAGACAGAGAAATGTAGTTTTTTCCAAGACGAGGTGAATTATCTAGGCTATATAATTACAAAAGAGGGTTTAAAAAAAGCGCCAGAAAAAATAAAGGCTATGGTGGAAGCGCCAGTACCGACAAGTGTAGGTCAACTACAGTCATTTTTGGGGTTGATTAACTACTATAGAAATTTTATACCAAACGCATCATCTATTCTCAGTCCGCTATATGAGCTATTAAAAAAAGATAGCAAATGGGACTGGAATAAAAGCCATGACGCTGCCTTTAGAACAATTAAACAATTGATGACGTCAGATCAAGTACTTGCGCATTACGATTCACATGCGCAGATAATATTAACGGTGGATGCTTCTCCTAGCGGTCTAGGCGCGGTCCTGTCACAAATAGGGTCTGACGGCGTCGAGAGGCCCATCTCGTTCATGTCGCGCACCTTGAACTCGGCGGAGAAACGTTATGCCCAGATTCAAAAGGAAGCAACAGCCATTGTTTATGGGGTACGACGGTTCCATCACTATCTATATGGCCGGTCCGACCCATTTATATTACGAACGGATCACAAACCATTGTTGTCTATTTTCGGGCCATATAAGGGTATACCGGAGATGTCTGCAAATAGGTTACAGCGGTACGCATTATTTCTAACTAGTTATAATTATAAAATTGAGTATATACGCAGCACTGATAACAGTGCAGATTATTTATCTCGGGCGAGCCTACCTCGCGCCGCACACCAGTGCGCGTGCACTGAACAGTGCAACTGTTGTGATTGTGAGGTGGCTTATGACCGAGCCACTTACGTGTGTTTCGTGGTAGATGGTAGCATGCCCGTCACACTTGAAAAACTAAGGGAGGAAACGGAGCGGGACATCACCTTAAAGCGTGTTATAGACTATACATTAAACGGGTGGCCCCGAAAGGTAGACGATATATTAAAACCATACTATTTATGTAGGTCGCAATTATCTTATGGAGGCGGTTGCGTCATGAGAGGCCACAAGGTTGTTCTACCCATGACTTTATACCAACCCATTTTAAAGGAACTGCATTCGTCGCATTTGGGTATAGTTAAAACCAAGGCCGAGGCTCGGTCAAGGTTTTGGTTTCCAGGGATTGACCAAGCCATAGAATCGACGATAGGTTCGTGCGAGGTTTGTGTCCATCTGCGACCCTCTCCCCCCCGTGCTCCACTTTCACCTTGGGAATTCCCACCTTATCCGTTTTACAGAGTACACATAGATTTCATGGGCCCAATTAATGGGTGCTATTATCTGGTTGTAGTAGATGCACATACCAAATGGTTAGAGGCTTTTAACATGAATACTGCGATATCTTCTACCGCGGTAATAGGGAAACTATGTGAGTTTATGTCAAGGTTTGGCATACCAAAAACCATAGTAAGTGATAATGGCACAGCTTTTTGTTCACGAGAATTTGAACTATTTTGTGTGTCAAATGGGATTTCTCATTTGACGTCACCCGTATATAGCCCGTCCTGTAACGGGCAGGCGGAGAGCTTAGTTAAGGTAGTAAAAAGGGGCCTCAAATCATGTCTGTTATCAAGTAATAACGGTAAGGACGCATCTCTAAAATTATTAAAATATTTGATGGACTACCGCAACTCTGTTCATACGACCACAGGGTCGACCCCAGCCGAGTTGGTGTTTGGTCGAAAGCTAAGGTCGCGATTGGATCTTATTTACCCAAGCTCATCGAAGTCATCACCGCCCTTGTCACCCACCGTGGTTAACCGTGTGAGAAATCAACAGTGTTTGTCAACTAAACATAAAATTAAACCTAATTATATGAAAGTAAATGACATTGTGATGTACAAAAAGTATGTAAATAAAAACAAATATTATTGGTGTAAAGGAGTCATTTTAAAAAGAATAGGAAACGTTTTATATTTAGTGAAAGACATAAATAGTTAAGAAAGTTGTAAAAGACATTTCAATCAGTTGATTATATACAAAGGGGCTAGTAACATGCAATGGGATACTTCAAGTTACGCCAGTCAGCCTGGACCATCTCCTCCGCTTGCAATGCCGTCAACAATGACGTCACCGCTTCCTTCGGACTATGCGTCACCAATAGTACCGGTACTTAAGCGAAATGGGACGGTTAGATTATGTGCAGATTATTCGGTAAGTATCAATAAGCAACTTTTAATAGAACAATACCCGCTACCCACAACTAAAGAATTATTTTCAAAGATTCACGGCGGACAACAATTTAGCAAACTCGATCTATCTATGGCTTATAACCAATTTGTTTTAGATGACGAATCAAAAAATTTGACGTGCATAAATACAATGCTAGGATTATTCCGATTTACGCGTTTAGTATTTGGATTAGCTAGCTCGCCATCAATTTTTCAACGGGCGATCGAGTCGGTACTGTCGGGTATTGACGGAGTTGTGTGCCTGTTAGATGACATTTTAGTGACTGGCAGGGATAAACAGGAACATTTAGTTCGATTGAACGCCGTTCTGGGACGCTTGGAGGATGCAGGGTTAACCTTACAGACAGAGAAATGTAGTTTTTTCCAAGACGAGGTGAATTATCTGGGCTATATAATTACAAAAGAGGGTTTAAAAAAAGCGCCAGAAAAAATAAAGACTATGGTGGAAGCGCCAGTACCGACAAGTGTAGGTCAACTACAGTCATTTTTGGGGTTGATTAACTACTATAGAAATTTTATACCAAACGCATCATCTATTCTCAGTCCGCTATATGAGCTATTAAAAAAAGATAGCAAATGGGACTGGAATAAAAGCCATGACGCGGCTTTTAGAACAATTAAACAATTGATGACGTCAGATCAAGTACTTGCGCATTACGATTCACATGCGCAGATAATATTAACGGTGGATGCTTCTCCTAGCGGTCTAGGCGCGGTCCTGTCACAAATAGGGTCTGACGGCGTCGAGAGGCCCATCTCGTTCATGTCGCGCACCTTGAACTCGGCGGAGAAACATTATGCCCAGATTCAAAAGGAAGCAACAGCCATTGTTTATGGGGTACGACGGTTCCATCACTATCTATATGGCCGGTCCGACCCATTTATATTACGAACGGATCACAAACCATTGTTGTCTATTTTCGGGCCATATAAGGGTATACCGGAGATGTCTGCGAATAGGTTACAGCGGTACGCATTATTTCTAACTAGTTATAATTATAAAATTGAGTATATACGCAGCACTGATAACAGTGCAGATTATTTATCTCGGGCGAGCCTACCTCGCGCCGCACACCAGTGCGCGTGCACTGAACAGTGCAACTGTTGTGATTGTGAGGTGGCTTATGACCGAGCCACTTACGTGTGTTTCGTGGTAGATGGTAGCATGCCCGTCACACTTGAAAAACTAAGGGAGGAAACGGAGAGGGACATCACCTTAAAGCGTGTTATAGACTATACATTAAACGGGTGGCCCCGAAAGGTAGACGATATATTAAAACCATACTATTTATGTAGGTCGCAATTATCTTATGAAGGCGGTTGCGTCATGAGAGGCCACAAGATTGTTCTACCCATGACTTTATACCAACCCATTTTAAAGGAACTGCATTCGTCGCATTTGGGTATAGTTAAAACCAAGGCCGAGGCTCGGTCAAGGTTTTGGTTTCCAGGGATTGACCAAGCCATAGAATCGACGATAGGTTCGTGCGAGGTTTGTGTCCATCTGCGACCCTCTCCCCCCCGTGCTCCACTTTCACCTTGGGAATTCCCACCTTATCCGTTTTACAGAGTACACATAGATTTCATGGGCCCAATTAATGGGTGCTATTATCTGGTTATAGTAGATGCACATACCAAATGGTTAGAGGCTTTTAACATGAATACTGCGATATCTTCTACCGCGGTAATAGGGAAACTATGTGAGTTTATGTCAAGGTTTGGCATACCAAAAACCATAGTAAGTGATAATGGCACAGCTTTTTGTTCACGAGAATTTGAACTATTTTGTGTGTCAAATGGGATTTCTCATTTGACGTCACCCGTATATAGCCCGTCCTGTAACGGGCAGGCGTAGAGCTTAGTTAAGGTAGTAAAAAGGGGCCTCAAATCATGTCTGTTATCAAGTAATAACGGTAAGGACGCATCTCTAAAATTATTAAAATATTTGATGGACTACCGCAACTCTGTTCATACGACCACAGGGTCGACCCCAGCCGAGTTGGTGTTTGGTCGAAAGCTAAGGTCGCGATTGGATCTTATTTACCCAAGCTCATCGAAGTCATCACCGCCCTTGTCACCCACCGTAGTTAACCGTGTGAGAAATCAACAGTGTTTGTCAACTAAACATAAAATTAAACCTAATTATATGAAGGTAAATGACATTGTGATGTACAAAAAGTATGTAAATAAAAACAAATATTATTGGTGTAAAGGAGTCATTTTCAAAAGAATAGGAAACGTTTTATATTTAGTGAAAGACATAAATAGTTAAGAAAGTTGTAAAAGACATTTCAATCAGTTGATTATATACAAAGGGGCTAGTAACATGCAATGGGATACTTCAAGTTACGCCAGTCAGCCTGGACCATCTCCTCCGCTTGCAATGCCGTCAACAATGACGTCACCGCTTCCTTCGGACTATGCGTCACCAATAGTACCGGTACTTAAGCGAAATGGGACGGTTAGATTATGTGCAGATTATTCGGTAAGTATCAATAAGCAACTTTTAATAGAACAATACCCGCTACCCACAACTAAAGAATTATTTTCAAAGATTCACGGCGGACAACAATTTAGCAAACTCGATCTATCTATGGCTTATAACCAATTTGTTTTAGATGACGAATCAAAAAATTTGACGTGCATAAATACAATGCTAGGATTATTCCGATTTACGCGTTTAGTATTTGGATTAGCTAGCTCGCCATCAATTTTTCAACGGGCGATCGAGTCGGTACTGTCGGGTATTGACGGAGTTGTGTGCCTGTTAGATGACATTTTAGTGACTGGCAGGGATAAACAGGAACATTTAGTTCGATTGAACGCCGTTCTGGGACGCTTGGAGAATGCAGGGTTAACCTTACAGACAGAGAAATGTAGTTTTTTCCAAGACGAGGTGAATTATCTAGGCTATATAATTACAAAAGAGGGTTTAAAAAAAGCGCCAGAAAAAATAAAGGCTATGGTGGAAGCGCCAGTACCGACAAGTGTAGGTCAACTACAGTCATTTTTGGGGTTGATTAACTACTATAGAAATTTTATACCAAACGCATCATCTATTCTCAGTCCGCTATATGAGCTATTAAAAAAAGATAGCAAATGGGACTGGAATAAAAGCCATGACGCTGCCTTTAGAACAATTAAACAATTGATGACGTCAGATCAAGTACTTGCGCATTACGATTCACATGCGCAGATAATATTAACGGTGGATGCTTCTCCTAGCGGTCTAGGCGCGGTCCTGTCACAAATAGGGTCTGACGGCGTCGAGAGGCCCATCTCGTTCATGTCGCGCACCTTGAACTCGGCGGAGAAACGTTATGCCCAGATTCAAAAGGAAGCAACAGCCATTGTTTATGGGGTACGACGGTTCCATCACTATCTATATGGCCGGTCCGACCCATTTATATTACGAACGGATCACAAACCATTGTTGTCTATTTTCGGGCCATATAAGGGTATACCGGAGATGTCTGCAAATAGGTTACAGCGGTACGCATTATTTCTAACTAGTTATAATTATAAAATTGAGTATATACGCAGCACTGATAACAGTGCAGATTATTTATCTCGGGCGAGCCTACCTCGCGCCGCACACCAGTGCGCGTGCACTGAACAGTGCAACTGTTGTGATTGTGAGGTGGCTTATGACCGAGCCACTTACGTGTGTTTCGTGGTAGATGGTAGCATGCCCGTCACACTTGAAAAACTAAGGGAGGAAACGGAGCGGGACATCACCTTAAAGCGTGTTATAGACTATACATTAAACGGGTGGCCCCGAAAGGTAGACGATATATTAAAACCATACTATTTATGTAGGTCGCAATTATCTTATGGAGGCGGTTGCGTCATGAGAGGCCACAAGGTTGTTCTACCCATGACTTTATACCAACCCATTTTAAAGGAACTGCATTCGTCGCATTTGGGTATAGTTAAAACCAAGGCCGAGGCTCGGTCAAGGTTTTGGTTTCCAGGGATTGACCAAGCCATAGAATCGACGATAGGTTCGTGCGAGGTTTGTGTCCATCTGCGACCCTCTCCCCCCCGTGCTCCACTTTCACCTTGGGAATTCCCACCTTATCCGTTTTACAGAGTACACATAGATTTCATGGGCCCAATTAATGGGTGCTATTATCTGGTTGTAGTAGATGCACATACCAAATGGTTAGAGGCTTTTAACATGAATACTGCGATATCTTCTACCGCGGTAATAGGGAAACTATGTGAGTTTATGTCAAGGTTTGGCATACCAAAAACCATAGTAAGTGATAATGGCACAGCTTTTTGTTCACGAGAATTTGAACTATTTTGTGTGTCAAATGGGATTTCTCATTTGACGTCACCCGTATATAGCCCGTCCTGTAACGGGCAGGCGGAGAGCTTAGTTAAGGTAGTAAAAAGGGGCCTCAAATCATGTCTGTTATCAAGTAATAACGGTAAGGACGCATCTCTAAAATTATTAAAATATTTGATGGACTACCGCAACTCTGTTCATACGACCACAGGGTCGACCCCAGCCGAGTTGGTGTTTGGTCGAAAGCTAAGGTCGCGATTGGATCTTATTTACCCAAGCTCATCGAAGTCATCACCGCCCTTGTCACCCACCGTGGTTAACCGTGTGAGAAATCAACAGTGTTTGTCAACTAAACATAAAATTAAACCTAATTATATGAAAGTAAATGACATTGTGATGTACAAAAAGTATGTAAATAAAAACAAATATTATTGGTGTAAAGGAGTCATTTTAAAAAGAATAGGAAACGTTTTATATTTAGTGAAAGACATAAATAGTTAAGAAAGTTGTAAAAGACATTTCAATCAGTTGATTATATACAAAGGGGCTAGTAACATGCAATGGGATACTTCAAGTTACGCCAGTCAGCCTGGACCATCTCCTCCGCTTGCAATGCCGTCAACAATGACGTCACCGCTTCCTTCGGACTATGCGTCACCAATAGTACCGGTACTTAAGCGAAATGGGACGGTTAGATTATGTGCAGATTATTCGGTAAGTATCAATAAGCAACTTTTAATAGAACAATACCCGCTACCCACAACTAAAGAATTATTTTCAAAGATTCACGGCGGACAACAATTTAGCAAACTCGATCTATCTATGGCTTATAACCAATTTGTTTTAGATGACGAATCAAAAAATTTGACGTGCATAAATACAATGCTAGGATTATTCCGATTTACGCGTTTAGTATTTGGATTAGCTAGCTCGCCATCAATTTTTCAACGGGCGATCGAGTCGGTACTGTCGGGTATTGACGGAGTTGTGTGCCTGTTAGATGACATTTTAGTGACTGGCAGGGATAAACAGGAACATTTAGTTCGATTGAACGCCGTTCTGGGACGCTTGGAGGATGCAGGGTTAACCTTACAGACAGAGAAATGTAGTTTTTTCCAAGACGAGGTGAATTATCTGGGCTATATAATTACAAAAGAGGGTTTAAAAAAAGCGCCAGAAAAAATAAAGACTATGGTGGAAGCGCCAGTACCGACAAGTGTAGGTCAACTACAGTCATTTTTGGGGTTGATTAACTACTATAGAAATTTTATACCAAACGCATCATCTATTCTCAGTCCGCTATATGAGCTATTAAAAAAAGATAGCAAATGGGACTGGAATAAAAGCCATGACGCGGCTTTTAGAACAATTAAACAATTGATGACGTCAGATCAAGTACTTGCGCATTACGATTCACATGCGCAGATAATATTAACGGTGGATGCTTCTCCTAGCGGTCTAGGCGCGGTCCTGTCACAAATAGGGTCTGACGGCGTCGAGAGGCCCATCTCGTTCATGTCGCGCACCTTGAACTCGGCGGAGAAACATTATGCCCAGATTCAAAAGGAAGCAACAGCCATTGTTTATGGGGTACGACGGTTCCATCACTATCTATATGGCCGGTCCGACCCATTTATATTACGAACGGATCACAAACCATTGTTGTCTATTTTCGGGCCATATAAGGGTATACCGGAGATGTCTGCGAATAGGTTACAGCGGTACGCATTATTTCTAACTAGTTATAATTATAAAATTGAGTATATACGCAGCACTGATAACAGTGCAGATTATTTATCTCGGGCGAGCCTACCTCGCGCCGCACACCAGTGCGCGTGCACTGAACAGTGCAACTGTTGTGATTGTGAGGTGGCTTATGACCGAGCCACTTACGTGTGTTTCGTGGTAGATGGTAGCATGCCCGTCACACTTGAAAAACTAAGGGAGGAAACGGAGAGGGACATCACCTTAAAGCGTGTTATAGACTATACATTAAACGGGTGGCCCCGAAAGGTAGACGATATATTAAAACCATACTATTTATGTAGGTCGCAATTATCTTATGAAGGCGGTTGCGTCATGAGAGGCCACAAGATTGTTCTACCCATGACTTTATACCAACCCATTTTAAAGGAACTGCATTCGTCGCATTTGGGTATAGTTAAAACCAAGGCCGAGGCTCGGTCAAGGTTTTGGTTTCCAGGGATTGACCAAGCCATAGAATCGACGATAGGTTCGTGCGAGGTTTGTGTCCATCTGCGACCCTCTCCCCCCCGTGCTCCACTTTCACCTTGGGAATTCCCACCTTATCCGTTTTACAGAGTACACATAGATTTCATGGGCCCAATTAATGGGTGCTATTATCTGGTTGTAGTAGATGCACATACCAAATGGTTAGAGGCTTTTAACATGAATACTGCGATATCTTCTACCGCGGTAATAGGGAAACTATGTGAGTTTATGTCAAGGTTTGGCATACCAAAAACCATAGTAAGTGATAATGGCACAGCTTTTTGTTCACGAGAATTTGAACTATTTTGTGTGTCAAATGGGATTTCTCATTTGACGTCACCCGTATATAGCCCGTCCTGTAACGGGCAGGCGGAGAGCTTAGTTAAGGTAGTAAAAAGGGGCCTCAAATCATGTCTGTTATCAAGTAATAACGGTAAGGACGCATCTCTAAAATTATTAAAATATTTGATGGACTACCGCAACTCTGTTCATACGACCACAGGGTCGACCCCAGCCGAGTTGGTGTTTGGTCGAAAGCTAAGGTCGCGATTGGATCTTATTTACCCAAGCTCATCGAAGTCATCACCGCCCTTGTCACCCACCGTGGTTAACCGTGTGAGAAATCAACAGTGTTTGTCAACTAAACATAAAATTAAACCTAATTATATGAAAGTAAATGACATTGTGATGTACAAAAAGTATGTAAATAAAAACAAATATTATTGGTGTAAAGGAGTCATTTTAAAAAGAATAGGAAACGTTTTATATTTAGTGAAAGACATAAATAGTTTAGAAAGTTGTAAAAGACATTTCAATCAGTTGATTATATACAAAGGGGCTAGTAACATGCAATGGGATACTTCAAGTTACGCCAGTCAGCCTGGACCATCTCCTCCGCTTGCAATGCCGTCAACAATGACGTCACCGCTTCCTTCGCCGCCATCGTCGCCAGTGCTTGAACGAGTACCTGCTAACGGGGTCACACGTAGTCCGACGGTTTCTGACGCTGGTATCTGGGAGGCAGAAGTGTCTTCACAGAGTGTCAGAGAGGAGATTCCAGCGAGAGGAAGAAGAGAGGAGATATACGTACCGAACGCCATTCCAGTACCGGAGGATAACGAGGGTGAAGGTTACTCCGCCCAAACAGTACCGGATGAAAGGTCAACTTCATGTCATTCAGACAATACATCGTCAGAGAGGAAGTCAGACTCAGAGAATGAGTTTCAAGAAGCGCAGTCTGAACCCGGAGGCCAGGAACCACCGGGAGATGGCGCCACAGGTCCCACAAAGAGAATGTTACGTAATCGCCCGTTAATTAGTTTTAAAAAATACTTCTAGCTGTTATAATAATAAATACAATTATATATACTTCTAGCTGTTGTAATAATAAATATAATTTTAATACCTATGTATCTTAGCGAGTACTTGTACTAAGGGGAGGGGTGTTGTATATGTAAGTAGGTACGCGCGGCGCGTTACTCCCCACCTATCTCGATGTACCGGCTAATGAATAAATCAGTGCATAGTAAGCCAGCGATTGTTTTACTTGTCCTTCTATTCCGCATATATAACACTTTTATACTATTTTACTGTTTTACATATTATACATACATGCATGGCTAGCAGTAGTGATAGCGATAGTGAAATTTACTATTCGTTTAGTGATGGTGACAGCGACATTCGTGATGGTAGTGCTGGTGTTCCCGCATTGGCTGAAACTCTTCAGAATCAATTTTCCGATGTAGCAAGAAACTTTAACGTGGCATACTTTCATATCACGAGCGGATCGATTTTCGCAGTGCTCCGATTGAAAAAATAGTTTTGAGTGGTTTTTTAGCGACCGATTTTCAAGTGCGATACCTTGAAAGTTGCGTCTCAGCGCTCCCTACACGGTGACGTATCGTACGTCAAGGAGACCATCGTGGTCCAGGAGTTATTCAGTGTTTTACCAAGATATGAGGTTACCGAACACGTGGTTGAACACCTTTTCGCGAATAACTCGGTGACCTTCGACCGGATTTTGGAGAAAAGTGTCCTCGGCTGCGGGCAGTGGAGCCCCATCCGCCGCGTTAATCTGTTTTAGCCGGAAATCTGTGGGCTTTGCCACGAGGTACCGGAATCAGCTGTCCGAGGAACTCCAAATTTTGCAGGCTGAAAGCACCTACCAGTACAACCAGGAATCCGAAGAGATCATATTTTTAGCAGCAACAGGGCGAGTACAAATATAATTAGGATATTCTAACTTTGACCCCCTGTAGATTGTGTCAGGGGCAATATTTTACAATTCCGATGGAATGTTCAGGCTTTCGCGGACGACGTAGTGCTGGTATTTGATGGGGACAGCGCCCTGGAGATCGAGGGACAAGCCAATGCCCCTCTCGAGCATGTGCGGGAGTGGGGCATCCGAAAGAAGCTGAAATTCGCACCGCACAAAACCTGTGCGATCGTTATCACGCGGAGGCGGAAGTACGATGTCCCGCGCCTCAGCATGGGTCGGATAAACATTGGAATGTCCGAACACATAAAAATCCTGGGTCTAACCATAGACTACAGACTCAGCTTCAACACCCACGTCTCAGAAGTATGCAAGAAGGCGATCACGAATACCACAAATTAACGAGGATGGCCCTGATTAGTTGGGGACTTCATCCCGAGGTGATCCGGACCATCTACAACGCGGCTGTGGAGCCGACGGTGCTGTACGCGGCCAGCAGTTGGTGCGCGGCAGTGGATAGGCTTGGGATACCAAAAAACTTTGTAAGAGCTACCGGACGGTCTTTCTGCACTCGAGAATGATCCTGGCTGGAATGCTCCCTCTGGACCTCAGAGATCGCGAGGTGGCCTCGTTGTACGAGGCCAAGAGAGGGGTGTCCCAGTCATGGTTGGGAGACAGAGAGATCGAACGGATGACTCCAGCAGTTGAGGCGCCTCACCCCGCGGAGCATGTGCCCCTGGAGTTCACCAGTCTGGTAGACGAGGATCAATATCAGCGCACAAATAATATCGAGGTGCGCATTTTCACGGAAGGGAGCAAGATTGAGCGTCGCGTCGGCGCCGCGTTATTCATTTGGAATAACGGGGCCGAAACTAATACCCTCAAACTTGCTCTCTCGCCGCACTGTGTATCAGACCGAGCTCCTGGCCATTAGCAAAGCGACCAGTGAAGTCCTCAGACGCGGCGCGTCCACGTTTTTCTCAGAGACAGCAGAGCCGCACTCATGACGGTAATAAACCATCGCGCCCTCCACCCGCTGGCGGTTGAAGCCAGGCAGAACATCAAGCGGGGCTTGGCCCAGGGCAAGGAAATCTCCTTGTTCTGGGTCAAGGCCCACGTAGGGTTAGAGGGCAACGAGCGAGCCGACCAGCTCGCAAAAGAGGCGGCTCTGTGGTCGAAGGTAGCGCCACACTATAGTCTGTTCCTCGTTTCGTTTGTGAAGCGAGGTCTACGTCAGATCTCGCTTGGCGAATGGAACGAACTGTCGGGTGAAACTGCTTCGGTGACCAAGCTCTTTTCCCCATGCGCGGTGGCGGCGTACAGGATCGTCCGCAAGATGGGGGTCGCCAGCACAACGACCCAGCTGCTAACGGGGCATGGTGGATTCTCTGAATACTTGCCTCGTTTCAAGTGCAAGGAGAATCCATCATGCGAACCGGGGGTAAGCGAGACCGTCGTGCATCTCGTCGTGGACTTCCCGATCCACGCGAGGGATCGTTATAATCTGCAGCAGAAAATTAAATTGAATATTAGCATAGCAAACTTACCAATACTGCTCACTAAAAAATATAGGTATTACTTTTTAGAATATTGGGAAAAAATAGTTAAGATAGTAAACATGAAAAATAGTAGTTAAGGTTATCACCAATGGATATTTTGCCAAATATCCCAAAGTGGACACAAACATAGATGTATAAGCTAAGAAGTATCAATTTTTAGTAGTAAGATTTATAGAAAATTAGAAAATGTAAGTTAAATATACACCTGTAGTTAAGATTGTAATAGAATAAGATGAATATAGTGAATAAGTAATAGAAAGAAAGAAAGAAGAAAGAAAACGCGTTTATTAGATACACACACTCACAAAATACGACATAAAATCAATAACATTAAATACTAAACAAGCATAATAAAATACATAATTATTAAGTAAAACAAACAAAAAATAACAAAAGCTACAATCAAACGCTCGCTTGCAGTTCGATGCGCACCGCCATGACTCATAATTTATGTAGGAATTGTGTAACGCGAGCGAGCAGCCCGCGCGGGTCGATCAGTGTCGCCCGATTCAACCCACGGGACGCACGCGCCACAAATTACAAATCCAGCCACCGCGGGCGCAGGCAGACGGCGTCCGACAGGTATAGGCACACCCAGATGAACCAACGACCCGTGAATTGGGCAAGATTTAACAAATACGAAGTGACGATCGGTGTAAGCACTCCCAAGTTCACGGAATCGCTGGCCCAGCCACAACAATACTTGCACCTACATCCCCCACACCTGTCGCCAGCCATACAGTGAAACCTCGGCGCGCCGGTCACATCAGCAAGTCTAATGGCCATTTCATGGAGGTGAGTGTCGTTTCCATTATGTTTTTTTCCGTTTATACGGTCAGTACCTATTTTTTACTTAATTGCAAATTTCATTTTAGGCCACGAAACCGCCGAGTGCCCAGCGACGCGGCTCCACACAAGCAGCATGACAAGGAAGGAAAAAATGCCAGTACGAGACGTCAGAACCCAAGCGGTCTCTGCGACGTTATGCATAACTTTACATATAACAACCTACACTTTACATAACAGGTGTGTCATTTTCATGTTGGCCGGTGTGGAGTGTGTGTCTAAATGGCTACAGTTCAGCTATGTGCTACAGATTGAGTACAATCTGCAGCGCTGGTTTTCAACCGTAGCCCAGCCCAGTCAGGTAACTTGCTGTACCTACATTGATTAATTAGTATATATCACTCTCGTAGACATTATGCACACACGAAGTACCTAGGTATGCCCACTGACATAAAAACGTATAAGTTCAGATCATGTTGGGTGTATCATCATACATCATATAACCAGCACATCCACCCAATTTTTAGATATCTTTATAGTGTAATTTTAAATATTACATTTTTAATATTATTATTATATATTGATTTACCTACCTTACAATTTTATGTTTATACGTGTGAAATTATTTCATTTAGTCATTATAGTCCTATAAATAAGTACATATTTAGCAATGGTTAATTTTACGGCTCACGGCTTCACAGGCTCAATTTTACGGTTAAAATAATAATAACAACGATTCAGATAGCCATAATCCAAAACGAGCAGTAAAGAGTCTAATTACGGAATTGATTTTTGGGCAATAAGTAGGACATTTCTGTACCCAACTCGGAAGCCATGTACACCTGATAGCCTTCTAAGAGGCGGGGGAATATCATTCCATATCTTACTAGCCCGATATCTGAAACTGCCCTGAAAAGCCGCAGTTCTGTGTTTTGGTACATGTAGGTTTATACGCGACCCTCTTGTCAAATACCTGCTATTTTCATTGAGCCACTTAAGTTTAGAGTATAGGTATAAGGGTTTTCCTGTCTTAACAACACCAAAAAGAAGTGTTGCCAGATGTAATTCCCTCCTAAACTTCATTTTCAGCTTATTGTTAATGTTGAGATATTGCGTCACGTGGCTTCTAGGTGGTATATTATAACAGAAGCGCGCGCATGCATTTTGCACCCTTTGGTGCTATGCTATGCTATGCTAATAGATATACCAATGAATTTTACAGCAAAAATGACCGAAAGAGGGGGGGGGGGGGACTAGCAAAAAAAAGTAATTATAATTTAATTCGTCGTGATTCATGGGAAAATAATCATGAAACTCTCTGGATATCTATACTGCCTGATGTGAAACGCCCCAACCTTTTAGGAAACATCAACTTATGTATATGTTATCTGCCACCGGATTTGCCCGCGTCTGACCTAACAAACTTCCATGATAAGCTTCATTTAACTATTAACTCTCTGGATGCTAATGATATAAACATAGTGATGCCAAGTGTACCAAGCCTAACCTGGAACCTACATTCCAATAGTCTGTGTATGACACCCAGTACACCCTCAGATTTTAAAGCCAGGTTGCTTTGCGACTCACTAACGCTATGTAATCTTTATCAATTTAATCATATTCACAATGCATTGGGACACTATCTCGATTTGGTTCTGGTTAATGTACAAAATGTTAAAGTTTCTCAAACTCAACCCCTTTGTCGAGAAAATCGCCATCATCATCCACTCGAAATTCATGTCTCTAAAAACACACCTACATCTAAACACCTAAGACCTAACCGTCAGAGCTGTTTTAACTTTCAAAAACCTGACTATGTAAAGGTTAAGGATGACCTGGAGAAGGTAAACTGGCTTGGTATTTTAAATACGGAGGACGTGGACGACGCTATTAACAGCTTTTACAGTGTAATACGTAAAGTCATAATCAATCTATCTTTTCTGCATACTTTGTGTCTGTATTTGATGACTCACAAGACGTACAGTCTGGGTTTCTTGATGAACAGCGTTGCAATAGTATACTGTCACAACTAGTATTTTCTGAGTCTGAAATTCTACGCAAACTCAAAACCCTTGACCCTAATAAGGGAGCTGGTCCTGACACTATGCCCCCATATTTTTAAAGAAATGTGCCAATCAACTTAGCGTTCCCCTATGTATAATTTTTAACATGTCATTCAAGTCAGGCACTTTCACTATTCTGTGGAAGACTGCTAATATTGTACCTATCCTGAGGGGAGGAGACTCCAGACTATGTCAGAACTATAAGACCATTAGTATACTCTCTAGCGTGGCCAAGGTCTTTGAATTGGTTATGTATGACAGCGTTTATGCTCATGTAAGTCCCTTCATAACAGAGTGCCAGCATGGTTTCATGAGACAAAAATCGTTTATTTTTGTAATTGGAATATAAGCAATATTTATGCTCAGTCTTTGCGGGAAGAGGTCAGGTGGACTCCATATATACTGATTTCCGGAAGGCCTTTGACAAGGTAAATCACCACGTGGTTTGTCAGAAGCTTTCCTGGTATGGCATACACGGCGACTTGTTGAGGTGGATTTTTTTTTATACCACTTAGTTGGCAGATAAGCACACGGCCCACCTGATTAGAAGATTAGAGTGGCCTATGGACGTATGCAACACCAGGGGTATCACACTCGCGCTGCCGACCATGAAGAAACCTTTTGATGCCCCTCTTGAAGAACCTCATATTGTAGGCGCTTGGGAAAACCGCAGCAGGGAGGTCATTCCACAGAGTGTGCGTGGGATGAAGTTTCTTTCATACCGCACAGTGCGCACCGTCTCAGGTCGCAATGTGTGAGGATGAATTCCCTGCCTATTGCGAGAAGTACTGCTTCGCCGTGTTGAGCACTCCGAGTTTTCTTGATGCCAACTTAACCTAGAATCCCGATAATCGAGGAGATGGTAAGCGGTGTGCCCAGGAATTGCGGCGCTACAATCAATGGGGTTTTCTTAGCGGTGAATACACATACTTGTGTTTTAGTGGGGTTGAATTGGACTAGGTTCAGTCGTCCCCAATCGGATACTCCAGAGAGAGTGGATCCAGTCTTAAGTAAGTTTAACCTAGACTTTGAGTATGCATATACAGCAATTTCAAATAATTTTCCGAATGCAGAATTAAAGGGGTCCATATCGGCTCTCATAAAATTTGTATTCATATTTACGATTTTACTACGAATTGGAGTTCATAATAATCACTCTTCATAATTTTTTTCTTCATAAACTTTATGTTCATACATTAATATTCCTATAATCGGAACTCATAACACCCCGTCATCATATTTTTTTATTTCATAATGTTTTCATTAAGAAGGTGTTTAATTAATATTTTTTTTATTCAGAATAGTTTTCTTCATAAGAGACAATATTCATATTATTTGTGTACATAACGTTGTCTCAAATAAGATTAAATTGTAGCATTCTATTTAAAATGTAGGTATGTTTGTAAATGTTGCAATTATTTGTAGTGATAAAATTGCGGGTACGCTTGGAACAGCATCAGGTAGTAGGCGCTTTATGGTAATACGTATTACGTGTCATTCAACGAGTATCATTATTTATGTGGCTTTATTTTTGTAACAATGGATGATATATATATAAATTGTTTTAAAACAAGTCGTGGAGGAGTGAAATTGAATTGGGATGGTTTCATATATGAGAGAAAACACAGTGTGACTACAGAAAAACAATACTGGATCTGTGAATTACGAAGCAGTGAAAAATATAAATGCAACTCAAGAATAACAACTGTGTTTGATGAGGAAAAGAAAATGTATAAAGTACTCAATAATTCAAACTGTGAACACAACCATGATCCGGATTCATTAAAGGAAAAGGTTTGTTTACATTTGTTTCTAAGTGTAAAAGTAATGTAAGAATTATATTTCTAACCAAACCCTAACTTTCTGGGAGCATTTCGGTTCTGTGAAGGTCGCAGTTCTAACCTAACCTAACCCACCTTCTGGGAGCATTTCGGTTCTGTGAAGGTCGCAGTTCTAACTTAACCTAACCCACCTTCTGGGAGAATTTTGCTTCTGTGAAGGTCGCAGTTCTAACCTAACCTAACCCACCTTCTGGGAGAATTTTGGATTTTTTATTTAATTTATTTAATTTAATTAATTAACCTGTATTTTTCAATTGCAGGTTCACAACAGTATAAACAAAATGAAGGAGGATGCTTTAAATAACTTGCAAAAAAAGCCAATACATGTAATCGAAAACTGTGTAGCCAACACATCGTCCAGCCTACTGTCTAGTTTGCCAACAAACTTGAACTTAAGACAAATAATATACCGCCAAAGAAAGAAGCAAAATAAAGTAAAAGAGCCTGACTCAATTGATTTTGAAATAAATCGCAATTTATTCCAAATAGACGAGGATGACCACATATTAATCAATAAAAAGTTCAATGGTAAGAGAATAATAATATATACATCCAAGAAATTGCTCACATTGATGTGTTCATCCACATATTTAATAATGGATGGTACATTTAAGGTTGCCCCAGCAATATTTCAACAAATATATGCTATACACGGTTGTGTGAATTCAAAAACATTTCCTATGGTAATCACATTATGTACAAATAAAGACAAAACCACATACGACACATTATTTTCAACTTTAATCGAACATTGCGAGTCATTAAATTTTAGTTTATCACCAAAGTACATATTGATGGACTTTGAAAAGGCCTCGCAGTTAATCGCGAGAACTGTTTTTGAAAATGCTATCATTAAAGGTTGCTATTTTCACTTAGGACAAATCATATACAGACAAGTTCAGAGTAAAGGGTTTCAGAAATTATACGGAACAGATGAATGTTTTTCGTCTGAAATCAGATGTATTTTAGCACTTGCCTACCTGTCGCCTGAAGAGATACCTATTTATTTTGATGCATGGATGCCAAATATCTCTTCTAACGCTAAAATAATCGCAGAATGGTTTAATGAAAACTATATATGGGGCACTGCCACTTCACCACCGAAATATGAGCCAAGGTTATGGAGTACGTCTGAACTCAATGAGCAAAACATACCCCGCACTCAAAATAGTGCAGAATCTTGGCATAATAGATTTCAAAATCTGGTTGGACAGCACCATGCTGGTTTCTACTTCTTATCAAAAAAAATTGTGCTTGAATTAAAGCATCAAACAGCCGAAATTGGAAAGCACATGAATGGGGCTCCACCTGCCCGCAAAAAAAGAAAATATACGAAGAAATCTGATCGAACCGAAAATGTATTGAAGAAAAAGGCCGAATACAGTGATAAAAGTGATTATTTAAGAGCAATTGCCTCCAATATCAAGTTAATTTAAATGTTTATCGTGCAAGATATTAAGTCAATAAAAGGCTATTTCCAGCGACTTAATAATCTGTTTCTATCTAAAAATTAATCGTATGATAGTTTATTTGTATGAATATAAATTTTATTATAAAAGTGATGTATGTTTATTAACAGTATGAATTTTAATGTATAGGATAAATAGCACTTCTGATTAAGAAATATATGAAAGCAAAAATGAGTACAAATAAATGTATGAACAATAAAATTATGAAGTCGATTCATTTGGCGTTTTAATATTTATTGAAATAAAAATTATGAAGAGTGATCATTATGAAATAAAATTGTATGAAACATATTTTCGGACTTTCGATGTTAGGAGTTAAAAAGTTATGTAAGAAAAAGCGCACCGGAATTAAAGGGCTGTATATTTCATTTTCAAAGAAGTATTTGGAGAAAAGGTCGGACCCTTGGTCTAAGTAAAAATAAAATTAACCGAAGACTTGTTGCTCTTTGCGCTGCATTGTCTTTTCTTCCATACGATCGATAGATGAAGGATGGTCTTTTACATATGTAACCAAATTGCCCTCAGATTTGAAATTTCAGGCGTTACAAAGATATATGAATAAAGTTAGTTATGTGATTAAAAATTAAAATTTGAAACAGATGTTGACCACTTTTGGTGAGCGCCATAGAAGTAATAAATAACTGCATAGAAGGTTGGCACTCGAAAATAAATAAACTTCTTGCCCGTAAAAGTCCAAACTTTGTCTTTTTATTACATATTTTAATTAAAGATGCCAAATACAATGCTGCTCGTATTAAATTTAAGATATGTCATAGTAGAAAATTATATCAAATAAGGTACGATTCATTTATTTAAGACAAGCCAATGGCGTTTTGCACAATGATATTACTGTTCGTTATTTTCTTGAAATTATAAAATAAAACTGGAAACAAAACTAAATGAATTTTATTTTAATTTTTTTTAATACACAAAAGGATTCTGTAACATGTAATATTTTATTAAAATCCATCAATGGATCTGAGTATACTAAAAGTTCACTTGAAGTGTGTATGTTCCTTATGATTAAGTTACCTATTCAGTATGCTCCTTTACAATGGTATTGTATTTTGCTGATCATACCATTTACTTATATAAGAGAACATGTGATGTGATACACGATAAGATAAACTTGAGCGACTCCAAAACTTCTGTGTACGATTCATTTTTGGCTTGCGCAAATATGATCATGTTTCTGAATTTCGTAAAAAACTCAAGTGGTTACCAATCCGCCTTCGCCGGAATACTCATATTCTCTCTCTTCTTTTTAATATTTTATTTAACCCGACTACTCCTTTATATTTAAAAAATCGATTTAGATTTCTGTGCGAGAACAATTCCAGACTCTTAAGATCCACGGAAAACTTAACCCTGGCAATTGTGACGCATTCTACAAGCTTCTGCGATAAATCTTTCACAGTTCAAGCTGCAAGATTGTGGAATGCGTTGCCTGTAAATATTAGACGAGCACAGTCACTGTCAACATTTCAGAGACTGGTAAGGGAGCACTACCTAGCGTTATGAGTTGTTATGTATGTTCACTCTTTGCTTTTTGTTTATTTTCCTTTTTCTTATTTACTTCTAGCAGCTGTATATTATGTAATTGGTGTTTATTTGTGTGTAATTCACTTATATGGTATATATTTAACATGGGTATGTATATATGTAACTATGGTATATGTATGTTTATATATGGTATATATTTTAGGTATGTATTTATGTATCTGTATATATAGGTAGGTATTTATTTAAGTAAATAATATAATCTCTTATTCTTCTTCACTTCTGTTCTTAAATGCTTTACTAGATACAAATTTTAATTAGTTTTAATTTAGTGTACACCGCAAACTACCCTGATTACTGGCGACATAGTCCATACACTGGTTGTCTGGAAGAGATCGCAGATTGCGATAAGACCGCCCATTGTACAACTATCTAGAATGTATGTATCCATTGTATGTGTCCTATGTTTGGTGTGCAATAAAGAGTATTATTATTATTATTATTATAATGCGCATTATATTGTGATGGACTGAATAAACTACTTTTGTACGTACTGGTTGTCTTCTTCAATATGCCATCAAGGTCTGCCAAGGGGCTTTAGTGGAATATAGTAACAACTTTGGTAGTTATCTATGTGTCAATCGAAAGTGGAAAAAGAGGAGGTATTCCTTAGCCAGAATGCTGCTGGTGGGAACAACGACGCTACGCTGAAGGACATTGGTGGACACCTGGAACGGCTGAACACGATCGCAATAGTTATCCTCGCCGTTATAGCTATTTTGGTAACGTACTTCGCCGTAAAATTGTACCGAAATTGCCATCGGCAATGGATCCAGGAGGAAATTGGCCTAAGCACGCTGCAGCGTATCCGAGCTTCTATGAGAGGACGAGTGGAAAACGGTGGCGGCGATCGTGAGTGATTAACTGATAACGTATTCGTATAGTATGTACAAAAAGTGTCTAAAATTCCGTATTAGTAATATCGTATTTCATTACGTTAATATCGTGAAGCGTCTATAATCGTGCACAAGTACTCTGTGAACATGATACCGAGCGCGCGCAAAGTTGCAGCGTAAGACATTCTGCAGTGTGTGGGAATAATTTTATTATAATAATGTGTTTTAGTTTTACGTAGAATTATAAGCTAACTTCTTTTATTTTATTTTTTTTATATAAATAAATTATGATAGACAGTTTAACCCAAAATTTAAATACCTTGGTAGATATACGAAAATACTTGATTAAAAAGGGACAAAACAGATATAAGGGTAAAGTTATTGAGAATAAGTTGGGTGAAGCTACACAGGTTTTTGATAAGTGTCAGGAAATATTATTATTAATAGAAAATAGCAAGGATAGTTGTCTTACATCAGCGATAAAAATCTTTCAGGATATAAAAAATATTTTTAACGAAATAAATAATTTGTGTATATTTCCTCAGATTGATTTAGACAAGATGGAATTTGACCTTAAAGTGGCGTGTAGTTTGCTTCCAGTCATGGATGGTAACCATGAGACTACCAAACGGTTAATAGATTCAGTCGAAATGTTTGCGAATATGTTGAATGACAAAGGTAAGGCATTATTAATTACATTTATTCTTAAAAGCAGATTGTCGGAAAATGCCAAATTGCGTATTTCAGGTTCTTATATGACTATTGAGGCTTAAACTAATGATTTTAGATATTATCTTTTTCCGAATAAATCATTTATGGCCATACAAACACAGTTACAGAATATACAACAAGGTTCAAAATCAATTGATAGTTTTGGTACCGAGATAGTAGTTAGTTGAGTAAACAACTTCTCTATCTCGGTACCAAAACTATCAATTGATTGCACAAGCAGATGGAAACTCAACTATGTTTGATGGTTTGAAACGTTTAAATGAAAAAGTGGCAGTAAAACGTTTTTCAGAGGGTTTACGCAGCTTAAGGCTAGGCACAATAATTACTGCCCGAAATTATAACAGTTTGACTGACGCCATCCAAGCCGCCAAGGACGAGGAGACAACAACGCAACAGTCACCATCAGGTAATATCATGCATGCATCTAACAATGGTCGAGGTTTATCTTTTGCCAGACGTTCTCAAGGTCGTTTTTACCAGAGAGGCAATCGCTATCAGCATAATCGTGGTCAATATTATAACAATTATAATCGAGGACAGATTTCGCGTGGTAATAGTATGCATAGGGGGCGCAACTATGTGTCGCCGAATTATAGGGGGTCTCAACGAGGTCGATATTTTAGGCATCAGGGTAGAGGAATATATTCTGTAGAACAGACAGATACCACTCCACAAAACGTTCCAAACACTAACAAGGACACAGCAGTAAGATATGACCAGTTTTTTCGTTCCTAAAAATTTTATTTTTTCTTTTGAAGGTAACGCGAACTATATTGTTTTTAAGATTAATAACGTTAAATATTATTTTCTAGTAGACACGGGAGCTAGTTTATCAATTATAAAAAAAGAAGCGTTGCCCTTAAACATCAATATACAAAGGGATGATACGTTAATAAATGGAATAGGTGGTCAACGTCAGTCTGAAGGTGTAGTTAATTTAAAATTAAAGCATGAAACTGAACATGAATTTTTTTCACATAACTTTATAATTTTTGGATTTTTGCCATTAAGGGCTGATGGAATTTTAGGTTTAGATTTTTTAAATAAATATCAAGCAAATATTAATTTAGGTGCAAATAATTTAACATTAATTTCCAATAGAATACATTATTGTTTAAATTTAATTGAAGAGAATGATAGGTTAAAAAATGTATTAAATATTCCGGCGCGTTTAGAGTCAATACATTACATCTTTGTCGACCCATTGTGGAATAATGAGGTAATTATATGTGGGAAACAGTTAGAGAACGAAGTGTTTTTAGCGAGCAGTATAGCGACAATTCGTAATAATAGAATACCTGTTAGGATATTGAATGTTAGTGACAAAGATATAACATTATCATTATTTAAACCAGAATTAGAGCCTTTATGTATTTATAATATTTGCCAATTTAATAACTCGGGTAGTAATGTGGAAAGAGTTAAGACTTTATTAAATGAATTAAAATTAGATTATTTAAACACCGAAGAAAGGGCATCTATAGAAGCAATTTGTGCCAAATATTCAGACGTTTTCTATATTAATGGAGATAAGTTAACTGCAACTAATATTTATGATCAGTCAATTGCATTAAAATCGAATAGCAATCCCATTTACACTAAACCGTATAGATTGCCGCAATCTGTGAAGCCAGAAATAGAAAAACATATTAATAAGATGATAGAGGATGATATCATAGAACCGTCTAACAGTGAATGGTCCAGTCCAATTTTATTAGTACCTAAGAAAAGCGGAGATGGTACAAGAAAATGGCGATTAGTCGTAGATTACAGAAAATTAAACGAATTGGTATTTGATGACAAGTTTCCCTTACCTAATATAAACGAAATTTTGGACTCTTTATAAGGTGCTGTTTATTTCACACACCTTGACCTTCACCAAGGCTATTTTCAAGTGATCTTGGACCGTAATAGTCGAAAATTTACAGCTTTTTCTACAAACTTGGGACATTTTCAAATGAAACGTTTACCAATGGGACTTAAGACCAGTCCACATGCTTTTAGTCGCATGATGTCTGTCGCAATGTTAGGATTAACATTTGGTAAGTGTCTACTGTACCAAGATGATCTTGTTATTTTCGGCAGAAACCTCTTATCACATAATCAAAATTTAATATCAGTTATGGAGAGATTGAGAAAAGTAAATTTGAAGTTAAATGCGCAAAAATGTGAATTTTTAAAGAAAGAAATTCTTTACTTAGGTCATGTCGTTTCAGAGAAAGGTGTTTTACCTGATCCAGAAAAAATCGAAATTTTAAAAAAGTATCCTGTGCCCAAAAATGCAGACGAAATTAAACGTTTTGTAGCATTTTGTAACTACTAATATGGGAAATTTATAAAATTATTTTCAGAAATTGCAACTCCATTAAACAAATTATGTAGGAAAATCGAACCGTTTAATTGGACAGAGGAATGTAATAAATCGTTTGAATATTTCAAAAATGCTTTAACTTCACCACCAGTTTTACTTATTTACTTATTTTGTTTTACAGACGCAAATGGAATTAGTAAACCACGTAATTAGCATAGGTCATTTTTTTGGAAAAATTAAGATAACTTTATTTTGTAAATGTAGAAGTTATGATTTTGTTGTTTGTAGGACCGGGATTGATTAAAACTAAATTTATGTTTATAGATTTTTTTATTACTAGTAGAGCAAGTCATTAAATTCTCATTCAGTGGTACGACGAAGAATGACAATTCCTTATCGTGCCATTGGTGGAACAAGTTGGTGGCACGACGAGGATAAAGGGAATTTTCTTTATTACAATAGTTATACTGAATATATAAGAAAAATAAATAAGGTCAATGTGGGGAAGACCGTCAATGGGGCAAGACCGTATAGCGGCAATATCTCGCTTATTTGAATACGTAACAGCTTGTGGTGTTGGGTGTGTAAAACAGTGTCACAGTGTAATTTTGAGCTAAGTATGATCTGCTATTCTTTTTTGCATTTTGAAATTAGATTGAGTGTGCTTCGTTTGTGAAAAAAATGAGCGAAATCCGAGTTATTACGATCACCACTATATTGACGTAAGTATTTTAAAGATCTATAAACGTATTTCTGGTGTTAAATTTGTTTAAATCGCTTTAATTTAACCGATTCGTTGCGATGTCTAATTTCACTAACTTCTAGCTCGAACGTCGTCGAACAAAAATAACGTGACACGTTACTGATCAGTGCACAACGCCATACGATTAAATGACACGCATCTGTGCCATGCGGAAAAGAAAACAGTGTTTTGACAATTTTTACATGTTCTAAGCTTGAATACTTTTAGTTTACATGTGAAATCTAACGTGAACGGTCAGGGATATTGTTTTAAGCGATAAAAAATGGCGACACAAGTGTATTTATGGAAATGGAAGGTAAGTGACTTTTATTATATAGATGTGCTCAACCTTTTCAACTTACTAGGAAATTCTAGTAATTTATTATATTATTATTCTTTATTTATTGTTTCAGAATTACAGCGAAAAAGAAAGTACATTCCCGATACAGAAAATGAAACTGAATGCGACGATGACGAAGAGATAGTACAGAATTTGCAAACGTATTCACTACACTGGGAACACTCAGAAAACTGGGAACAGGAATTTATACGAAATCAAAATACATAAGGATACTTCAACGTGCACCATAAAAAATATGGTGGACAGTGCAACATGCACAGAAAAAGATGATGGCCCCTACTACATTGGACATCCATGGATTTAAATATTTTGGCCAGTTGGTTTCAAATGAATTATTGCGCTTTAAACCATATGAAAGAAATATAAAGATGTAGAAAATATTAGATTTAATAAAAACATAATTTTAATACCAAATAAAGACAGACGGACAAAAGTTTAATAAAATCAGGTTTTGACTTCGATAATAATATTTACCAAAAATCATTACATCAGATCCGATTAACCTAAACAGAGAATTTCAATATTTGTGAAATTCTTGAGGCACGGATCTGGGAATCCAGGGCAATCGGAATTGCCAGATATAACAGATTGTATTTTATATACCGCCTATATTGTACGACGGTGACATCTTTTTATATACCTACCATATTTCGAGAGTTTCAAGACATAAAATTTCCCTACTATCGATACCCAAATGTGACTACGACGTCTATGCATATTTCTTTATAGATAGGGATTAGAGAGTTGTTGTTAAAAAAGGAGAAGAAACATCTCTATATAAATACTTCTTATTGTTTAAATGTTATCCTTATTTAGAGCGGGTGTATAATTTTATAGAAGACAAGGTTTTTTTTTATATAGGACACGCCAACTTGACTTCACCTCGCCTGATGGTAAGCTAAGCTAAGCTCGTATATTCTGCACAATATGAGGGTGATATCTTAGGCCTACACGTGTTGTCCTATGTAGGAAAGGAGATGGTAGGATTAGTTGGAAGAGCTCATCAGAACACACCATGGTAAAAACGGTAAAATACAGCCAAGAAAGCAATATCTCTACGTATGTGCAAAGGCTAAAGACAACCGAGGCAAAGTGATTTAGCCGCTTTACTGTAATACATATATAATTAATCTTAAGATTGTAGACGAATCGAATTCAATTGTTGACCGACTTCTCAACAATTGCATTCGAGTCGTCTACAATCTTAAGAAGTATGACCACGTTTCGGCTTGTCGTACTGAGCTGGGTTGGTTGCCTATACGAAGGCGATGTAGTCTGAGAGCTGTCACTTTGATACCCTCTTAAACTCTGCCCCAGCGGCTGGGACATTGGGAGCTGACACTTTAAATAGGCTGGGGCCCAGCCTATTTAAAGTGTCAGCTCCACTTACTCGGCTCTAAACATAACAAAAAAATACGCTCGTCGAATAACTTACTCCTACACTGTCCCACTCACACGACAAGTCTTGTCCACTCTTCTTTCTTAGTCCAGTCTATTCTTTTATGGAACGCGCTTCCTCTGGAAATCAGAGTGTCTATAAGCCGTTTTATATTTAAGACTACAGTACACCTGCTCTACAGCAACCCATAGTTGGCAAACAAATAATTTCAGATCGCATCTGTATGTATTCGTGTAGGTATATATATATATATATATATATGTTCTTTTTAATTTTTATATTTATTTTTTATGCGTATATCTATGTATGTATTTATATAAGGATGTATTATTATTTATTTATTTTCCATTTATTTTTATTATATATAATTATTATTTGTGTACTAAGGTTGACTGGTAGAAAATGCCTGTGGCATTAAGTCCGCCTTTGTGCAATCCTTGTCTGTTTGTGCAAAAACTTTAAATAAATAATATATTATCATATGATGATTTAAAATCAAATAGTTCAACTTTCAAAAAGGTTGGTGCCCCTTTTTTTTAAATATTAAAATTTCCCGGAACGAATGCTACAAGCTTTAAAAATGAAGATAGTTTGGTTTCGGGTAAAACTTCTATAAAACTTAATTGAAGGAGTTGCTTTGTTCCCACTAGTACCACCAAATTTTACCACCAGGGATTACTAGTGAGAATTCTCGTTCTCTATAATACCCCTTTTTTAATTAATTTATATTAGTGGTACTAGTGAGACTGTTTGTCCCGCTAGTACCACCAAACAGTACCACCGGTGGTACAGATGAGAAGTTTCGTTCTCATTAGTACCACTTGTCGAATAGACCCGGAAGCATCTAATCACACTATTTGAAATTTAACTAACTGTACAACTTTATATACATGATTATTTAACATAATAAACCATTAGTACAGAATAAAAAGAAGATGGAGTTCAAGAGTAAATAATTTTTCATGTAGATATTAGCCTAGTGGTTTGGGTAATGGACTGCTGATATGAGGTCTCGGGTTCGATCCCAGGTTTCACCATGGCACACACCAATGACTTTTCGATGCTTTTTGAAGTTATGTGTGTATTTATCGCAGGTTTATAAGTGCCCGGTTAATGGCAATAGGCTTCGCCACCTGTTACATTGGGACCTAAACATAAACTGGCGAAATGTGGGTGCTAGCACCTCTGCCTACCCCTTCGGGGATATAGGCGTGAGTTTATGTATGTATGTATGTATGATATTATTTAAATGAAATAACACATTACAAAGCGTGTCATAGATTGTATTTTCCTTATTGTCATTGCATATTGCAATTACGATTATTTCTTTGCCATTATCAAGATAAGTTCTTTCCGTGTGGTGACGGAGAAAGAATACAAGTATCACCACCCCATCTCATCCGAAGGGTGTCGTAAGAGGCGACTAATGGAAACATACGCAAACCATATTACTGCGAGAGAAGGAAAACTCGAAATAAAACCCTGTACCAAGCCAGCGTGGAAACAGTAGGCCAAAGCCTCCCAACATTGGGAGAGGCCTAGTCCAGCAGTGGACTGTGATGGGCTAGTTGATATCAAGATAAGTGATGAAAACCTAATATTATTAAAAAGAGGCCGTAGAAAAGTATTACTCGTGAGTGAACACCAATATTACTTCCACTAAACATTTAAAAATGATACCAGTATTTGGAGATGCAAACAATATAAGACAAATTTGAAATTTGCAGGATCAGTTACTGTAGCCCTGGTGAGTTGTCGTATACTTTATCAGATACTTATATTATCTAATTAGCCATTGACCGCGACTTGGCCCGCGAGAAAAATTTCCAGCGGGGATAGTCAATTATCATCAGCTAAGTCTATTATTCATTTAGTCCATCAAACCATTCATATTATAATCGGTTGTTCGGCGTTGGTATTTGTATTAATAATGATGCTAACTATCATTCTTTACCTAATATTGTTACAGACTCAATCTCGTGTTTTAAAAAGCAAAATTCATAGCGACAATTGCCAGCCTAATGTTGCCCATAATTTGCTTGACTCGACAATTGGCGAATTTTGTGATAAGACATTACAGGGCAAGGATCCTGCTCCTAAAATATATAAACAGGCAATAGCCAAAATTTGTAAAGAAGAATGGGATTTAATTGTCAATAAGTCGACACCATCTTTCAATGAGAAAAAATGCTCAATTTATAGGCAAAGAAATAAAGCAGCTTGTGTTAAAAAAAAACAAACTATAAAAATGCAGAAGTTGATATACCAGAACAAATCATTGTTGATAAACTATTCACCGTACGTATATGCATCGTATGGCGGAAAGAGGGAGGCGCGGGAGGGGTAAACATCACGCGATCACTAGTGGCCGCTGGGTAAGCGAGTGAGGCGCACGGGCGTTTTGTTTATTTTAAAACCAAAAAGTAAAAACGTCATTTATCGCATGTTTTCGTCTGTATTAGTAAAATGTTATTTGTTTTTACTCAGGTACGTGTTCATCATCCAAATAAATATTATTTTTGATATGCAGAGAGGTTCTGGGTATAATTCACACGGTTTTTTTATAACCTCACTTTTATTTTGAAATTCTGGGTTGGAGTTAGTTGAGCATGGTTGCTCAACTTACCCCATGATTCAAACAACTAAACTAATGAATGTTTTATTTTTTGTTAGGATGCGGACTTACAAGAGAAAAACTACAGGATGTTCTTACAATACTGAAGATTTAAAAAATGCTGCAAAGGCTGTGAACGATGAAGGTAAAAGTGTTAATGCCACCGCTACAGAATTCGGTATCAAACAGATGACTTTGAGATATCTGAAATAATTAAATGAAGGTGGCAATTCATCCATGGGCTATGCAGCACCGAGACAGATATTTTCTTCTACACAGGAAGGTTCACTGAAAAAATACTTGCTACAAATGGCATTGTGGGAACACAGAAATGCTGACAAGCATTTGAGTAGGTGCCCGGTCGCGCCGACCGCTGTGTCGGCAGTCGCGTACGATACGGGCAGTGGGCAGGATACGCATTGTATCTAGAGCCTTAAGTTTAATTCAGTAAACCAGTTTAACTTTTATCCAGTGTTTTTACTGGCCAAGGCCAATCACCCATAACCCTGAGAACGATTGGGTATCCAACCCAACAGTGGTAGAATCGTTCGTCCAACGGTCAGATTTAATTTGTAATAAAAACAACAGCCTGTGTATGAACCAGATTAGTAAAATAGATAGTCAGCGGTAAATCAGTATATAATTGCGGATTCTGTAGACATTTTAAGTAAATTGCAATATAGTCGCATGGCTATTTTCATAAACATGGGAAATCGACAGGCTAAGAACGAGCAAGTAATAATTGCACAGTCGGGTTCAGATAACTCCGCCCGGGCCGAGTTAGAAAGGAAGGTCGAAACTTATGGCATACTCATATGTATAATCGTAGCGGTAATCATAGGCGTGGGCGTATTCGGTTTGACCAAGAAATGTGGAAAACACGTGAAGCGTAAATTAACCAATCACACAGTATCTATCGTTGAGCAGCAGAAAGTGAAGGAACCAAACGTGAATGTTCAAATACCACCGGCATCCTGTGTCTATTAGAAACACCATGTAAGGTCCACAGTGTAAAACAGTGTAATAAAATCAAGCGCTTATATGTAAACAGCGAGCCTGCAGCCCGCCACGATGAACCAAGTATACGAGCGTGAGGTATAAGGGTAGTGATGGATGGAAGGAGTTGCAGGCGCTGTCGTGATGGACGCTGAGGGTCCCCCAGGGATGTAATTAATTATAGCAGAGCGGGTTATCACGGCAGCTACCATTAGTTCGGTATGAATGTGGATAGAATAAGTTTAGACATAGGTAACAGGTCCCTGCGGATGGCAAGTCTGTTACATAGTTGTAAGTTAGTTTTAAATGAGTGCGATAACAGCGCGCAATATTGTGCTACCGGACGCGCTATGTAAACATAGACGGTGTCCGATAGAGCAAGTCAGCAGAACTGTACAAATAACATAGCGATACGAACCTTAAGAATATTGTTGTAATGATGTACCGATTGTGATGAAACTTTTGTAATGTATAAAAAAATTCTCTCGCTTTTGGGACTCACATTTTTTTTGTAAAGGGGGGAGTACTGTGGGAACACAGAAATGCTGACAAGCATTTGAGTAGGTGCCCGGTCGCGCCGACCGCTGTGTCGGCAGTCGCGTACGATACGGGCAGTGGGCAGGACACGCATTGTATCTAGAGCCTTAAGTTTAATTCAGTAAACCAGTTTAACTTTTATCCAGTGTTTTTACTGGCCAAGGCCAATCACCCATAACCGTGAGAACGATTGGGTATCCAACCCAACAGCATCAATCTTCTACGGATATTCTCCAAAAGATGTCCGTCGCCTTGCCTACGAATGTGCTAATAAATTTGAAATTGAAATTCCACCCAGCTGGGCTGCAAATAAGATGGCCAAAAAAGAATGGCTTACGATGTTTTTAAAACGACATTACCACTTGGTGAATTCTACGTAAAAGAGCTGACAAAATCCATACAAGGCAGTAATAGGAACGTCACATGTGACAACTGGTTCACATCGGTTCCTTTAGCTAAAAGGTAGGAACTATCAGGTAGGCTTGGTAGGAACTATCAGGTCAAATAAACGAGAGACACTATACAGAGAAGAATGTCCTACAGTTAAAAACAAACCAGAGACTCTGCTTTCATTAGCATTAGCTTGTAACACGAAAGTAGCCCGCAATCTATATTATCGAGCAATTCGCAATGAACGGCAGCATTCCGACATTTGCGTAACGAAGTATACTGGTTTGGGTGATGTAAAGCACAATGTGTCTTTAAATATAAGCAATGACATTCCTCAGGATAATGAAGAACTCCAAAATCATAACCACTGTGATCACCATCATCAAGCGAATGCAATTACAAACAATCGTTCAAATTCTGGAGATAGCAAGAAAATACAAATATTAGAGGACAGAACCGTCACTTTTGAAGAACTTCTTTTAATGAAAGTTAACATTGGGATCAATTCCAAACTTAAGCGATAGAGGATGGCACCCGTGGCCGAAGTAAAAATTATGATGGCGTCCTTAAGCGTAAAATGCAAGAAAAGATAGAACAAATGAAGAAAGAACCAAAAGAAAAACAGAAAAAACGCAATATTCAAAAACGAAGATAAGTAGTTCAAAGAAAAAGACACGAAGAAAAACATCCAATGATTCTTCTGAAAATCATGTTAATATGTATTTAACTGATTCCAATCACAAAACTTTTTTATCGGATGTGGATGTCGCAGTACAGTCAGCATCATATAGATAGCAGCTATTAAAATCCGCAAAAATGTCTCAACAATAAGAATTGAAATTTATTTCAGCAAAAAAGTTGTCATTTTTATTGAAGCAGCTAAAGTGCCAATAGTAACTCAGCAGCCACTGCTAAATTATTTAAGCATTCAGTTATATAATTTGTTCCCCACATCCAACCATTCATGTATCGCCGCATCTAATAGTAGCAATATATCTACGCAGTCATGGTGTTCCAAATTATGTCATTTGACATGACGTACAGTGATAACAAAACTCTTTAATTTTAGAGAAGGTTTTCAAAGATCAAAATGCAAATGTTTTCTTCTATACGTCACAAAATTTATCTATTGACATTTAAGTACATTATTACATTTCCGCCCGATTGAGCAGTCTGACTGGGGAAGTACCTCCGCCCTACAGAATACCATTCGTTCGTGTTGTGTTCCCAGCAGTGAGTAGGGTTGGAAGACCAAAGACTTGTCCTGCTTTGTCTTCTACTGACGGCACAGAAACTCTGTACTTACAGGGTTGGCAGCGCGACTGTGACTCCTCTGGTGTTACAGACGTCCATAGGTCACGGTAACCACTTTCCATCAGGTGGGCCGTGTGTTTGTCTGCTAAGTGGTATTAAAAAAAAGTACACAATAATATCTTGATTGAATCATCATTTATTTTAAAATTTCAATAAAAAAATGAATTATCATTTAGATATTCAGACCAGACACAGGATTATCTTCACCGTAAAAGCGTCTCGGTCACGGACATTGCCAATGAACTTGGTATTGATGTATGTAAAAAAGTGTTTTACCACATTAAACATACGTTTCGAATCCCGTATAATTAAATTATTATATTGATTGAACCAATCTTATAACATTTTTATCAATTATTTATTCTTTGCTTACAGAGGAACACTGTTTACCTGTGGATCAATTGATGGTCTACTGAGGCAGATGTAACACGTTACGTTACCACAGGCAGACCCAGAACAAGTAGTGCTGCTCAATACAGACGTATTGTTCAGCAGGCGCGTGAAGATAGATTTGTGAACACCTCCGAACTATCAATAATGTACAATGTCTCACAATCTACCATACGCCGTCGATTAAACGAAGCTGGTTATCATCACCGTGTACCGGCCAAAAACCTATGTTGAATGCTAAACACAAAGCCATGAGGCTAGAATTTGCTCTGACATACCTAAATTACAACGGGGTGCTGGTCGGGTAACCTCCACGTTGGCTTTCTCGTTTCTTCTCCCTCTGGACCACGGTCCTGGGGATCGGAAGCGGGGGGTCTAGTGCACCCTGGACGGCGGTTAACAGAATCTGACTCCGAGGAGTAGGAGCTCTGCTAACCGTTGACTAATAACCCGGCAAGCCCTTTTTAGGGCTAGCTGACCCCATTGCACGAGGGGGTCGTGGGATTGCGGGTCTGCAAGGCCCGCGAGGAGGGATCCATCCTCAGGAGACATCCAAGCCCTTTACAGGGCTACTCCAACAGCCCTTCTCAGGGCTAGTGGACCCCATGAAGGGGGGTCGTGGTGCGGCGGACCTGCTAGGTCCGCGAGGCGGGATCCGAGAGGATCAGGTGACGGGTTGGCCCACTGCTTGCACGGGGGCTGACAGGCACTCGTACCACTGTCGGAGTTGGGGGGGTTGGCTGCCCTCCCGCGTCGCGTAGCCTCCGAGTGAACGACAACGACCTTAGTGCTAGCCACACTGTTTTGGAGACGTGGGGCTTGCCTTAATTGGCCGGCCCGCGACAAGGAAAAGTCTATAAAACCCGACAGCGAAGTCGCTTAAAACCTACGGATACCAGGGGACCTCCGTAGTATGTACCCCGCTTCCTGGAATGGCCGTCATCCGGGGAGTGTAATTTTATCGGTTCTACTCGTGGGATAAGATATGGAATCAAATACCTTAAACCAAGACGTGGAGGAGTCATTAGAGATCGAGACGGGGGTCGTGAGACCCCCTGGCTCTCTTGCAGAGGCGGTGGTGGTGCTAGGGAGGTTGGAGGCCAACGCTCCGAGCAATACAGCAAGTGTTGGAAGCTCGCGCTCTCCTTCCCCTGGGAGGTTGTGGAGGAAGCGCCTTCCAGAGAAGGAGTCAGCGGAGGCTTCCAAAAAGCCCCGTGGTCGCCCCGCTACAACGGGGGAAAACACAGTCGCCCTTTACCTCTCTGGCGATACGCAGCGTTTTTAACCTTACTCCGTGTTCAAAAATTCGATAAAGTGGGTTTTTCTTGACGTATCGTGACGTACTTTACATTAAAAGTTGCGTCTCGCCAGCGCCCATCTGCTGGCGTATCGTATTCGTCGCGCCCGATCACCCAGTGACCTGAAGTGGGAGACTGAAGTTTCCGTTCGCACCGCCACGTGGTTTTACTGAAAATTGCAAAATACTCGGTGAACCGTGAACCGATTTTCCTGAGAAAAGTGTCCCCAGCTGCGGGCAGTGGAGCCCCACCTCTCACGTTGGCCAGTTTTTCCCGGAAAGCGCTGGATTTTCCGGGAAAACCAGAAAACAAAAACCACATGGGCACGTGGTACCATTTGCAGCAGTAGGAGGACGCTGAAAATTTGCAGGCAAGGAGACCCTCTCAGGAGCAGCATTTTTCCGCAAAAAGAAAAATTTTCCGTCAGGTATATATCAGTTAGAAAGTTCAAACTTTGACCTCAAATAGCAGCGGAACTGGAACAGCTTAAGAAAACGGCAACTGCTATTATTTGCGTGCTCGTCTGTTCTCTGTGACTACAAATTTTTAGATTTTTTGGACGATTTTTGTGCTCGCCATAATCGAAATAGTGGTTTTTCCGGATTTTTACTTATTTTTCCCGGAAAATTTTCCGGAATTTGTTTTGTTTATACTTGTACAGATAGACCAGCTCAGAGATAGCAATTTTTTTAATATTTTTTTCCAAATTAATTAAAAGGGGGTACACTTTCCTTATTTTTAGCGTCGGGGTAGGGTTTAGACAAGCCTTCTACACTTGTTTAAGCCCTTTCTAGCGTTGGAAATAAGGAAAATCGTATTTTCCGGCATTTTACACAAGACCCACACGAAGTTTGCTTCTGAGTTTTCTCCGGACTGGGTCATCCCAATTACGAAAATTTTTTCTTTGCGGGACGTTGAAAAATGAAATTGATTGTCATTTTGTGCGTTTTTGAGTGCTTTACTCGGAATCCATTTTTGCCAAACCCAGAAATCGATTTTGAGCCTTCTGCGACCAACCGTTTAGGTGCTACAGCCGGTCAAACTTTGACCTTGAACGCCCGCGGTCATTTTGGAAAACTTGCAACACCCGTAGCTACGAGACCGGAGGTCGTAGGAGGACCAGTGATGATTTTACATACCTAACGCCAGGGCATTTCTTAATAGGTACTAGCTTGACAACATATCCTGATCATGATGTTTCTTGTACCCCTGTCAATAGATTAAAAATGTGGAATGTATGTAATAATATGGTTCAAAACTTTTGGAAACCATGGTATAGACACTACCTAAATGTATTGCAGAGTAGGCCTAAGTGGCAAACAACTCAGAGTAACATTAAAGTTGGTTATTTAGTACTTTTAATTGATAAGAACACCCCCCCGCTAACATGGCCAATGGCTCGTGTGACGCAGGTCTTTCCTGGAAAGGATAATCATAGGAGAACATTTGAAGTCATGACTCCTAATAGAAAAACTCATATTAGATCTGTTACTAAAGTATGTGTATTACCGTTAAACTAAAAAAATATTACTTATCCTTAACATTAATAAAAAGTTTGTAAAAAAGGCTCTCTCATTAGAATAAGTTTACAGCTAAGACTAATATTATCTAGCTAAGGTGTTAGTTTGATAAGTAAACTTGACTAAAATGAAACTAAAAATTTAAGTTTAAACTTACCTATGTTTGTAATTTACTTACCTTTGTACTCAACGATGTAAAATGTGCCTTTATTAATAGGTAAAACTTAAAATAAATTATTTAGTATATGGGTTCTAATAAAACATAAATAAGAACTATGTTATAGTTATGTTAACTAGTTTATTGAGTTCATTCATGCTGGTGCGTCATGTAGTTGGGTTCTAAGGAATCTATTTGATATAATTGTAATTTTTGGGCCCCCAGCATGTTGGAAATTTAATTTATAATGTAGCAACTCTCATGTTGCAGATTTATTTTATTATTGTGGCAACACTGTCACGGCCCTTCTTCTTCAACCATTAAATGTACCGTGTGTGCTTTACGCTAAATAAATTCCTTTTACTGTGAAAATTATCGTCTTTCATCATCAATCTTCCCTCAACACCCCAACAGTTACCAGGGTGCTAACCTATACAACAAGGTAAATCGCGTCATGGCAATCTATAAACTCACCAAGTCAGCTAGCAAACTCATTATAGTTAAATGGTTAAAGACACTAGATTACAAAACAAAGGAAAGTTTGCTACACAGCTCTCAACTTTAAAATGTGCCTTATTACATTCATTACATACACACACCTTGCTTACAAATACATAATATTATACACACACAAGACACGAAACACATTTTCATTCTTCTTTTTTTCTTTTTGAGGCCTTGTAATATTTAATATTATTATATAAGTTTCTTTTACATGTATATTATAAACATATAGGTTTAACATTTATTATTATTTCCTGTACGAGTACATGTATTTAGTTTTAGTTGTATCCATAATAACCGAGTCCGTTGGTTGATTGCCTGGTGATCTGTGATACAGGTTTACGCCTACTTCAGACACCAGTCCTCTCACAATTTTTAATATTGTTTATACGAATGGGTGCAATGTAAACTGATGTAAATTTGAGAGGAAAAATAAAGATTTATTTTATTTTATTATTATTTATACAACCGGTCAGAGTGGCAGACCAATCTCCACTCGTGCAGTGTTCCAAGTGTCTAGACTTCGGGCACAGTCGTTGGTTCTGTAAAGAAACAGAGCCCAAATGCAGCCACTGTGGTGAGCAGCATCTGAGGGTGGACTGTCCTAGTTATAGGACAGGAAAGGAGGCCAGGTGCTGTAACTGCAGTCGGAACAAAAACGACGATGCTGCGCATGATGTGGGTGTCAAAAAAGAAATTGGCACGGACGGCCCGGATCACTTGGGGGCTTAACCCCGAAGTGATCCGGACCATCTACACGGTGGTAATTGAGTCGGTAATTTTGTACGCGGCCAGTGTTTTGTATGAAGCCACGACAAAAGAATGCGTCAAGACGAAGCTGAAGGCGGTCCAGCGAGTGTTCGCTCAAAAATTAATTAAAGCCTATCGCACGGTCTCTCTGAACTCGGCACTTCTGCTGAATGGGATACTCCCTCTGGACCTCCGAGTTCGGGAGGTGGCCTCACTATATGACACCAAGGTGGGAGTGTCTCAGCCGTGGATGGAGGAGGACAGGGAGATCGAGCGATTGGCACCTATTTTGGCGGACCCGCACCCCGCGGAGCGAATACGTTGTAATAATAAAAAGATGGGGTCAGTTGTAATGATAAATGTGAAGAAGTAAGTGTGTAATCTCCTATTTAAAAGAAATAAAAACAAAATTGGTTTGTAAGTAATAATAATAATAAAGCCTTTTATTCGGACAAAATATACAATTAAGTTTTAAAAAACCACTGCACTGTTTTTTTTTTTCGAAATTAAGTATATTTGACTATTTGATGCTTCTTTATTTTTTGTAAGTCCGTTTGCCAATTGGCAAAGGCCTCCTCCAACCTACTCCATTCTGATCTCTCTATGGCTACTCTACTCCATGTTGTACCTGCAACTTGCCTTATATCGTCGTCCCATCTTTTTTGTTGTTTGCCTCTTTTCCTTTTGCCTTCCCTTGGGTACCAACGTGTTGTTATTTTGCTCCATTTATCCTTTCCTCTGGCCATGTGTCCCTGTTTGTAAGTACATTACCATAAAAGTTCGGGCGCCTTGGAGATACACATGCCTAGGATAATCAGCGGATATTGGGAACTTTTAATCTTCCGGTGGTGAGCTAAATGAAACCAAACTGTGAGGTTTGAGGTTTAAGGTTTTATTGTCCACTCCAGTGTGCATTCAGAAATAGATTTAAGGATACATTCCCAATGTGTAACTAGCCTTAAATTTAAAATTAGAGTTTTAGAAACTAGGTCAAAATGATCCTGCGTCACCAATGCATTTTAAGGTTATTTTGAAGTTTAGATTTAAAGTATAATTAAAGTAAGCTCACGGCATCCTTCGGCGAGTATAGGTAAACCCAGCAGCGAGAAAGCTCGTAGCAGGCGAAGCTCTCAATTCAAGCCCATGCGGTACATCAATGTTTGAGTTGAAAAGCCCAAACCCTCCATAAGGAAATGCAGATGAAACCGAAGACAAAGAAAAGGCAAGAAGAAGGCAAAGGATAGACGGTTCCAATTGGAAACCTGTAACAAAATTGCATGTCATTAGAACAAACTCCAATATGAACACGAGGTTCTAATTTTTTATAAATTTGTGCGACTTACCGCCTTAATTCGCTGGAACAATACCAATAGCAAACGAAATCATTATATTTTCAGGTTAAGAGCTGAAACAATAGAATTTTAACAATTATTTTTCAAATAAAAAACGTAGCGAATTCCAACAAAGTGAATCTTATTAGAAAATGTTAACTCACCAGAAATAAACTATAATTCCAAATGAGGATCGTTGTGAAGACACAAACTATTATCCTTTAGGCAAAAATACTCTCATTTTGATGAGATTTATTAAAATTAAGTTACGAAGCCATGAATATCGACCGATCCTGCCAGATCGTTAGGAAGAAAGGTGCCTTGACAGCCTTACGTCAAAATGTCATTCACTCCGCGTTTCGAAACTTTTCGTTCAAAAATTAGAATTAAAACCGGTGTGACGACGTTCGAAAAGTGCGTCGTTACAACATCTGGTGTTCGACAGCGTGGTGGAAGAGATCCAGTATAATAATCTAGAAGCGCACGATATTCGTATCTTCACTGATGTCATTAGAACAAACTCCAATATGAACACGAGGTCCTAATTTTTTATAAATTTGTGCGACTTACCGCCTTAATTCGCTGGAACAATACCAATAGCAAACGAAATCATTATATTTTCAGGTTAAGAGCTGAAACAATAGAATTTTAACAATTATTTTTCAAATAAAAAACGTGGCGAATTCCAACAAAGTGAATCTTATTAGAAAATGTTAACTCACCAGAAATAAACTATAATTCCAAATGAGGATCGTTGTGAAGACACAAACTATTATAATTTAGGCAAAAATACTCTCATTTTGATGAGATTTATTAAAATTAAGTTACGAAGCCATGAATATCGACCGATCCTGCCAGATCGTTAGGAAGAAAGGTGCCTTGACAGCCTTACGTCAAAATGTCATTCACTCCGCGTTTCGAAACTTTTCGTTCAAAAATTAGAATTAAAACCGGTGTGACGACGTTCGAAAAGTGCGTCGTTACAACGTCTGGTGTTCGACAGCGTGGTGGAAGAGATCCAGTATAATAATCTAGAAGCGCACGATATTCGTATCTTCACTGATGGGAGCAAAATTGAGGGCCGGGTCGGTGCTGCTGTCTCTTTGTGGAACAGCCAGTCCGAGACAAGAGCCCGCAAGTTTGCTCTCTCAGCGCATTGCACCGTCTACCAAGCGGAACTCCTGGCCTTGCGCAAGGCGGTGTGCGAGGTAGAGCAGCATGGCGTTGACGCGTTCGGCATTTTTAGTGATAGCAGAGCGGCGCTCTTTAGTGTTGTCAATCTCCAATCTCATCATCCCCTCTCAGTAGAGACTAGAGATGCTCTTGGCCGCTGTCGGCAGCAGGGTAAGATCATCTCACTGTACTGGATCAAAACCCACGTCGGCCTCGAGGGGAATGAGAGAACGGATTGCCTGGCCAGGGAGGCCGCCTTAAGGCTTAAAAGAGCACCTGATTACGACCAGTGCCCTGTTTCATTTGTCAAGGGAATCTTACGACGGGGCTCCCTTGACGAGTGAAATAGGCGTTATCAGGCAGGTGGGACGGCCTCAACCACCAAGCTGTTCTTCCCCTGCGCGCTGGAGGCGTACGCAACTGTTAGGAGACTACACATCACTTGACCACTTACACAGCTCCTCACTGAGCACGGTGGGTTCTACTCATACTTGACTCCCTTCAAGCTGAGGACGGACCCATCGTGCGCTTGTGAGCCAGACGTCCCTGACACTGTAACTCACCTCCTACTACACTGCCCAATACATGCGAGTGACAGGCCGGATTTGGAAATAGTTACCGGTACCAAATTGGATCTAGATGGCATCAGGACACTGATCACCAGTGATCGGAGTAGGTAGAGCTATTTAGGTTCATTGACCACAAACATTGATGTGAATATGGACATTCCATGGGATAAAACTACTTTTAACGGATTTTATCGCGGTTTATTTGGTATTATTTACTTAAAAAATGGTTTATGTACGCCAAATAATCCAAAGAGCGCACGAGAGACGTCGTAAATTTAACACGTTGCCGAACTATTTAGGTGAAAACCAGTGAGTTTTATGTTCTCCATGGGGGGGTGGTGTGGCGATTCTATCGTGTCGCCTCACTAGCATGGTGTCCCCACACTAGAAAAAAGAAACCGTTAAGACGACTGTCATGTCTGGTTTAGAGATAAAAATTGGGATTGTTACAAAGAGTATATTCATATTGTATTGTGTCTTAGTTTAACATAATAACCAATAGATAGATTATTAAAAGTGTAAGACGCAATCGACGTTTCATTTAATACAATAGGAGTGCAGATCATTCCCACAAGTGTACTGCATGTGAAACAGTTGACATGCCATGCCCTCCGCCAGGTCATATAAAACTACTGGTCAGCACTTTGCAGGGCCAGTGCAGAGATTATGTCAGAGTTCAGAATAGAGTGAGTGCCACACTCAATCTATTCTGAACTCTGACACGATTCGGTTGCCTTAGGGTCTCCTTTCCACGTCTGTATTTTAAAGTTAAATATACAGGTTTTAAACGTAACTTTCTTTTTTTAAAACGACGATTGAAAGGGAACACATAACATTTGGTGGCATCGGTGGGATACGGAATTTCCCAGTACCGTTTCGCGAAAATTTAAAAGTGAATAGACTCGCCGTATCCCAATATAAAAAAAATATGAAAATCGAATTACCTGTGTTCGTGTGTGTTCGCGCAAAATATACCTACGGGTTAAGTGAACACCTGAGTACAACCCGAGTGGATCCTGTGTGTATCCTGTGCGTAACCTGTGTGTATCCTGCGTGCATCCTGTGTGCATCCTGCGGGTAACCTACGTGTGAGCACATCCACGTAGGTTACCTTCCCCTCATCGTAAAGAAAATACTTCATAAAATTGGTGAATTATATTATACAAGTGCATCAGTGTTTAGTGAAAGTTTTTATGCGTCACTATGCAAGGAAACCAAGCGTTAATACTATTCTTCACCCACGTGTTCCAGTAAGTTCCTGTGTTGATCTAGACTCAGCCTGTTATATTATAATATTGTATGTTATAATATTACTATTTGTAATAAAATTATTGTATTTTGTATGTAATTAACTATTATCAACTTACGTTTTAAATATTATGCCTGAAGTGCCCAAAACAGCAAGCGATAAACTACAAATAGAATTGCCAATCGTAGTCATAACTTCTAAACCACCCTTATCACCCAAAACAACTCAATCCACAAATATGGATCTCAATATTTTATTAAAGTTTGTAAAACAATACGATGGCAGTAGGGAGAAACTTAGCTCATTTATCACTAATTGCGATAACGCCTACGACTTAGCGTCTGAGTCACAGAAGCCGATATTAATCAAATATATATTGTGTCAACTTACCGATAAGGCAGAGACTGCATGCTCTATTAAAGAGTTCTCTTCGTGGGATCAGTTAAAAGAATTCCTCAAAACACAATTTTCCGAAAGAAAACACTATGCCCACTTACTTACTGAACTCCAAGAGAGTAGACAGAACCCGTCAGAAAACGTAGGGCAATTTGCACTCAGAATAGAAACTTGCCTTTCTCAACTCCTTACGGAGATTTCTTTATCGAATCACAAGATCAGGGAAATATCTGGTCGTACAGCAGCAATGCAAGACCTAACGATGCATCATTTCTTAATGGGATTAAGTCCTCGAATCTCGAATATTTTTAGGTGTAGGGCACCAAAAACGTTTAACGAAGCTGTAAACTTAGCTATCTCTGAGGAACGAATCCAAGAAACCCTATATAAACGCAGTAATCACAACACACAGGATAAGCAAGGAAACCAAAACCGGTTTAAACCAAAATCTACTGCTCAAACCCAACCATGCCCGACCATGCCTTGAATTGTTGTATAAAGTTATCACAAGCCACTACCTTTCAGGACAAGATTTCTTGTTTACTATCGAGCAAATCCGTTTCAAAATCTAGTAAAATCTTCAGACTTCATCCTATTATGGATAAAGATGGAATTGTTCGTGTTGGAGGTCGTCTTGCTAATGCAGAGATTCCAAATGACCAGAAAAATCCCATTCTATTGAGTGGTGATTGTGCACTATCCAAGCTTATAGTATTAAATGCCCATCTGAAATCTCTGCATGGAGGACACCAACTTCCTTTAAATTTTATTCGCCAGAGATTTTGGATCCTTCGAGTAAAGAATCTTGTGAAGGTTGTAATTAATAAGTGTATACCGTGTTTTAGACAAAAGGCTACTCCACTGGCACCATTTATGGCTAATTTGCCTAAATTTCGAGTTAACCCTAGTCGTCTTTTCCTCACAAGTGGAGTAGACTTTTGTGGACCTTTTACCATGAAATTGTATTCTGGTAGATGTAAAAAAATTTGTAAATCATATGTATGTCTATTTGTATGTACCGCCACAAAGGCCATCCATTTGGAATTAGTAACTGATTTAACTTCAGCTGCATTTATTGCCTCATTTCGACGTTTTATTGCTCGACGTGGTCACTGCAAGGAAATTTGGAGTGATCACGGTACAAATTTTGTTGGAGCATCACGTAAATTAGATCTGGCCTTTAAGAATTCGCTTTCTCACATCGTAACTGAGATTGCTGAACTTCTAGCTAATGATCGTACACAGTGGAAATTTATTCCACCGCGAGGTCCACATTTTGGAGGTATTTGGGAGTCTGGTGTCAAAAGTATAAAAGGGCATTTAAAACGAGTGATAGGTCAAACTGCTCTCACTTACGAAGAACTTTCTACTCTTTTATGTCAAGTTGAAGCCTGTGTGAATTCACGTCCACTAACTCTTGTAGATTCCACGGTTGATGAACCACCTTTGACACCAGGTCACTTTCTTGTTGGAGAACCTTTAATTGGTGTTCCTTCACCGTCTTTGATTGATGACAAAATTAGCCCGTTAAATCGATGGCATCTGATCCAGCGCATGTTGCAATGTTTGTGGCGTCGTTGGCAGAATGAATATCTGACGACATTGCAACATCGTTGTAAGTGGAATACTAGTCAACCGGATCTTCCGGTTGACCCGTGGCCCGTATCGTATACGGGCAGTGGGCAGGACACGCATTGTATCTAGAGCCCTAAGTTTAATTCAGTAAACCAGTTTAACTTTTATCCAGTGTTTTTACTGGCCAAGGCCAATCACCCATAACCTTGAGAACGATTGGGTATCCAACCCAACAGTGGTGACCCCGACTTGCCCACGTGCCCACCGACTCACGCCGCCGCCGCGTTTTGCCGTACACGCGTACATTATAAAAATAGTATATTTTCGTGATAGACATATTGTGAAGTGTAGCAAAATAGCAGCAAGACGGCGTCACCACCGCCTCCAACACCGCAGGCCGCCGTACAGGGCCTGGCGGCGATCAGCCTGCACAACAGAATACCACCATTTTGGAGGGATATGCCCAGAATGTGGTTCGCGCAGTTTGAAGCGGTGGTAGACCCCCAGCACCAGAGCGAAAAGGTGAAGTATGAATTAGTCATAGCTAAGTTAGCAAGAGAAGAGCTCTGCCACATCGCAGACATGTTAGAAAACGTGCCGGAGAAACCATACACTGCGCTTAAAGCCAGACTGCTGAAAGCGTTCCAGGAGAGCGCGGAGTCGCAGTTCAATAGGTTAGTGAAGGACATGGACCTGGGCCAGCAGAGACCGTCCCAGCTGCTCGCCAAGATGAACGAGTTGGCGCGGAACTCGGGGACAGCTGGCGACACAGTAAAGAACCTGTGGCTGACTAGGCTACCCGGCTGGGTACGAGCAATATTAGCAGGGAACAGCACAGAGCTAAAGTTGGAGCAGATGGCAGACATGGCTGACAGGATCATGGACAACCTGCAGAGCGGAGAGATAGCAGAAGCGAGATCGGCCCCCGCCAAAGAGGAGCCCGTCACGGAATTGTTGACCACGTTGAGGAGCCTTTCCCTGGAGGTGCAAACGCTCTGCGGGGAGGTAAGTGAGCTACGAGGAAGAGAGCAGCAGAGGAGAAATTACAGCTCGAGATGGCCCCCGACCGCAGAGCAGCGATTGGCTATGCAGGTACCATTTCCGGTTCGGAGGAACCGCGAAACAGTGCGAGGAGCCATAAAACTGGAAGAAGCAGGGAAACGGCTAACGGCGCAATCTAGTGCGGTGAGTGAGTGTGCCGAGTTATGTGACAATCACCGGTTATGTGTTAGAGACCCTAAGAACAACATGTCGTTTCTAGTAGACACTGGCGCAAACGTGTCAGTAGTTCCCGTGTCTATGTTTAAGGATGCAGGTGATAAAGGTAGCTATAATAAAGGAGAGTATACGCTGTACGCCGCGAACGGCACAGAAATCAAAACGTACGGAGTAATCACGTTAGAACTTTCATTAGGGTTAAGACGTAATTTTAAGTGGCCTTTCGTCACATGCGACGTCAGTAAACCTATACTAGGCGCTGATTTCCTGAAGACGCATAGGTTAGTTGTAGACTTACACAACAAGAGGTTGGTAGACCAGGTAACAACGTTGCACGCGGTATGCACCATTAGTAGGCACAACGAACCGTCTATAGTAACTATTCAGGCTGATAACCCGTATAGGGACCTATTAGAACAGTTCCCAGAGATCACCAAGCCGGTCAATTTCAAGAATGCACCAGAGAGCGATGTCTACCACCACATCGAGACAACCGGACCGCCGGTTCATGCCCGAGCGAGGCCGTTGCCGCCGGACAAATATAAACAGGTGAGAGAAGAATTCCGTATTATGCAAGATATGGGGATTTGCGAGCCGTCCAGTAGTCAGTGGGTCAGCCCGTTACATGTCGTTCCGAAAAAGGACGGCAAGATACGGCCGTGCGGAGACTACAGACGGCTCAATGCAATAACGAAACCGGACAGATACCCGGTGCCTAGGTTGCATGATTTTACATATGGTTTGGACGGAAAAAAAGTGTTCACAACGATAGATATCAATAGAGCCTATCACTTCATCAGGATAGCTCCCGAGGACGTTGAGAAGACGGCCATCATCACGCCTTTCGGGCTGTTTCAGTTTCCCCGCATGTGTTTCGGCCTCCGCTCAAGTTTGCAAAGTTTTCAAAAATTCATGGACCACACAGTACTAAAAGGGCTAGAGTCCTTTTCGATGCCACAAGGCAAGCAAAACGCACAATGCTCGCTATTTTGCTACATAGACGACATAATTATTGCATCAGAAAATGATGCAATAAACAAAGAACACGTACGTATTGTATTTCAGCGATTCCGCGAATTAGGCATTACGATAAATGTGGCCAAGTGTCGATTCGGCCAAAGTTCAGTGGAGTTTCTAGGTCACACAGTTACAAGCGAAGGCATAAGCCCGTTATCCGATAAGGTAAGGGCGGTTGCAGACTATAAGAAACCGGAAACGGTTGAGGACCTCCGGCGATTCTTAGGCATGGTAAATTTTTATAGGGCGCATTTACCCAAGGCTGCGAGTCATCACGCGCATTTAAATAAGTTTTTGTTAAATTCAAAAAAAAAGGATAAAACGTTGATAGCATGGGACGCGGAGGCAGAGGCAGCGTTCGAGCAATGTAAGGTCAGCCTACAAAGCGCCGCTACACTCGCTCATCCGGCCCCTCAGGTACCGTTAGCGCTGATGACTGACGCATCGGACACATGCGTAGGTGCCGTGCTACAACAGAGATTAAAAGGGAACTGGCAACCGCTAGGGTACTTTTCCAAGAAGCAGACACACAGCAAAAGTATAGCACATATGATAGGGAATTGTTAGCCATCTACATGTCTATAGTGCATTTTAGGAACATGGTAGAAGGTAGGCAGTTAACAGTGTACACAGATCACAAGCCCCTTATTCACGCATTAACAAAGGTAAATTCCGAAAAAGAAACGCCTAGACGCATCCGTCAGTTAATGTATATAAGCGAGTATACAAGCGAGTATACAAGCGACATTCAGCACGTCAGCGGTAATGACAATGTTGTAGCGGACGCCTTATCGCGCGTCGAGTCCATAGTTTGCCCTACGGTGGTCGATTACCAAGAATTGGCCACCCAGCAGGAAAGAGACTCGCAGATTACCGACTGGCTGAGAGAAAACAATGGATCGCACATACAGCTCACACAGATGCATGTGCCCGACAGTAATACAATGGTATACTGTGAGGTATCGACAGGCAAGATAAGGCAGTACATACCCAAACAATTTAGGAAGACTATTTTTGACGCGGTACATAACTTGTGAGCCACCCGGGCATTAGAACTACATTAAAGATGGTTGCATCTAGGTATTTCTGGCCGGAAATGAACAGAGATGTTAGAAAATGGGCTAAGAGCTGCATACAGTGTCAAAAAAGTAAAGTGCATCGTCATGTAATTTCAGGTGTGGGAGAATTCGCGCCGAGCGAGCGGTTCGAGCACGTGCACGTCGACATCGTTGGGCCCCTAAGTACAACACAACGGGGTAACAGGTACTGTGTAACAATAATAGACAGATTTACGAATTGGCCAGAGGCCGTACCAACCGCGGACATTACGGCTGAGACAGTAGCGAAAGCGATTTACGAGACGTGGATCTGCAGGTTTGGCAGTCCCACACGACTCACTAGTGACCAAGGGAGACAATTTGAAAGTGACGTATTCAGTAGCTTAATCAAAATGTTAGGGGTACACAGGATCAGAACCACTCCCTACCACCCGTGCAGCAATGGAAAGGTAGAAAGGCACCACCGACAATTGAAAGCGGCACTAACCTGTAGATTAACAGGGAAAGCATCCTGGGATGATGAGTTACCAACGGTTCTGTTCGGAATTCGAGCAGCAATGCCAACGGAAACAGGAATTAGCGCAGCAGAGTTAGTATTAGGACAGGCGTTACGGTTACCTGGTGATTTTTACAGCGAGTCGAGCATACCCGCGCACTTAAACCACCACACATACGCGGACAAGGCCAGGGAAACAATACGCAGCATGCAACCGAGAACACAGGCACACACTAGCGATAGGAAAATATTCATTCACAAAGACTTAAGTACATGTTCACACGTATTCGTCACGGATGACACAGTGAGAAAGCCGTTAACACCTGCTTATGATGGCCCATACCGCGTCATAAGCAGGCGTGATAAAGTTTTTAAGATACAACTTGGTAATAGACAAAGTAACATTTCGATTGATAGATTATAGCCAGCATATACATTGGAAGAACCGCAGATTTCTGGTAGCAGCGACACAGTAGTAGACCAAAACTCACCAACGTCGACTCCGCCGACGACGAACATAGACAGTGACACACCCGCACTGAGACCGGCATTAAATACCACTCGCAGTGGTAGAATCGTTCGTCCAACGGTCAGATTTAATTTGTAATAAAAACAACAGCCTATAGTAAAATAGATAGTCAGCGGTAAATCAGTATATAATTGCGGATTCTGTAGACATTTTAAGTAAATTGCAATATAGTCACATGGCTATCTTCATAAACATGGGAAATCGACAGGCTAAGAATGAGCAAGTAATAATTGCACAGTCGGGTTCAGATAACTCCGCCCGGGCCGAGTTAGAAAGGAAGGTCGAAACTTATGGCATACTCATATGTATAATCGTAGCGGTAATCATAGGCGTGGGCGTATTCGGTTTGACAAAGAAATGTGGAAAACACGTGAAGCGTAAATTAACCAATCACACAGTATCTATCGTTGAGCAGCAGAAAGTGAAGGAACCAAACGTGAATGTTCAAATACCACCGGCATCCTGTGTCTATTAGAAACACCATGTAAGGTCCACAGTGTAAAACAGTGTAATAAAATCAAGCGCTAATATGTAAACAGCGAGCCTGCGGCCCGCCACGATGAACCAAGTATACGAGCGTGAGGTATAAGGATAGTGATGGATGAAAGGAGTTGCAGGCGCTGTCGTGATGGACGCTGAGGGTCCCCCAGGGATGTAATTAATTATAGCAGAGCGGGTCATCACGGCAGCTACCATTACTTCGGTATTAATGTGGATAGAATAAGTTTAGACATAGGTAACAGGTCCCTGCGGATGGCAAGTCTGTTACATAGTTGTAAGTTAGTTTTAAATGAGTGCGATAACAGCGCGCAATATTGCGCTACCGGACGCGCTATGTAAACAGAGACGGTGTCCGATAGCGCAAGTCAGCAGAACTGTACAATGAACATAGCGATACGAACCTTAAGAATATTGTTGTAATGATGTACCGATTGTGATGAAACTTTTGTAATGTATAAAAAATTTCTCTCGTTTTAGGGACTCACATTTTTTTTTGTAAAGGGGGGAGTACTGTGGGAACACAGAAATGCTGACAAGCATTTGAGTAGGTGCCCGGTCGCGCCGACCGCCGTGTCGGCAGTCACGTACGATACGGGCAGTGGGCAGGACACGCATTGTATCTAGAGCCTTAAGTTTAATTCAGTAAACCAGTTTAACTTTTATCCAGTGTTTTTACTGGCCAAAGCCAATCACCCATAACCTTGAGAACGATTGGGTTTCCAACCCAACAATGTGTATTTATGTTTTTAAGGACTTAATTCGTCCTTGGCCGGCGGCATGTTATGTTTCAAGTCAACTTATATAATTAAGAATCTTTAAATTTTTGTATTTTAATAGATGACGCTAGTAGTCATTTTAGAATTCGATGTTAAGAGTCTCCATAAGCTTTATATAATAAACCATTAGTTCTGACTTTCACAACTAGATGTCGCTAGTGGCAAAATTAGAAGTCGGTGTTAAGACTCTCCACCGAGGTTTCATTATAGCTCCGTAAATTATGTACTGAGTCGTTCGTCCGTTCTTGCTTCTTAAATACAGTGATAATAAAAAGTGAAAACAAGTGTGAGTGTTTCAATAAACCACAGTCTTTAATGAAATGCCTCTGAGCTGTCAAGTCGCCCATCTTCCAATATTTATCAAATAAAGCATACCTTTCTTCCGATGAAAACTGGTTAGCACATTTAAATTTGCATTTATCGGAACATACAGGTCCAATTTTCTTGGCTTCCATTTGTTTTTTTGATTTGGACATGGTAATATATGCCTGTCCGCAGTTTTTAAAAGCCTTAGATTTATTTTTCTTCCAGGATTCAGGGTTTGACTTTATTTTTCGGGATAGCAGCTGAGGTTCCACACTAGATCTGTGACTAAACTGTCTATACTAGAGGGCTCGATGTTAATACTGGGTGGTTGTGATTGTTCAGTCTGTAAAATGGGTAACTCAATATCTGTGTTGGATGGCTGCATTTCTACTTCATTATGAGCATATTGCAGTCAAAAGCCTCAATTTTGTAATATAGATTTGGGTTCGACAATTACATCCACTAATGTTATACCAGTAATTTATGCATTAATGCACAATAAATTGGAAGAAACAAATGTGAGACTATTTGATTTAATCAAAACAAAATGCAATGTGGTTTTAAGCCAGTTCAAATGTGACTACGAGCTAGCGCAAACGAACTGTTACGGATCCCAAATACTAGCAAAAGGGCCGAGTCAGCCCTAGTCCCGTACTACTAGCCAAGTCAGCATTTTTGCCGAGCACCGAGCTCGCCCTGGCTTGAGCTTCAGTCTGGTCCAAACTCTCGTCGCGAAACATCCTTTACTATTTCTACCAGTTCTCACTTTCTAATTATTGTCTTAATTCTAATTAATTAATCCATGAAATAACTGTGTATTTTAAACGAAGTTTTTTTTAAAAAGACAATCGATTTCTCTCTCATAACATTGGTGGCAGCGAGCGGTGAGATTTATAAAATCCTGGTTACCCCTCCGATATCCGTTAATACAAGAAAAACGCTAATTGTGAATTGTGCGAGTGTAGTCTCCGTGTCCTGCAAGTGCCGTGCTGTGTTGTGCTGTGTACGTGTTGGAGATTCCTAAAAAGGGAATATACCGGTCCTGCACACCGATACAGCGTAAGGTGAACATGTATTCACCCTACATCACCATCATCAATATCATCAATATCCTGTAAGTGCAGTGAAATACACTATATCACCGCAGTCATAACATCCGCGAATTCGCCGAATCCTTGCGTGCCACTCTTATCAGTTCCAGACGACGGACGCCCGCCGCTTTCAAGTGAACTTTGTACCAATTTTGTGCACGTCTATTTTTAGCCCACTGACTTTATTAACCGACTGTGAAAAAGGACCAAACTGTTATTGTCTGTGTTTTTCCCTCTGTTCTCTTATTTGCTAATTGTTTTGTGTGTTATATTTTACTCTCTGTTTTATATTTCAACTTTGTGTATTTTACCTGTGTATCTGTATCTATTTTGTTGTGTATTTTGCGTAATTTAGAAAATGAGCACAAAAGACACAGCCGTAGCCGTAGCAGCTGCAGCTCAAATATCTGTACCTGGAACTAGTAAATCTATACCAATACAATCACCCAATATCGACTTAAATACTCTATTCAAATTCATAAAACCTTATGATGGTGACAGACAGACTTTGAACTCTTTTCTATTAAATTGTAATAACGCTTACGAGCTTGCTAACACCGAACAAAGACCCATACTATTCCGATACATTCTAAGTCAATTACAAGAGAAAGCTGAGATCGCCTGCTCAATTAAGGCTTTCACCCAATGGGAACAATTAAGATTATTTCTAAAAACTCAATTCGCAGACACTAAACACTACTCACACCTTTTAACGGAATTGCAAGAAAGCAAACAAGCCACAAACGAATCTGTAAGTCAGTTCGGTTTTAGGATTGAGGAGTGTCTTTCACAATTACTAACAGAAATTGTTCTCACAAAAGCCAAAGAGGCGCCAGGTCGCACCGCAGCAATGGAAGACCTAGCTCTTCACCATTTCCTCATAGGATTGATACCACCATCTCAAATATAATTCGATGCAAATCACCCAGAAATCTAAACGAAGCTATAAGTTTCGCCATCTCTGAGGAAAAAATTCAGAAAATCATGTATAAAAGAAACGGTGCAAATAATCAAAATCAAAATAATGCATCAAACCCCCAACGTCGTCAAAATGTTAACAACATAAAAACTGACCCCAAAGGCGACCCCAAAGTCTGCAGATATTGCAAAAACACAGGTCAAGTGCCGAAAGCGCGAATATAATAATAACCGCGCTAAGAACCAACAAAATTCTACCCAATCCAATAACTCTCCAGGTCAATCAAACCGACAACGATCCCGCGTTCACCACGTGAACGAAGACCAAGGTCAGGACACAGTTGATCAAGGTCATTTAAACGAATAGCAGGCTCACGGCGGTGTCTCGTGAGACCTCAACAAAAGAACAACTCATTAAACGTCAATGGCACCATTTCTAAATCCACTGCCTCTACTAAATCCACTGCCTCTACTAAATCCACTGCCTCTACTAAATCCACTGCCTCTACTAAATCCACTGCCTCTACTAAATCCACTGCCTCTGCCAAACCCTCTGTATCCGTTGAATACCCTGTACCTACCAAATCCTCTACACCCACAAACTCTTCTGTATCTACTAAATCCTGCCGGTTCTCAATTACCTCTGCAACAAATCACGTTAAGAATGTAAAATCCAATTCAACATCATTTTTACCATCTTCAAAATCTGTAACGAAAGATAATTATCAAAACAATATTTATTTATTTATTTATTTATTTATTTATTTATTCTTATAATTGCAAATACAGGTATATGGGTTGTTATGTTCGTACAATTAAGTAACACTATATTTAGCCTTGCGGCGTGCAATATTTTGTCAATAAAAAAAGAAGTTAAAGAATACAAAATTAATACATGTCAATATGGGAGTGAATAAAAGGTATGTAGCACATGTCAAAAAAAAAAAAATATCATAAATAACTTAAAATGTCAATAGGTATTGGTGGCGCTTGGCAGCGTGCGGTAATGGACTGTATTGCGGGAAGTAGCTAACTGTTCTATTGACGCTTTACACACAAAACAAGACAGGTGGCCGGGCTGCCGCGGATTCGATCCAGGCAGTGAATGCAGCCCGAGAAATTAGGAGAGGATGCACTAACCTTCACGACACACGTGTTTTCATCGCAGCCGGTACACGGATCTTCTCTTCCTTGCTCAGGAGCTGCCGTCAGCATCACTAGATCGCTTGAGGAACACACGAGAGGCACAATCCGATCGGTAAAGGTCTATGAAGCGGTAAAAATGTAACAAATATTATACATTTCTGAGAGACGCGAGCGCGGTCCGTCCGTCTTTACGCTGGCTAGTTCAAAGCGAGACTGAGTGTCTATATCACAAATGGCGGACGGAAGCTATATCTACTACTATTCTATGGTTAGTGCGGAAGGGGAGCTGGGTATAGAAGGAGTGTGTTTTCCGCGTCAAGAAATACAGCTTCTACATCGGCGCAACCATTCCCCCCGGCTTGAAGGGTTACCTTCGAAACGACAAATGCGAAACAAATCTAAAGTCTAATCTAAATCTAGGTTTGGGAAATAACAACTAAAATATAAACCTAGATTGGAGCTCGTGCCTACTGCTGGCTAGGCAGAGGGCAGAGGCGAACAAACAACACAACGCAACATTCTCGACCAAGACGAGACGCGATTAGCCAACAACAAAATAAGGGTCTCTTCACGTGGGACCGATACAACAAGCGAGTGCTTCTTCTCCTCGGGTGGTTCGGAAACCGTAGTGGGGTTGAATTGACTAACTGGCCACCCATCTAACGCGGCATGAATCCAGGACGGTCCACTAAACCATAACGGGTGATCTAAAATTTGCGAAGGAAGCAATCCACGAGAGAGACAATCGGCTGGGTTGTCGGTGCCAGCAACGTGAAAGAGATTATGTGGCGCCAATTCAGATTGAATTTTTGCCACTCTATTAGCGACGAATGTGTCCCAACGATGGGGCGAAGAGTGGGCCCAACACAAAGCGACTGTTGAGTCCTAAAAGCTAAAAATTACTAATATTAATGCGAAAATTTACAATTATGTCATTAAGCGACACGGAAGTGCTAGTCTTAGCACTGCCATCCAAAACTACACGGAGTTTTAGTAGTAAGCTTATCTTCTCTAATAACTCCGCGGTGCGGGATAATGTACGAAGGCTGGGTCCCGCCAGTGTCCGCAGGCGCAGGTGAGATGTAACTTTTATCTAAATATTCGTTAACAACCTCATCATAGGCCCGCTTCGACTTTGGGGACGCCTGCATCTTTCGTTCCAAACAAAGAAAGCGTTTTTCAGCGGATACACGGGAGCCACCGAGCGAAAACTTGCGGATGGTAGACTCCAGTGGCGGCTCGACGGTGCAACAGAACGAAGCAGTCGAGTGACTAAAACTATCCATAGAAGCGGGTGCGGAACCAATTATAACAAAACCAAGAACTGTTTCCAGTGCGTGCGGAGCGGGGTACGTCGGTCCCCCTTGAACCTTACGTGATAACTGGAGGTGCGGGAGAATCGAAGCGCCGATCAATATATCGACGACTCCAGGAACAGCGTAAGTCTCATCTGCTAAAGGCAAGTCTTTAAATTTCGTTAATAAAGACGTGTCAACCGGGACGGTAGGCAACTGTTCAGCTATTCTATCTATAACGAGCGAATCCATGTCAAACCAAATATTATTATTAAAACGAGATCTAAACCTTGTTTTAACGGTGCCACGAACAGCTGACTGTAAGCTTCCAAAACCCTTCACCACTGAGCGGGTTGAACGCTTATCAACATTGAAACCAAGACGCCGACAACAATCTTGAGTAATAAAATTACTTTGCGAAGCGCCATCTAACAGCGCTCGAACAATGCGCGGCTTACCTAATGCATCAACAATAACAACGCGAGCGGTCGCAAGACACACAGTAGTGAGTGCAGCACTAGCGGAGAACGAACACAAGGTGACGTCATCCGCGGCGGTCACCGGGCGGGCCGGAGCGCGCGCGAGCGCGGGCTGCGGCTGCGGCGCAGGCTGCCGTGTGTCACCGCTCGACGAGCCAACCGTGCTCACATTGGATGCGGCATTACTATTCTCAAAATGAAGCAAAGTGTGGTGTCTCGCTTGACATTTGCGACAACTATTTCTACTATTACATAAAACAACGCGGTGTTTAGTACCGAGACAATTAAAACAAAAATTATTAGCGCGAACAAATTTATAACGATCACTAGGCGACAATTTTAGAAAACCAGGACACCTGTACAGTTGCGAATGATGAGTGCTACACAAAGAGCAAACAGGTGACTGTACACGTGCTGGTGCGGTACTAACATAAGTATGAGTTGACCTCAGTGACTTCGATGACGCATCTACTTTGCGTGCAGAATCAACAACTATCTTCGCGCCTTCATGTTTCGATGAAGAGCGCTGCAATACCTTTATATGCTCGCGAACAAAACTTTCCAAGTCTTCGAACTTAGGAATTTTATTGCCGCGATGATCCGACTCAAACAAACGAATGGTTTCGGAATCTAATTTCCTTAAACCCATATACAAAAATACGAAGTCGCAGAGGTCATCAATCTTTAGGTTCTTTACGGCGCGAACAGCTGACGCGAAAGTATCTAGAAATTTCTCTAAGTTTTGATCGTTACATGCCGCAATAGATTTCAAATCAAACATCTGATCTAAATAGGCGTTAGCTACCGATCTTTTATCCTCATACCTAGCTTTCAAAGTATTTAAAATTAAATTATAATTCTCGGCACTAAACGTAATTCCAGCGCAAACGGTTATAGCTTTACCAGTCAATTTTTCAACGAGATAATGCAACTTTTCGTGATCTGTCAACGAATCGTTCTTATCTGTTGTATTCTCAAAACTATCTATAAATAGACACCAATTGCGAATGTTACCATCAAACTCGGGTATTTGAATTGGTGGCAACTTAGGTCGGTCGCGAGTGGGGTTGGGTAGGTCAGCCGGCTTCTCCAAACTCCTAGCGACGCGTTTGATACGACAATACAAATCGTCAAACGACGACAAGGCTTGATAACTCACTGAGTAATCGGGATTCAAATTCAACTCTAAAACGTTGATGTCATGTACTAAGGTTTCGAAATCCGCGCGTAGACTATCTAAGTTTTCTATAGAACACAAGAACGAATCTCTGATGACCAAATCAGAGGTTTTAAGTGCATTATCATAAATCGATTGTACGCGAGAGTAAATCATTTCTTTTTTAGCGTATAAAAGTTTCAATTGAACCTTACCGGTCCTATCAACCTTTGGGGACATGTTTACAATTAAATCTCAAACTAAAGTGCGGTAAACAACAAATATGAAGTGACTTAATCCTAGCGGTACAGAGCAGCGACGCGACGCGAGCGTTAACTCTGTAGGTAGGTAGGTGCTTACAACTGTGAATGCACGCTTGAACAAACGCGCATAGCAACAAGGTCGTACCTACGCGATGGTCGCTGTCTAGGTTCAACTATTATTTCAGAGATTAAGTATTGCGTAATATCTATTCAAATTAAAATACTTTCGTATGAATTGGAATGAGGTACAACCACGTGTCTACCCACGCAGGTACCAGGCAAATACGACGTAATTGAAAAAAACAAAACAAAGCCAAATGCGTTAGGTATTACACTGTGCCTATGCACTAGGGTGTCTAGTATACCTAAGATCTAAGCCTAAACGCCTAGATGCGGGGTTTTCTACTGAAATAACTAGGTATTTAGGCGCGGTGCGAAAATTGCGAACTACGATTAAGTGTTGATACGCTACCTAACCTATTTATGTATTAGGTAGGTACAATGCGAGCCAGCGGCGAACGGACAACAAATTCTAAGCCTAAATGTCTGGATGCGGGGTTTTCTACTAAAATAACCAGGCACTTAGGTGCGGTGCGCTTATTCCCATTAGAATAACAACAAAATACGAACTACGGCTAAGAATCCGGCTCGATCCGGACCAAAAATGGTGGCGCTTGGCAGCGTGCGGTAATGGACTGTATTGCGGGAAGTAGCTAACTGTTCTATTGACGCTTTACACACAAAACAAGACAGGTGGCCGGGCTGCCGCGGATTCGATCCAGGCAGTGAATGCAGCCCGAGAAATTAGGAGAGGATGCACTAACCTTCACGACACACGTGTTTTCATCGCAGCCGGTACACGGATCTTCTCTTCCTTGCTCAGGAGCTGCCGTCAGCATCACTAGATCGCTTGAGGAACACACGAGAGGCACAATCCGATCGGTAAAGGTCTATGAAGCGGTAAAAATGTAACAAATATTATACATTTCTGAGAGACGCGAGCGCGGTCCGTCCGTCTTTACGCTGGCTAGTTCAAAGCGAGACTGAGTGTCTATATCACAAATGGCGGACGGAAGCTATATCTACTACTATTCTATGGTTAGTGCGGAAGGGGAGCTGGGTATAGAAGGAGTGTGTTTTCCGCGTCAAGAAATACAGCTTCTACATCGGCGCAACCAGGTATACTTGTCTATAACAGTTCATCACATAAATATTCCTTTACAGAATAATAGCACTTCTGCAACAATATTTTCTTAAGTGTATATTTAAAAAAAATTATAATTAGCTTCCTCTAGAATTGACTTGGGTAAGTGGTTATATATTCTGGGAGCCATGCAGAAGATACTCTTGTTTAAATAAGCTGTGGAGTTGGAAGGAATATAGATTTTTAAATTATGTCTACTGCTTTTCAATTTTACGAACATATGAGCATTCCTCTTCACAAACAATACTGTTTATAAAATATAAATACATGGCAGAGTCAGAATGTTTAGTTTAATAAAGGAGGATCGACAGCTATCTATTGATTTTATATTAGAAATGGCCCTTACGCATTTCTTTTGCGCTTTAAATGCATATTCTACATCAGTAGCGTTGCCCCAGAAAATTATACCGTATCTTATGATTGAAGCAACATAACCATGGTAGGCGGTCAGGACTGTAGACGTACTTGATGTTTTCGAAAGTTTATAGAGAGCATAGGAGTACTGGTTTATTTTAGAACACAAACTTTCAATATGAATCTTCCAGTTCAAGTTCTCGTCAATATTTAGACCTAAAAATTTTGCTGCTGATACTTGTTTAATGTCCCTATTATTATACCGTATTTCCAAGTTCACTAGTTTATTAACTCTATTGCTGAATGTCATTATGCTAGTCTTGTCAATGTTTATTTTCAAATTATTTTGTGTTAGCCAACCTATACTAGTGCTCAAAGTTTCATGAATTTGGGGTTCAATCTCTTGTTTATTGTTTCCTTTAAATATAATAGTGCTATCATCAGCAAAGAGTACAGATTCATGGTGCAAGACCTTGGGAAAATCATTTATATATATAATAAACAACAGTGGTCCCAATACACTGCCTTGTGGTACACCAAATACAACATTTTGCTGCTCTGAAGAGTAATTAATCATTGTTTTTTTAACAGGACATATCTTTGAGATTTGAGTGACTTGCTTTCTGTCTCCAAGATATGATTTTATTAAGTCAAGTATGTTTCCTCGAACTCCATAGGCGTTTAGTTTCTCTATTAAAATTTGATGATCCACATAGTCGAAAGCTTTCGATAAATCCATATACAGAGCACATGCTTGACTTTTACTGTCTATCGCAGTCGTGACTGTCCTAAGAAATTTGTAAATAGCTATATTTATATCCTTATTTTTTCTAAATCCTGATTGCTCTTCAACTAACATATTTTTATATTCGAAATAATTATACAAGCACTCGTAAATCACCTTTTCGAATATTTTAGACATAACTGGGATTAGAGCAATAGGTCTGTAACAATTCATATCATGTTTGTTACCTTTTTTAAATATTGGTCTTATAATAGTTAGTTTGAGCTCAGTCGGAAATATACCATGAAATATGCACAAATTAATTACATGGCTTAGTACAAAAGATAGTTTAGAAGAGACGTGCTTTAAAATTTTAACTGATATACCATCATAACCGGTGCTGTTTGTAGGTTTGAGATTCGTAATTATTTTATTTATGTCACTGGGTAATGTTGCAGGTATGAACAAGGAATTTACATTATTACTATCATAGCTTTGTGTCAAGTCTGTATTCAATCTAATTACATGATTTATGTAAAAATTATTAAATGAGTTGGCTAGTTGCGTAGGGTCACTTATAATATTATCACTAACCACAATGTGCTCAATTTGATCTTTAGGTACGTTAAATTTATTGTTATTTATAATAGTCCAAGTGGCTTTGCATTTATTGCTTGATTTATTAATGAAATTGTCATTTTGGGCTTTCTGTGTCAGCTTAATGATTTTATTTAATTTGGACTTGAGGTCTGTAAAACTGTTTTTATTACGTTCAGTGCGATTAATACGATATTGCCACAAAAGATATCTTTTTCTTTTGCAGCATAGTTTTATTCCGCGGGTAATCCATTTAGGCTTGGTTTTTACATGTATTTTTTTCTTGACAAGTGGAAAGCAAAGATCATAAAAAAGTCTGAATAGTTGGTGGAATTCTGTAAAGGCGGCACTTGGATCATCGCTTTCAAAGACTTCTTGAAAACTAAGGGCATTAATGCATTCTATGAATTTAATAATGTTTTCTTTGCGATAATCACGTGTTTCAATGTACCAATACCTAAGATTTATATGCTTTGATTTTACTGGTATTTGAAATAGTTGAGCAGTATGATCAGACAACGCAAATTCAAAGACCTCATGATGACTACCTCGTATATTAGATAAAAAGTTATCAATACATCTGCCACTGTCCAGTCGTGTAGGTTCTTTGAAAACTAATTTTAGGTTATGCGAGTGTGACATATGTGTGAATACGTTAGATTCATGACTTTTAACAAGTGTATTAATATTAAAGTCACCACATACTATCAATTTCTTTCTACCATATACGTAACGACTGATTAAAGAATTAAATCTAATGAAGAATTTTTCAAAGTCGTCAGAATTTGTTCTCGGTGGTCTATATACACATATTACTATGAGTCCATGATTCGTGAGTTCGATACCTGAGCATTCCATAATGCCTTCCATGCCAAATTTGCTGATTTCTTGTAACGGATTAAATGACAGTGAGTTGTGAATAAGGACACATGAACCACCTCTACGGACTTTCCTACAGAAAATAGAACCCAGTTTGTAGTTTGGAATATCAAGTAGGATTTATTATACACACATCAACAAAGTCTAGGGAACAAGGACAGTTCTAGTTTTTATTTAAAAACCCTTTCTTGCAATAGTGAGTGTTTTATATCAATAGAAGGGTATTTTTATACCGTTTTTAATTTTAATTTTAATAAAAACATTTTCATACCAATTTTTTTTTTTTTAATAAAGAATTGAATAGTGCCAATATTGAGTATTACAACCTTCTATGATTAGGCACAAAAATAACGAGATAGTAAGAAATACAGTAATTAACCGTACTTTAAACGTTTTTAATAATCTGTAGGACCTCCTAAAGCATTAGCAACAGCTCGAAAACGGCGTGGCATACTTAGTATGAGATTGTCAATCATCGTCTGTGGAATATGGCTCCATACACTGCGAAGGTGTAAAAAAAGTTGTTCTTCAGTGTTCAGATTTTCCAAAGAATCACTGAAAGCTCTTCTCCCAAGCAAATCCCAGGCATGCTCTATGGGATTGAGGTCGGCAGACTGAGCAGGCCATTCCAACGTCGTCATATTGTGCTCGCTTAACGCATTGACCACTACCCTCGCGGTGTGTGACCGTGCATTATCTTGCATGAACATAAAATCTTGACCGAACTGCTATCGATGAGGGATTACCATGGGGTGTATAACCTCCTGAATGTATTGGTTTGCATTCAAATTGCCCCGTATCCAAACGAGGTCGGTCCTTCCACCAAGGCGAATTCCAGCCCATACCATGATTGTTCCACCTTGGTAAGGATGAACTTCTTGCGGATTCTGGAGACGACTCCGACGTCCAGGAACTCGCCATATACGCACTCTTCTCGAATCAGGATGAAAACCGAAGCAAGATTCGTCGGAAAACAGAACCCGTGCCCATTGATGGTCGGTCTACTGTTAATGTGCGTTAGCCCACAATAAGCGACGACCTCGATTTCCACGTCGAAGAGCTGGAACCCTAAGCGGTCTGCGAGCATAAAGATTGGCTTCGTGTAGTCTTGTTCTGACAGTTTGATCGCTAATAACCACTTGATGCTGAGACTGGAGGCCTGCGACCAACTGACGAGCAGTAATCGTGGGTTGCCGCCTTGCGGAATTTTGCAAGAAAAGATCTTGTCGCGGGGTAGTAACCCTATTTCGTCCCCTGTGACGTTCGGCATTATCCCCTGTAGACCTGTAGCGTGCCCATAATCTGCAAATTACGCTTGGTTGGGTGTTGACAGCATCCGCTACGTCGCGTTGAGTTCGTCCAGCTTGCAGCATACCAACAGCCCTTAACATCTCTTCGCGACTTAAATGACGACGTGACATGATGACTACAGTCACAAAAATGCACAAACCATACGTAAAAGACGTATTATTGATAATAAACGTTATTTACAATCAAAAAAAAAATTTTTATTTTGCCTCAGAGAAACTGCACAATCAAACACTTTTAAAAGTTTTCCCTCCATATTCGAAAATCATTACTTATTTAAATTTATTTTTAAATTTCGAACAACTCTGTAATCTACTTTATTCTATTTTTATTTATTTGCTGCCAGTTATTTGCAAAACAAGATTTACACGAAAATAAATAATTGGGGTCATCTTGTTCCCTAGACTTTGTTGAGGTGTTTATATATAATATTATTATATATATTATATATATATTATATATATATATATATATTATTATATTATTATTATTTTTTAAGTAATTTATGAAGTCACTTCCAACTCTACGAAAAGATATTTACCCTATGTAGTTCTAAAAACTCAAGTGAATAGTCATGAACTTACCTTTTTAATAGATACAGGTTCCTGTGTTAGTTTAATAAAAGAACAATCAATCAAAAACATGCCAATTCTTGAACAAGACATCATTCAACTCAAAGGAATAAATACCAACACAGAAACCATACCCACTCTAGGTTATTTTCAATTTCAATTATTCGCAGAAGAACCCAAGTTAACACACCGATTTCACGTCATCAAAGAAATAGATTTTAATTATGACGGCATAATTGGAACCGATCTTTTAAATAACCTCGATGCAGTGATTAATTACAACGGTGACTCCCTCCAAATTCGGCATATTGTAATTAAATTAAAATACTGCCAACCCATCTATAACGTTCTACCTCGTTCTGAAACAATAGTACAATGCACGGTGGATAATCCCGAATGCCGCGAAGGACTCGTTCTAGATCAACACATTTCTGACTCACTCTTAGTTGTTAATTGTATCGTCAAAGTTAAGAAAAACAATAGGGTCAATATATCAGTAGTCAATATTTCCGAAAATCCAGTCACCGTATTTTTTTTTTATTTTTTTATTTTAACTTTATGCACAGTTTATTGTACAAAGGCGGACTTAATGCCAAAGGCATTATCTGACAGTCTACCTTAGGGTGATGCAGAGATGCGTTGAGGTAGGTGCAGGCAAAAAATTAACCATGAACTATCAACGATAAGGAAATACTCAAATTTGTTCACAATAATTATATATACATATAAATATATACACATATACTATACATACACAACCATAATACATTTACATAAACATTTACATATACCATACACATTTACTTAAACTGCCTATATACTCATATTATACATGGTATGTACTTACATATAATCAAGCATAGATACACAATCATAAAATATAATAATCCATTTATATCCATTATGACGACTAGGAGCCACTGTAGAGCTGACGTACCTTGTACTTGAACGTAGCACGGTTGGTGGTCATCCTGATTTCGAGAGGAAGCGCATTCCAGAGGAGGACAGCTTGCACGAGGAAAGAAGAATGAACTAGACCAGAACTATGAGTGGGACAGAGCAGAAGAAGGTTGTTAGCTGATCGGAGATTTTTGTTGTGATGAGAGAAACTGAACATGAGTTGATAAGTAAGTGGGAATATTAGGGGATCTTAAAATAGTATGGATCATCGTTACCGCCCGCAAGCTGCGGCGCTGACGTATCTGCAACCATCCCAACTCCGAACGATGAGCTGAGACTTAGATAGATCTGCATTCAGGTCCAGGTAGCAAACATCACCATAGTCCATTACTGGAAATAACAGGGTCTGCATAAGCATTGCCTTGGTTTTAGCTGGTAGGAAGTTTTTGAGGCGATAGAGACTACGCAGCGTCCCTGTAACCCTTTGACAGACCTTTGTGACTTGAGTTTGCCAGTTCAGGGTGGAGTCAATATTCAATCCCAGGTTTTTAACGTTCAGCGTGACAGGAATCAATCTTCCGTTGAAAGTTAATGATGGCAGAGTTGCATTATCTGCCCTATTCATCATATGGCTACTGCCAATTAAGATACCCTGGCATTTATCAGGGTTGACAGAAAGACCAAACCTGTCACACCAACCGCCTATTGATTGCAAATCAGCGTTAACCCTATCGATAGCCTCCGAAAGATTCTCCGCACGAGCTTGGCCGTACACCTGCAGGTAATCGGCATACAAATGATACGCACACTGAAGTTCAGATGTAATGAGGTTAATAAATATAGAAAATAAAAGAGGAGAAAGAATACCGCCGAATAAATAATGGGGTTCTTCAAGAGGGGCATCAGAAGGTTTCTTCATGGTCGGCAGCACGAGTGTGACACCCCTGGTGTTGCATACGTCCATAGGCCACGGTAACCGCTTCCCATCAGGTGGGCCGTGTGCTTGTCTGCCAACTTAGTGGTATAAAAAAAAAAACCGCCTTGCGGAACGCCAGAACCAAGATTACGCCAACCAGATGAATTCTCGTCTGCGCAAACCGACTGCTGACGTCCACGAAGATATGAAGAGAACCACTCCAACTCAGCTGAGATTCCAATATGGGCCAGTATTGCTAGAAGGATGTCATGATTCAGACAATTGAATGCATTAGAAAAGTCCACCAATACTAGCACTGAGACACAACCTCTGTCCATTCCGTCTCTGATATCTCCCGTTACTTTAAGGAGTGCGGCTGTGGTACTGTGTCCCGGTCTAAATCCAGATTGCAAAGGACTTAGTATCCCATTGGATTGCACATAGTTAGACAGCTGGCGATGAACACAAGCTTCCAGCACCTTGGACAGGAAAGGGAGGATGGAAATAGGACGAAAGTGATTAGGAAGAGAAGGATTGGAGATCTTAGGAAGAGGGCGTACGCAGGCCTTACGCCACAAGTCAGGGAATTGACCAGAATCAAGCGAAAAGTTGATAATGTGTGTGATAGCAGGAAGGAGTTGGTCTATGACAGTGGTTATCATACGGCGACTGATGTCATCACTGCCAACTGCCTTTGATTTAATTGCAACAATAGTCTTTTTGATCTCCTCTGACGCGACTGGAGTGAATTGAAAAGGTACGTGATTGGGATTGGGCAGTCCGGCTATATAGTCAACCGCTTGACACTTGGTTGGGCCATCAATTGTGTGCAAGGTAGAGAAATGATAATAATAATAATAATAATGACGTCTTTATTGTACACCAATTACACATTACACTAGAATAAGTGATACAAGTTACGTGGTACGTACAGATGGCGGCCTTATCGCTCTTCGGCAATTTCTTACAGGCAACCATAGGATGGAGATAAGAAAATAGGAGAAGAATATTTTAGGGCAGTTAGGTGTACATAGAGAATATATAAAGTAAATAAAATAATAATAATGAAAAAGAAAACACAATAGCCATAGGTAAATACAATTATACATACACAAGCATACACACTATATATATATCTTAGAAAAAGTCACAATACATTAACATAAACATAGATATGAAGTATATCTATGTCTGTGTCAATGCACTGTGACTCCTTAGTTAATGTATTCTACCTTGTCATTCCACTCTTTCATACTGACAGGTAGTATTCCTTGACGAGTCTTTTGAACACAGGCAAGGACTGAACTCGCCTGACATTCACTGGCAAAGCATTCCACAACCGAGTCGCCTGAACCGAAAAGGATTTGTCAGCAAAGTTGGTGGAATGGCTCGGTATTTTCAACCTTAGATTCTCCGATGATCTCAAAACCTTTGAGTGAGTGTCGTGTAAGAACTCAAATCGCTGTTTCAGGTAAGAAGGAGTTAGTGGGTTAAATAAAATGTTGTATAGTAAGGAGAGAATATGCGCATTCCGGCGAAGGCGTATAGGTAACCACTTGAGCTTTTTTCGAAGATCTGAAACATGATCATATTTACGTAATCCAAATACGAATCGTATACAAAGATTTTGGAGTCTCTCAAGCTTGTTAAGTTGGTCTTCAGTGAGATCTAGATAGCTGGCATCAGCATAGTCGAGAATAGGAAAAATAATAGATTGTGCAAGCGCAGTCTTAGTGGCAGTGGGTAGAAAATTTTGAAGCCTACGCAGGGACCCCGCCGCTGCAAATACTTTACGCCTTAGTTTCAGGAGATGCGGCCCCCAGGATAAGCGACTATCCATAACGATCCCCAGATTTTTTACTTCATTGCTATATGGGACTATTGTTCCATTGCAAGTCACTTGAGGTAGGGTTAACCAATCTATTTTATCAATCAACCTGGAGCTCCCGACAATAATGACTTGTGTCTTGCATGGATTTACTTTTAGACCGTACGAGGCACTCCAGCAGCATATCGATGTTAGGTCAGTATTTACTGTATTGACAGCTATCGCCAGTTTGTCCAGCGAGGCCCGAGAATATATCTGCAAATCATCAGCATACAGGTGGTAGGAAGAAGATAGTTCGTCGGTGATAGAGTTTATAAAAACTGCAAACAGTAGGGGAGATAAAACGCCGCCCTGTGGTACACCAGCGGTTGTTGTACACCAAGAGGAGACGGATTCTTTGACACATACACGCTGCCGGCGACCAAACAGGTAACTACGAAACCAGTCAATCACCGTTGGAGATATGTTAAGAGTGTTCAATATGCCAAGTAACACGTCGAAATCCACGGTATTAAATGCGTTACTGAAGTCCAACAAAGTTAGTACTGTCAGCTCACCGCTTTCCATACCTGATCTGATATCTTCCGTAATATGAACCAAAGTAGTAGTAGTACTGTGACCAGGACGAAATCCAGACTGGAGAGGATTCAGTAGTGCGTTTTTTGAGAGGAAATTAGATAGTTGAGTGTTAATGAGACGTTCAAGGACTTTAGAAAGAAAGGGCAAGATAGAAATAGGGCGATAATCAGTAAAAGAGGAAGGATTTTTCTTTTTAGGAATAGGGATTATCTGAGCCTCTTTCCACGTTTTTGAAAACACGTTGTTAGTTATTGAGAAATTCAGGATATGACAGATGACAGGAAGGATTTCATCAATGATAGGGTGGATCATATTACGGCTGATACAGTCCGTACCCACAGCATTAGACGTGATTGACATTATGCTCCTCCTAACATCACAAGCCGAGAATTGACTAAATAAGTAAGGAGAGCAGTTGGGAGTCGAGACAGATGAAAGACGCTGTAATGTATTTTGTTTTGTCATTTTATCAAATTTTGACGAAGAGGAGAAATGTTCATTAAGTGAATCTAAGTTTACGTTATTAGGGATCGAGTCTTGACGAGATTTGCCAACTCCCAATGTCCTTAGAAATTTCCAGACTTTTGCTGGATCCTCGTTTTCTACTGAGTTATGAATATAACGGCGTTGCGCATTCCTACAAACCCGATTGCAGTGATTTCTAATAGCAACATAGTTTTCCCGGTTCACTTCGGTCGGACGCCTTTTATATTTCGACTTGGCTGTCGCTTTTTTATTTATAAGTATTTTGATCTCACTTGTTAGCCAAGGTGCTGGAAGATGTTTTACCCTTATCCTGCGAACCGGAGCATGTACATCATATAGCTTAATAATATTTGTAGTAAAAATTCTAACTTGCTCATCAACACATCTAGAGTTATAAAGTGGACTCCAATCCAAGACATCGGCATCCCTGCGCAAGTTTTCCAGGTTCATACCAGCAAAGTTGCGTTGTAGAAGAAATTTAGATTTAAGTTTAGGTGGACGAAGATGGTAAGATAAAAATAGCAAGTCATGGTAGGAGAACTGATCAGCAGTATACTTACCATGCTTTGCTACATGCTCAAGAGAGGAAACGATGATCAGGTCGAGCAGAGAAGGAGCAAGGTGAGGAGCATGATGAGTTGTATCGGTAGGAAGAATTGACAGATTGCAAGATTGGATAATAGATTGAAGAGTTGATGAACGAGAGTCGTTCCTGATAAGGCAAGTGTTAAAGTCGCCCATGATTATACTTTGACTATACGTCGGTACAAATGTATCAAGGAGAAGTTCAATTGAAGAAAAGTAGTTTATATTGGAAGAAGGACAATAGAAAACGCCAAGTAGAAGTTTAGAGTGCAGAAGTTCAACCTCCAGAAAGATATGCTCACCAGCGTGCGGTGGCTGTGGCGACATGCTCAGAATAGTGTAAGCTATGTGCGCGCGCAGATAGATTGCTACACCACCCGCCCGCCGCTTCACACGATCGTTTCTGATGAGGTCCTGGTAAGGTATATTGTAAAGTGGGTAAACATGGCTTTAGCCATGATTCCGAAACAAGAATTGCATGTATATGCGTACAATCAAAGCTTGCCAGCATATCAGGGAAATGAGCCGGAATGCTTTGTGCATTTATATGAACAACGTTAAAGTTATTGGGAACATCGGAGAATTGAGATGAGAGAGATTCAGCAAGTGAAGGTTTCCTCTGGTGGCTAGCACTACCACTAACAGAGTCACTGCTATAGTCTGTGAAAGGCATTCCCAGACCCCAAAAAGATTACTTTTATGTAAATTTAAAAGTGTATAATATATATAAGTATGATGGTTAATATGAAATATAATATGTAGATATAAGTATATATATATGTATGTACAATATAACAATATAAATATATTTAAATGAAACTTTTTAATTATATTATAATAAATTTGGGAAAAAAAAGGCAATTATATAAAAGGAACAGTAGCTGAATTTGGTTGGGCAAAAACTAAACGTTTAAGTTCCATCTGCCGGTTTGTTGATAAAGCGAAAACATAGATAAAAAAAAGAAAACGAAGTAATGCAAAAGTAAAACAAAAACAAAGAACCAGAATAAAGAGAAAAAAAAAAAATCTGAAAAAAATGATGGTTAATGGCATCCAACTCAATTGACAACATTTCAAAATTTCAACGTCAATATATTATTAACGCAATTGAAAGTACATCTAAAATAACGAGACCCGTATTTTTTATTTTTCTTCAGTATATTAATTTTCATTCAATTATTTAACTTTGAATATCATTTTATTTCGAAAAGACGTAAGTGCCATATGACGTCATTAATACGGCAGAGTAGGCTTGTCGCCTTTGCAAGATGGTACGTTTTTTAAAAAAAGTCCGACGTAGAACGTCAGGTTTTGAGAGATGGTTTGGATTAAGTAACAGAAGGACAAGGTGCACCTAGTCCTAGTATTTCAAAATATTTGATACCAATACCTGTTCCACCTAGTCTCAATCAGTAAGGGTAATAATTATATTATTTGTGGTAAGGGTGTTGTTGTGGGTGATTGGGAGTATTGGAACTAGGTAGACTTCGTGAATATGATACAATATTTAGATCCTAAGTATCTAACAGAACTTTGTGGATGAGATCATTAGGTATTCAATGTACTTAGTAATTTAGGTGAATTGAGTAATGTTTGTTTACTGACTATTTTTTATTTAATACATACAACATAATTAAAACATAAATACAAAAAACAATTCACGATTATGTCGCGTCAAACAACCCACTCCGCATCGTTCCCGGCGCCAAGGTGCCCATAATGCTGGCCGCGTTGCCTCGCTGAATTGCAATAGCCAACCTTTGCCCCAGGAACGAGCCGGACCGAAAGTCACCGCCTTGGTCGTGGATACGGCCCGTGATTGTTTATTCGATTTGGAAAAAATATTTTGGGCACAAATTTCAATATTGTTATCATCATCGTCAGCTACAAAAGGAAAAGTGATATAAAATAAATTTGTAATTGTTGTCTATTATAAACATTTATTTTTTTTGTAATGGGTTTGATAAAAACAACTATTTTTTAATCAAATTAATACATCCACACGATTTTACTATCGAAACTACCCAATATTTTTTTACTAAAATGACACACCATCATAACACACATGATCATCATAGAGGAAATGAAATTTTTAATAAAATTTTAGGTTGCGACCGCATAAAGTAGTTGTCACCAGTAAGCTCGAACACGTGTATACTTAGTCTGGCCATAAATACTGTTACAATTAAAATAAGAAAGATATTACATTTGAATTTGGAATCTGTCATTTTTATACGATTGTTCATTGTGTTTTGTAATTTTGGTGCCAATACATTGTACAATATTTTGCTATATTAAAATGGAGTGGGGTGATAAAGAAAACCGAATCGCTGTGATTGCATTACACAAAGTTGGTATGGAGCCGAATGTAATTTTTAAAACTCTCCATACGCTTGGTATTAGTCAAATGTTTGTGTACCGGGCTATTAATAGGTACAATGAGACCTCCTCTGTTTGTGACAGAAAAAGATCTGGCCGTCCACGTAGTATTCGTACGAAAAAGGTGGTCAAAGCAGTAAGGGAAAGAATTCGAAGAAATCCTGTCCGAAAGCAAAAGATTTTATCTCGGGAGATGAAGCTAGCACCCAGAACCATGTCGCGCATTTTAAAAGATGACTTAGGACTTGCAGCCCATAAGAGACGCACTGGTCATTTTTTAACTGATAATTTAAAAAAGAATAGGGTGGTAAAATCGAAGCAACTACTGAAGCGGTACGCAAAGGGAGGTCACAGAAAATTTTTGTTTACGGATGAGAAAATCTTTACAATTGAGCAACATTTTAACAAACAAAATGACCGCATTTATGCTCAAAGCTCTAAGGAAGCTTCCCAATTAGTCGACAGAGTGCAACGTGGGCATTATCCGAATTCAGTGATGGTTTGGTGGGGTGTTAGCTATGAAGGAGTGACTGAGCCATATTTTTGTGAAAAAGGTATCAAAACATCGGCACAAGTGTATCAAGATACCATTCTTGAGAAGGTAGTTAATCCCCTTAACAACACCATGTTCAATAACCAAGTATGGTCCTTCCAACAAGACTCAGCGCCGGGTCATAAAGCTCGGTCCACGTAGTCTTGATTGGAAGTGAACGTTTCGGACCGAGTCCCGATCTTAATCCGCTGGATTATGATTTATGGTCAGTTTTAGAGAGTATGGCTTGCTCTAAACGCCATGATAATTTGGAGTCCCTAAAACAATCCATACGATTGGCAGTGAAGAATTTTCCCATGGAAAGAGTGCGTGCTTCTATTGATAACTGGCCTCAACGTTTAAAGGACTGTGTTACAGCCAATGGAGACCACTTCGAATAAGCTTTTTATATTTTAAATTGTTTTATATTTATGTATTAAACTAACACCCTGTAAAAGTAATAAATATTATTTGCAATAAAAAAAAATGTTTTTTCTTAATAACAATATTTATGGCTAGACTAGGTATACTCCGTGCCACATATACGAGTACATGCGTTACAAGTATTTTACTGTACTTAGCTCGATATTTTTATTTCTTGAATGTAATTTTAAAGCTATCATACGAACTTTTCGATAGCTTCATTCGTGGCTCGATGGCCCAGTGGTCAGAGCATTACCTTGCATTTCTTCCTATCTTAATCGATTTTTATTTCTTTATAAGTATAGCTTAATTACGACATATTATGAAAATAGATATATTCACGCACACAAATATTTGCAATGAGTGGACAAACCCGCGACCTCAGACGCTGCAAAAATCATAAACCTACGTAATGTGTAAAAAATTCTAGGTGCAAACCCTATCTCACTCATATCTACCATACCTACTTGATATCATTCACATTTTATCTTCTATCCTACTCTTACAAAATAACAAAATAACTATTAAATAAGTCTGCTACCAACTCAACTACCAATAGCATTCAGTAACAGTCTAATAAAGTGATAAACTCACGTTAATTCCCGATAGCAGACTACTGTTATTCGTTACCATAAAATAATGTGTTAAAATAACTGCTATTTTCATAACAACCACTACCATAGAGAGATTATACGTGTATGGTATTCTCTGTGGTACTCTGATACTTTTAATACTTTATGAACTAGTCTCTTGAGAAAAGCTGATTAGGTGTCGCCTAGTATCGGAAAATACTTGATCTTCGTACCTGTTCCAGTATCAGAAAATACTTGATCTTCGTACCTGTTCCAGTTTATTATACTCGTATGTCTCAACTCTCAAGCTCGAAAATATCTGTAAAGTGTAAACAAAGAATATTCGCTCACTATCTATTTATTTACGATTCCGTCCATTTTCCATAGTAAAATTTCTCAAACATGAAAGTGTCTGATGGTTATCATGTTGCAGACAGCAGAAATCTACCTATTATAAAGTAGAGTATTTGATGTTATTGGAGTACATGCACGAAAGTGACTGTTACAACGTTGCGGAAACTCGAAGTGCTAAGACGTTGTTGGCTTCACGTGAGGCTTACGTGGATACCGCTGTGGGATACGTAGAAGTTCAGCGACAAGGGACGATTTGTAACGTTAAGTGCCGAGTTACACCCGAACACAAAATTAAGGGGAAGTTGTACATTGTGGCGGCTACCATTGATGAAACATTAAATAAGATCATCAAAGTGGAATGCAACGACTGCGCTTCATCTGCAGGTGGATGCAAACATGCCATTTGTTTTGCAATGTGGCTCATCAAGCGTTCTGATGAACCATCAGTTACCTCAACTGTGTGCTACTGGACCAAACCAAAACTAGCAGGGGCCATAAGCGATAAAAAGCATGTTATGGGTAAGAACATGGGCGCAGCTAAAAAGACCACTAGAACAAGTAATATAAATGTTCCGTCATTATCAATGTTCCTAGAAGAATGTACACAGCAGAAAATGTCTAATGGCCTTATTTTAAAACAAAGTCAAGATCATAAGCCTAATTTACATGATCTAACCATCTTTAATATAATGTTACAATTTGTCATTGAAACTCACACTAATTTAACTTGTTCTGGTTTTAAATTATTTGCAAAAAAAATTGTGACTGCAGAAGTAGTTGATGAAATTGCTAGAAAAACACAGGAACAAGCAAATTCAAAGTTATGGCATGCTATGCGTCAAGGAAGAGTGACCGGTTCCAAAATACATGAAGCAGCTCACTGTAAGACAGCAAATGGCGCCTTAGTCCAAAGTATTTTAGGAGGTTACAAAGTACCTGAGACATCTGCTATTAAAAGAGGTAAACTGTTGGAACAAAAAGTGCTCGAAGAGCTGGAAATTGAATTTGGTAGCATAGAGAGGACGGGCTTAATTTTAATATCACCCATTATAGGTGTTTCCCCTGATGGAATAACAAATGACTTTGTTGTGGAGGTGAAATGTCCCATAAGCCAAAGAACTATGAAAAACTATGTAAAAGATGGAGGACAACTGCAAGACAAATTTAGAGCTCAAATTATGGTGCAAATGCTCGGTGCAAACAAATCAAAAGGCCTCTTTTGTATAGCTGACCCTACTTTTGAGCAGTCAAAGGTGTTACATAAATACTGGGTGCAATATGATGAAGACTATGTTAACAAACTAATAACTTCTGCTGAACTTTTTTGGGAAAATTATTTATATCAAATAATTTTAGATAGTGCAAAATAAAAATACATTTAAGGTTTTATTTGGTTTTTTATTCATTACTTATAATGGAACTTTGTAGGTTTATTAAACCACATGCAACCGTAACTATATCATCTGTGTGTTGGACAAGTTTGTTATTAATAACTGCATGAGGTTTCAGCATTTTGAATAACCTTATTCGTCTAATAACTCTTTCTACGTGGATACGCAGACTAGCAATTACTTTGCTTTTGATAGCTTCTGGTTTTGTTAATTTTATATCTTTTGTAACACTAGGAGGCCGCAGAAGCTTTATATTTTTTGTACTAAGAATGGATTCAATGTGCTTGAATCATCAGTCTGCCAATATTGTATAACCAGATGGCAATACATCTAAAAAACCACTAACTTCCACTAAACTAACATCTGATATACGGCCTCCAAAGCCAGCAGATACAAAGTTAATAAAACCATCAGGTGTGGTAGCCAGTAAATACTTCAACGTATTGGCATTTTTATATTGTGACCATGTCAGAGACTGATGCATGGGATCTGCTGGTTTTTCTATTTCGATCTCGAAACAATCAATGATACAAAAAATATTTGTGTACTCCTTATTTGTTCTAAAAGAAGATGGTAAATTTCTTTTAACAGTTAATACCGAAGGGCAAAAAATTTATTGATTAAAAAATTTTGCCAACACACACAAAGTCTTGTAAAATAATCTCCACAATGTACTGAGAGATACTCCAAACATATCAGATATTTGATTAAAAGGAACATTATTTTTAATTTTATATAATGTAATAATTATATCATTGGCCTTTACTCCTTCACATTTAGTTTCTAAAAAGTTAATGATCCAATAATAGGTTTTTGTCAATCCTATGTAATCTTGGGGCCTTCTTGCTATAATATCCAGCATGAAACTTTTATTTCCAGTCTTATCTTTCTGTACTTCAGATATTTCAGATGGTTCAGACATATCTGCAGAAGTAATAGTAGTGGTACTTCCTTGTGTTGAAGGTAAAGCTTCTTCATCAGTAATTTCATTTACAAATGCATCATCGACATTAGGCTTATCTTTTTTGTAAGCAAATATAGAACAATATGTAGTTCTGTCTGCTGTCTTGGGCTTCACTTGTACGGCTTTGTTGCATTTATTGGGGATTTCATATTCTGTCCCCTTATCCACTTTCACAGGAAAAGATGAGGAAGATGATGTACTAGGCTCAGGTTCACATTCAGTAGTGTGTTGTAATAGACTAACTAGAGAGTTTGGTAATATTGACCTTAGTTTAGGTCTAGCCTTCATAGTGGTCCAATATAAATAATTTTCAACATCTTCTTTTAGCTGAAACAAATAATTTCTTTTTGAAATTGAAATTTACATATTCAATAAAGCAGTAGTAGTGAGTCATGCAATGGATTATACATCTGATATAGATATAAAAATCTATGCGTGCGCATTTGTGTGCTGCTGTAAATTTCCTTAGATAGTGATCACAACTTAGTCAACTTATAAAATACACTCAGTGGTGGTGGTTTTTTATTTGATGCATAATGATTTCAGACTACAATGCCCATGCTAACAAGGACAGTGTAGGTTAGGTTACTCCTATTGTTAGTAATAGGAGATTACTAATAATAGGAGTAACCAAACCTTACAATACCTATAACCAGTTAGCTAACCTTTGGCATGTCTTGCAATGCCTATTTTGTTTACTAACTTAATAATAATTTGGGAATATGTATTATCCTACTAGTCTATAAAAGCATGACTGATATTATGAAGTTGTAGTAATACTTACATTAAGATGTGCTTCACATATATAAAGGGCCCGCTTGGGACATCCAACACCTAGCGATTTACACCACTCGTATTTAGCTGAGCTAGGTACTATAAAAAACATCAAGTTTTTATCTTTTTGTGAATTGTTTTTGCAAGTCGGAACAAAACAATATTTTGGTTCCTTCATTGGTACATACTTTTCACTGGGATTCATTATGTGTTATGATTAAACGTAAACTACAAAATAATTATAACGACGCGGAAACAATAAACAAAGAGACGAAACTGACGAAAGATGACAACTGACTACTTGTCAATTGTCATTCATGTCAAATTCTGACATCCTTTTAAATGTTTCATAAATAGGAGCCGGCAAAGAAATCAAAATATCGAGCCGTATGAATGACGTCACAGTCCCATTTTCGTTTTTATTTTTTTATCTCTAAAAATAAGCCCGAAAAAAATTAAAAAAAACATTTTTGGAGTCAGAATAGTCAACTGAAGAAACGGTATTTTTACTTTCAGTACTTTAGAATTTTGAAATGTTGTCAATTGTCTTGGGTAACTCCAGTTGTCTTGGTTTACCAATGCCCAGTGTCCCCAGAAACCTCCAGACATCAACAGATGTCAAGGAGGGTATGTTATCGAGAATATGTCGGCGTTTAGCGTTGCGCATCACCTGATTACACCGATTCCTGGCAGTTTTATAAGATTCCCAGTTAGTATCCAATCGATTCTTTTTAAACCTACGAAAAGCCCGATCTCTCCTTTTCATAGCAGTTCGAACATCACTCGTTATCCAAGGAGCATGTCTATGTTTCAACTTCACCCTCCTAACGGGTGCATGAATGTTATAGAGGCCAATAACTTTTTCGTTAAATGCACGTACTTTGTCGTCAATGGTGCTTGCCTCTGCTAAATGCTCCCAACTGACTTTTGCAGCTTCATTGCACAACTTGTCGACATCCATACGTCCAAAGCAACGTCTGTACAACACCTTAGGTTTGACTTTAGGAGTCTTAATAATGTAGGAGATGTAGATCAGGTCATGATGGGAGAATGCCGGAGCTAAATACTGACCGTGTGTTCGAACAAGCGTGGGCGACGACGTAAGTATTAAATCGAGCCAAGTGTCTTCGGCATCTTTGTTGTGGTGTGTGGCCTGAAGCGGTAAAACCTGGAGGCTAGCTGACTCGACTATGTTCAGAAGTTTTCTGGCTCTTGATGACAGACTAGGGAGAAGATTAGTGTTGAAATCACCCATGATGATGTAATGCTCGTAATCAGACCCCAGAGATTCAAAAACCAATTCGATATCGGTGAAGTAGTTGACAGTTGGAGGACAATAGACAACACCTACAAGGACCCTGACACCCCTGACCCAGACCTCGAGAAAAAGGAACTCAGCGGTGGCAGAGTACTCAGAAGGAGATGAAGCGACTATATTGAAAGGGAAGTCGCTACGTAGGTATATCGCTACTCCTCCGCCTTCTTTACCGATCCTGTCGTTCCTTATCAAGATATATCCGGGCAGTGGGTAGGAGGTAGATGGCAGATGTGGTTTGAGATAGCTTTCAGAAATCAGGATGGCATGAATGTGGGAGTTAGCAAATGTTGCAACCAGTTCACTGTAATGATAGGGCACACTTTGTGCATTTATATGACACACATTGAGTGTCTGCCCCGATTCCTAAAAAGTCTCACGGAGCCTGTCGCCAAGTGTGCTATCGGTGGCCGAACAGATACTGTCAGAAGAAGTGTCTGCCTCATGGATTGAGCGATAAGAGACACTGTCATCGATAGAATAGTTCATAATACGACAGTGACAGTAATTAGACTAATTAGATAAAATGAAATATGAATAGTACCTATAACGTAAGTAATTATATAATAAATAAATAAATAATATAATAAGCGTAGTACCACACTAATATATAGATAAAAAAAAGAATAAATATTTATAACCAAATTATAAAAGTGATTACTATGTTATATTATAACAACCTCTCTGCACCACCCGCCAGTCAACAATACATTATTTAATATTAAAATATTTTTTTACGTCAACCAAAACACACAAAAAGAAAAAAAAAAAGAAAACAATGAAATCATTATAAGTGTAACGTACATTTAAAATGAATATCAGAATTATGGAACGCAACCTTTATGTCACCTCGACTCTTGACACTTCTTTTGACAGCTGTCAGTCAGTAATACAATAACATGACTAACCTACGACTATTTTAACATTATGTAAAATAAACTAAAACTTAGGGGTAATCAGAATGAGATAAATAGTAACTGGGAGTTAATAATAATTATTACTGTGTGTAGTGATACCTGCATTCCAAATCCAACGGGTTACATAAAGCATGGGTGTGACCATAAACGCTACTCACTACGCATAATGTTTTTCTTGACTTTGCTGGATAAATGGGCAACTGGGGCCATGGGATGCGCCTCAGTTAGGGACTGTAAATCTTCTGCCGTGGTTATTTTCTGCCTACTGCCGTCAGGAACCTTGACCACGATTACACCGTCTTGCGTCCAACAAGCCCTAGTGCCGAAGTGTAACCTTGCCTTGGTGAATACCGCCTGCCTTACCCTGGTCAGAAACTCTCTGATTGAGACGGGTGAGCCTTTCAAACCTGTTTTGGCTCTCCATATGGCTGATCTGGCTTCTAGGGTGGAAAAGCGTACTAGTACTGGCCGATGCTTCTCCTTACTGACAGCTCCTAACCTGTGACAGGCGATAATCGAGGCCGATGGGAAGTCCTTCAGAGCAAGATTCTTGTGAAGAATGTCCATGATGACTTTCGTACAATCTTCATCCTTTGCCTTTGCAACTCCCAGGAATAACAGAGTCTTACGCCGGTGTCTGGTCTCAATGGTGTCAATGGTGTTAGAACATTCATTTATTTGTTTACGTAGTAAACCAAGCATACCATACATAAGCTCCCTGAAGGTCCGGAACTCCTCAGCCACTCTCGCAACGGTGTCTTTGGCCGGTCCACAACTTTGAAGCTGTGCCTCCAATTGCTCCATCCTCCTTGCAAAACATTCTTCCAATGTCTTCTGTGCTAACTCAATAGTGCTTAGTTGAGACATGATGTGAAAATATATTGCTGTTGTGCTGGCAGGTGGTGTATCCAAGATTTATATTACATAAAACCTTGCAAACGTTAGTAGTTTTTAGTGAAACTATTTGCCACTTGATTCACCAAAAAAATTATAATTAGTTTAAGTTTTTCTAATTAAATCTAAATTTAGATATTTTGAGGTGTATTGACTTTTTGACACCTACCGCCAAAAAAAACGTAAACCGTATCCTCAGATATAAAAATAAAATTACAACCCCTTGAAATCACCTCTCTTCAAATTCACGCTATATCCAATTCATCTAAATCATCCACGGCCAGACGGGATGAAGTTCTAAATATGCTGCGAACAGATCACCTTAATGACGAGGAAAAATCTCACCTTCTAGAAATTTGTTCACGGTATTCCGACATATTCCATCTCCCCCACGATCAATAGTCAACCACTGACTTACTACAACACGAAATAAATACATCTTCTTCGGAACCCATTAATGTCAAATCATATAGATTCCCCGAAATTCATAAAAGGGAAGTTGATACCCAAATTTCAAAAATGCTCTCTCAAGACATAATCAAGCCATCCGTCTCTCATTGGTCTTTTCCAATATGGATTGTCCCAAAGAAAATGGACTCTTCCGGACAAAAGAAATGGAGAATCGTTATCGATTACAGAAAACTAAACGATATAATCATTGGAGAGAATTACCCGGTACCTCAAATAAATGAAATATTGGATCAATTAGGACATAGTAAATATTTTTCTACTCTTGACCTTTGCTCCGGGTTCCATCAAATCGCTATCACTGAAAGGGATGCCCCCAAGACTGCTTTCACTGTTTCCCCAAGGTCATTTTCAGTTCCAAAGGATGCCTTTCGGGCTTATAAACTCCCCAGCAACGTTTCAGAGGCTCATGAATACCGCTCTCGCTGGTCTACAGGGCGTCCACTGCTATGTATACCTTGACGACATTGTTATATACAGTCACGACCTTATTTCTCACTGCGACAAACTGGCTAAAATCTTTGATAGATTACGTCAACACAATCTCAAACTACAACCAGACAAGTGCTAATTCCTACGAAAAGAAGTCTGTTATCTTGGTCACGTAATAAGTGACGAAGGAGTTAGTCCAAATTCTGAGAAAACCCGAGCAGTATCCCAGTTCCCAGTTCCTAAATGTCCCAAAGACGTAAAATCATTTCTAGGACTCGTTTCTTATCATAGGCGTTTCATTCCAGACTTTTCCAAAATAGCAAAACCCTTAACTACACTACTAAAGAAAGACACATTCTTTAATTGGTCTAATGAACAACAAATAGCATTCGACGACCTAAAAGGAAAACTCGCGTCCGCACCAATCCTCATATACCCTAACTTTGCCGAACCTTTTTTAGTCACTTGTGATGCATCAAACTATGCTATATCTGCCATCCTCTCACAAGGAGATATTGGAAAAGACCGTCCCATCGCGTATGCATCTAGGACATTAAATAAAGCCGAAGTAAACTACTCCACCACAGAAAAAGAATGTTTGGCCATTGTATTCGGTACCAAAGTATTCAGGCCCTATCTATATGGTTACAAGTTTACAATTGTCACGGACCATAGACCTTTGAAATGGCTATTCAACTGCAAAGATCCTGGTTCACGTCTAGTCCGATGGCGTCTGAAATTAGAATAATTCGATTACAAAATCGAGTACAAAAAGGGAGTAATTAACAGCAACGCTGACGCATTATCCAGATTCCCTGTAAACCCAATTCAAAACCCTTACGACAACCCTACTACTTCTACTTCCGGATTGAACCGCCAATCTCCCTCTCCTATATTTACTCCGTTGACCTTAGACGATCTCGACATTCAACTACCTTATGAACCACTAGATTCCGACGATATACCGTCGATAGACCTACTAGAGAATTACGATAACATATTAGAACTTTTAAATCCTGAAATACAGACTACTCTACTAAACCACGACACAGAACTTTCTGAATCAATACTGGAACACTCTGGGATCCCAAGTCCTACTAGTATTCCTGGTCCTTCTACTTCTCCCACTTTTAATACTACTCCTCCCGACACTAATACTCCTTTAGACGAAAACTATAGAAATTTCCTGAAAACAATGTCCAATAAACAATTCAATAGCAATGCAATAGTTTTCGAACATAACGATAGTATATTAAAATGCATTAACAAAATCATTATAATACCTACCTCCATAGATCTAGACAACTCAAACCCCTATATCGAAGAAATACTAAGAGAAATGGAGAACTCTCAAACTATACTAAACCAAGAGAGAACTTTGCACTCCACACTCTCTTTCACTCACAAAGAAAAGAGAGTATACCTTTTATTTACAAAGGTTTACTATTTTAGCGACTGCTCATACCAAGACATATTTAAATCATAACTTAACCTTAAATCTGAATTACTTCTAAATCCCGAAATTGATGGTGGTTTTTCCATCACCGATTTCCGAAACCCATTCGACAAACACACTTGGATAAAAATATATAACATGTTCTGCTACATATTTAATAACTCACAAACCCCAGTTCATATTTATCGCAATACTACCATTTACCCTACACCACCATCCACCCACACAGAGAAAATCACGATATTCCTATCGCTGGACACTTAGGATCAGGCCGCATGTTTAATAGAGTCAGAGAAAGGTACTACTGGAAGAATATGCGTAGTGACATTGACGCATATGTAAGAAACTGCTCATTATGCCAGAGCAATAAAGCTCTAAGACAGATAAATAGATCCCCAATGCAAATTACGACTACCTATTTATTATTATTTATTTTATAAACCCTTTGAGCGATTGAGTCTCGACCTTGTAGGTCCATTACCTGAAGCAGGTCTAACTAACCTTAAATTTATCCTCACTTTACAAGATGACCTAACAAAATTTTCTTTCGCTTACCCAGTAGCTAATGCTACCGCAGAAGATGCATGCGAATGTCTAGTTCATTTCATCTCAATCTTCGGTATTCCTAAGTCGATCTTAACTGACCAAGGCACAAACTTCACAGCAGAATTATTTAAGAAAACGTGTGAGTTCCTCAAAATTAAACAATTATGGTCCTCTCCATATCATCCACAAACCCAAGGTGCCCTCGAACGGAGTCACTCCACGCTCAAGGAATATTTAAAGTCTATGGTATGTTAACGAAAATCAATCAAATTGGCACAAATACGTTTATACAGCAATGTTTAGCCTATAATACATCTGTACAATGCACAACGAACTTCACACCTTACGAACTTGTCTTCAGTCAGAAAGCCTTTATACCTGATTCTGTTTACGAATTAAGGGCAGATCTCACATACCCAGAGTATGTAAAAGCACTCAATCATCGATTAAAACTCTCAAGAGAGAAAGATATAGAAAACATTCAAATATCCAAAGAAAGATCTAAACGCTACTACGATGCTCATTCTCGTCCCGTTCAATATGGAGTTGGAGACTACGTCTATCTCAAAAATCACGTGCGCCTTCGCAAAGCCCTTTCACCAATCTGGAAATGACCTTATAAGGTGGTCAAAATCAACGGTAGAAACACCCTAACTCTGCTCATAAATAGACGTCATGTGATCCATCACTACGATCAACTAAAACTAGCCCGTAGAGCTGAAAGCTAAACTTAAAACAAAATAAAGTAGGTAAAGTTAGAAATGAGTAAGACTAATTCTAGTTATACTTTCATTACAGTATTTGTACTACGGGAACCTTAAGTCAAGAACTCATCGAGCCCCTGACGAACAATTCAGGAAGTTATTTTGATCCTTTAGGTTCTTTGAATTTAATAGATAGTTACCTAAATGTAATCATCCCTGTAGATATATCATATATAAAACCACATATCAATAACTTATACAATGTTCTTAATACTTCTAAATCACTTTGCGAAAACTCTGAAGTTCTAAATACCGTAGAGTGCCTTAACCTTTTCCAACCCCTAATAACTCGTTATGAGGATATCACTCGCGACAGTGATGCCATTCTATATCTCACTACTGACAAAGTTAAAAGAGGTGCCTTATTAGGCGTCGTTGGTACTCTATCCAAAAAAATATTCGGAACAATGGATGAAGATGACGCTTTACGGTATGATAAAGCAATTCAAGAAGTCCAATCTGATCAGAAAAGGTTAGCATCCCTTGTTGAACAAAATATTCTCATAACTTCTTCTACTCTTAACACATTTAACAAAACTCTTCAAAAACCAACAAACACGAATTGAATGTTGCCATTGGCGCCCTGTATGTAGATGTTCGAAATTTAACGCATTTGGCTAACGAATTAGAAATAAGATCACGTATTCTAGAACTAACTTCAATGATAGAGAATAGTCTTTTAACATTATCCTTTAAAGTAGAAGATCTTGTAAACGCGATACTATTCAGTAAATCTAATATTCTCTATCCTACTATTCTAACACCTAAAGAACTCTATAACGAATTAAATAAGAATTACAAATTCACTCCTAGTCCTAGACGACTGCCCGTTCTTTTAAACATGATTAATATTCAAAATATCATTAATATATCCTCTGTTTCATGCTATCTAAGCGAGAACAAAGTGGTATTCGTTCTGGAAATACCTCTAGTGAATCCGACTAATTTTCTCTTATATCATAACTTACCTTGCCCGGCTCCCTATGAACCTAAAGATCCAGTTTCCTACACCACTATCATACCTTCTTCTAAATACCTAGGAATAAGTAAGGACAAGTCGACGTACTGCAAATTAGATAACTTAAATGGCTGCAAATCGATAAAAGACGGTCATTACCTTTGTGACACTTCTATCTCTTACTCTTCTCTCGCTAATCCTTCTTGTGAGACGGAGATCATTAGTAAAATACTTTCATCAATTCCCGATATTTGTTCAACTAAATTCTTTACTGGCAATGTAAATATTTGGCAACCTTTACAAAATAACAAATGGTTATTCGTTGTGTCAGAAAAAACCAAATTAAGTATAGAATGTAATTCATCAATTACTGAAATAAATATAAGTGGTACCGGAATAATGGACTTACCTCAAGGATGTCTTGCCTTTAGTAGAGATACAAGATTAATATCTAAGAACAATGTAAACATAGTCTTAAGACCTATAAATACCAAATTAAATATCATAGACGATGTATGTTGTAATGGATTAAAATATACACAAAATATTGTACCAAATCTTCCTCATGTAAATTTGAAGAACATTGACCTAGACACTATAGCTTTTGATAATCCAAAACTACTTAAAGAATTAAGAGAGATAATCGAAATGCCCAAAATTGTATTATATGAAGATTACTATACCATTATACTTGTTCTAATTCTATGTCTAGTTTTAAGTTATTTTACATTCAAACTTTGTAAGAGAACTGGTATTTATAGAAAACTTCTTTTCTTTGGAACTCCAGTAAACCAAAACCCTGAATCCGAGGATGATGGAATTGAAATTCCTGACTCTATCCCTGTTCCTTCTCTTCGCATCGGATGATTGCCATGAATCTTTCAAATTCTTTGTACTCTTCCTTTCTCAATTTTCCTAATCTTTTACCGTAAACTTCCCTTTAAGTGGTATAGTTTACTCTTATTCGGGGGGCTGTTACGGATCCCAAATACTAGCAAAAGGGCCGAGTCAGCCCTAGTCCCGTACTACTAGCCAAGTCAGCATTTTTGCCGAGCACCGAGCTCGCCCTGGCTTGAGCTTCAGTCTGGTCCAAACTCTCGTCGCGAAACATCCTTTACTATTTCTACCAGTTCTCACTTTCTAATTATTGTCTTAATTCTAATTAATTAATCTATTAAATAACTGTGTATTTTAAACGAAGTTTTTTTAAAAAGATAATCGATTTCTCTCTCATAAGAGAACGCTGTTCGTATTGTTTTCCCCAATGTCCAGATAACTGGTTGCTTTTATGATTATAATAAAGCTGTATGGCGCCACGCCAAAAAATATAAAGTTAACAAAACAAAATGTGACCGACATAGCATGAGAATGATTGCATTGTTGCCTCTTTTGCCTGCAGATAAAATAGCTGAAGCATGGGATAATATATGGAAAGATGCCCCACAATCGTCTCAATTTATGAAATTTGAAAATCATTGGGAACGTTAGTGGTTTAAATTGCCGAAAGATATTTTAAGCTGTTCAAATGATAAGCATCGCACTACCAACTCGCTTGAAGGATTTTACCGCCAACTAAATACTAATAAAATACCAAAGAAACCAAATTTGCATCTTTTCGTCTATACTTTAAAAAAGGGATCGCTACATTTTGACCACAAATTAAAAAATAGCTTATTTCGAACCCCGAGAAATAATAGAAAACGACAAGACATAGTGTTTGACAAAAAATATTTAATGCATTTAAAAAGATTAAGAAATAACGACATTAGCGTAATTATTTTTTTTTTAAAAAGGTAATCTATTTGTGACTTAGTCTTAAGTCTAAGTTTAAAACCTGTTAAGATATTAAGTATGTCAAGAGCAATGTGAGCAATTAATATGTTAATAGCATTAAGAGTAGTATAAGGTATTATTTCTGGAGGAGTTTTTTAAAACACATCATTATTTTTAAACGCTGAATTATTTGATGATTTGATTTTTCGGATTTTTTTTCAAACAGGTACGGCAATTCGGATGATTTCTTTTGCAAGATGTCCAGATTGTTTTCACGTTGTTTTCAGGCTTCACGCTGCATTCGTATTTATGATTATTCCTCTAGATTATTATTATTTTGTACTTACTTTTATTTTACCGGTTATTTACATTAAATGTGTTATTTCGTTAATACACCAAATTTGTTTTTAAATGTGTTAAATTATTTGCATTTTATGTGAAAGCTTAAGTCTATCAGCAATCTTGAATTGCCACACCGAAGGACTTTCCGGGATGTAGACTTTCCAGGAAGTAGACGTTCTGGGATGTAGCCTTTCCAAGAAGTAGACCTTCCGGGATGTAGACGTTCAAGGAAGTAGACCTTCCGAGAATAAGACGAAGTAAACCGAGTGTCCGTTCAGGGAATAAGACCTACTCCTGAGGGATTATTATACATTATTGAATTTGATTATCTCATAAGTATAACGCAACATAAGCTCATTAAAATAATAAAGCATCATCAACATTCAGACGTTTGCAATCCCGACCAAGCACATAATGAAATTCCAACCGATCCGTAGTCACACCTTACTACCACACTGGTGTGACTATGGTTCATTTTATTTATCCGTGGCCACACTAGTGTGACTATGGACAATTTTATTTACCTGTAGTCACATTAGTATAGCTAGTGATAATTGTACCCGATCCATAGTCACACCAACACACCATTGACTTGTGTCCTTAGTAGGTTGATTTACATTACATACATACATCCCCGCCCGATCCGTAGTACACCTAACAAGTTCACCTTGGTGAACTAAGGGCACTTGTTCAGATCCGTGGTTCACCTGGGTAGACTACGGGCACTTGTTCTGACCCGTGGTTCACCTGGGTGGACTACGGGCACTTGTTCTGACCCGTGGTTCACCTGGGTGTACTACGGGCCCTTGTTGTGACCCGTGGTTCACCAGGGTGGACTACGGGCACTTGTTCTGACCCGTGGTTCACCAGGGTGGACTACGGGCACTTGTTAAGACCCGTGGTTCATCTGGGTGTACTACGGGCCCTTGTTGTGACCCGTGGTTCACCACATTTACTATAACGAACCTTCATGATGCCTGCGTGAAGGAAAAAGAACATGTATTTATTTAATTCTAATTTTAATAGATATAATATGTGTCATCCAAAGTTCATTCCTGATCCGCAGTACACGTTTCATGCGTTATGTAAGTAATATCACAGTTATTGTAAAAGATTTCAAATTAATGACATAAATACCATGTCAGAACAATTAAATTTTATTAAAAAAATCAGGTGGTATAATATTACTGCATGGTGACCATCAATATTACAAAGTTAAATCCTTTACGAATGAAAGTCAGTTAGGGAGGTGTTCGTTTTGCAAAAAATATAAATGTTCGGGCAATATCATCCTCAAAGTAAGTTGTTTGATATACATAAATATTTATTTTTATCCTGTTTTTTTATATTACTTTTTTATACTATTTTCACATTATTTTCAGGACAATATAATTAAAAGTACGAACAAGCAACATTGTTGTCAACCTGTTTTGAACAAACATTTTGCGAAATTAAAAGAAGTTGTAACTTCTGATTTACCTATTCCAAATTATTAAATATTTTTATGCAGCTGCCTACAAATGAATCACCAACCTTGTGAAGCCTAAGTTTTGGTACAACTAGTTTATTTTTATTTCTCGTATTAAGATTGTGTACATCAGATAGTTATTCGAAAATATTTAGGTTTTTTCGTACATATAAGATATTTTCATAAATGTATTGAGAAGCAACTGTTAAAATATTAATTTCTTTGAATAGTTTTTTCAGCGAGTCACGGTGTCTGAGGCTATAGATCGCTCGTATCGCTCGTTTCTGTAGTACAAATATAGTTTCAATATCGGCAGCTGAGCCCCACAGCAGCAGACCATAACGCTATGAAAGTAGCTAAAATAAACTAGTCGTGCAGTTTCCTCATCAGTAAGTGACCTTATCTTTCTAACCGCATAGGCAGCTGAGCTAAGTCTTCCTGCCAAGGCCGTAATATGAGAACCCCATTGCAGTTTACTATCTAGAGTTATTCCAAGAAAAACTGTGGTATTGACTATTTGGACAGATTCGTTATTCATTTTAATATTAATATCTGTCTGTCTTACATTTGGCATAGTAAACTTTACACAAGCAAAATGATACGGTAATTTCATTTCATTTATTTATTATTTGTGAAACATAGGTATTACAAAAGATCTTAACATTAATATCAGTGCACTATGTCCTACCATTTAACATGGTGTACAAATGAAATTTAAAATATGGTTAGTTTATTTACTAAGTATATGGTTAGTATGTATCATTAATTTAATATCGATTTATTTATACCATAATTCATAATTATTAATAACCTTTATACATACTGTTCGTCTAATTTAATATAATACGATATTTGAATGCCGACGTAAAATAGTGTCAATTTTAAAATAATGAACCTCAACAATAAGAGTAAAAATATTAATATTATCATAATGTCATCAATAATAATAATATAATAAGAGATTTGAATGTCAACGTGAAATAATGTCATAATTATTATAATGCATTTCAACAATAACAGCAAAAATATTAATATTTCCATAATGTCATGAATAATAATAAATAATAATAGGAGATTCTAATGTAAATCTAAAAATAATGTCAATCTAAAAATAAACAAAGCTCAACAATACAGGAGGATATTAAAATTTCTCATTCATGTACTCATTAACAGAATAATATGTTTTTTCCATCAGTAGTGTGCATAGTTTGTTCTTAAATTCTTGTATATCTTGAGCCGAGCTAATAGACTTAGGCAACTTGTTGAATATTGTAGGCTTGTAGGTGCCATGCAGAACACACTTTTCTGATACATAGTTGTTTTACAAGCTATACCACATGTAATGTACCTAATCTGCTGCTACTAGTCACTTGTGAAAATTTCGACCAATTTCGTTTTACAAACATACACATCTCAAGAATGTACATAGATGGCATCGTCAACAATTTCAGTCTTAAGAAATATGGCTTACAAGTGTCGGTATTGTGTAGGTTACAAATTGCTCTAATGCACCGTTTCTGTGCCTTAAATACTAATTCTTTTCCTACTGCATTCCCCCAGAATATAATCCCGTATCTTAAGGTGGACGCAACTAGTCCATAATATACTGTAAGAAGGGTATCTTTGTTTGTGGATTTATTTAGTATATGTAAGGCATATGTATGCTGATTTAATTTCCGGCATATTTTGGATATTTGTTCCTTCCACTCTAACGTGCTTTCTATTTGTAGCCCAAGAAATTTTGTAACTGCAGTTTCATGTATTGTAATGTCCTCATATTTAATATCTAAATGTGAATATTCATTATATTTCTTCCAAAATAAGGTGTACACACACAGTAGTGAAGAAGCGAGTGACCGTATTCCATGTGTCCAACGAGGTCATTTTCCATCCTCGCTCATGGTATAGTTGGGAATTTCTTATTGGGGCTTAACAGTTGTATGATGTAATTTTTTTAACTGACAACATATAAGCCCTTTGGTGCAAACTGTAAGCTTATATTGCGAATAATGAATGAATAAATGAATAACAGAGGTACATTTTTGTGAGAAAGGTGTAAAAATGAATGCAGTTGTGTATCAAAATACAGTCCTGACGAACCTTGTGGAACCTATTTTTTTAGAAAGAAAGAAAGATGTTTATTGCGACACAGCATACAGTACAAAAAAGAAAAAAAAACAGAATGCAAAAAGAGAAAATTAAAAAAAAAAATAATACAGTATTATATTTATTTACTGTGGCGGGTGAGGTGCCACGTCACTTTGATGCCAAATATGAGACTTGACAAGTCAAGGTCACATCTGTCAGCAGCAGGACGTGACGTGTCACACAGCACACCGCTACGTGGCAGATTCTCTTTTTTTACATTTTATATAATATAATATAATAAAATTCATCCGGCACGAAGATTGGCCCCTCCTCCAGTCCAGATTTGAGTCCGTTAAATTATAAGATATGGCAACACTTGGAGGAAAAGGAGTCACTCAAGAAATCCTTGATTCAGGCAGCCACCAATATTGACATGGACCTTGTTCGTGCTGCGATAGACGACTGGCCGCGCAGATTGAAGGCCTGTATTGAAAATCACGGAGGTCATTTTGAATAAACTTTATTCTCATAAGAATCTATGTTTTGTTCAGTTCATTTTGGTATATAAATGGTTATAATATTATGAATAAACTTGTCTCAATTATTTTATATTAAACGTGTAACAGAATTTATGACCTGACTGTGTATATGCAGTATGAATCGACACCTAAATATTGATATTTATTTTGTTTTGTCAGGATGGAAAAATATTAAAGCGGGTGGATCATTCTATAGAATGTAAGCCTGATTATGCTGGTAATGAAATATTATGTTGTGTGTGTAGACAATATGAAGAACGAAGCTGGGACATCAGCTGAATCGATACCTACAATTTTTAAAAATAATATCAAACCCATGTATAACAAATTGCCATCGTTTGATAACGTGAAGCGTTGCTTGTACGCAGCACGTAGTAAGAAATTTCAGGTTAAGAAAACGGTCTACACTAAATTGGATGAAATAGATATATCGGCACAATTTAGCAAATGCCGTGGTGCGGATTACCAATATAGAGCTTCGAAAATACTATGGTTTTGCTCCCCAGAAAGTAAAGAACAAATGTCAATAATTAAGGAATATTATGCTTCGCAGCTTCATTCTTTGCGATTTACGTTTAACACGGTGTAGTAGCACTATCGACTGTAGGCCTTGCACGATGGTTTAAAGTTTTTTTTTTTTATACGGTATCCACAATGGCAGGGTAGGTTATAAATAGCGCGACCTACTAAAATATCGTCATTCTGTGTTATCGTGCCGTAGCCTTCGCATTGAATTAGGTACCTACTATATATTATTAAAAAGTGAATATGGGGAACAAGAGGAAACTTCGAGAAAAAGAGGAAGCTAAGTTCACAAAGAAGATTAGAAAACTGGAACGAAAGTTACAACGTCGCAAACGTGTTATATCTTCTTCAGACGATAGCGGTAAGTCACTATTAATTTAAATAAGTGTTTAACTAAACTTCATCATGGAGAAATGGTTTTCAATTGTCGTTGACGATTACAAAATCATTACATATACATAACCACATACACTTTAACCGTCGTTGGCGGTTATGACAATTTGAGTGAATACCGTCGTTGACGTAATAATTTCCTCATTATGATTTTTAATTCGTCGTTGGCGATTAAAAATTATTGCATATAACCACAAATATGTACAACCACCGTTGGTGGTTATCATTTTCCATTCTTTAAATAGATGCCCGTCGTTGACGCATAATCTAATAATTTACCGTCGTTGACGGTTATAAATATCTTATTACAACTACCGTCGTCAATAAAAGTAGTACATCGGTTCTAGAAGTAAAACACAAAATGTATATTTCAGAACTTGAGGAGCAAGGTAACCCTTGCTCCTCAAGCAGTTGCAGTGCTACCCATGCAGTCACATACAAGTTCACCAGTTATTTTGCCGGAAGAATATACCGAAGATATACCGAGCGTGATTTCTCCCATGCCTCAAACGTCGCTATGTGAGCCTGTCAGTGTGGAACCGACCGCTACAGAACAGAACCCAATTTGAAATACCTGAACCATGCAGTTCATTGCCTCAAGAAGAAGAGACTCAATTAGAAGAGGACGTTCTTTTAATTCTTGGTGAAGCACCTCAATTAGATACTGCGTTGGGAAAAAATATTTACAATGATATCGCTTCCCGTTGGCAAGATATATTGCTGAAGGGGTTGCCCAAGGATATAAAAGAATCACTTCTCAAAAAATATATCATCCCGGCTAATTGTAGTTTTCTCATCGCTCCAATTTTAAATCCTGAAGCTAAAGCTGCACTTTCAGACATCCTAGTTAAGAGGGATGTCACATTACAACAAAAGCAAAATCAAATTGGTGTCGCGTTAGCCGCATTATCCAGCCTCACGGAGATGATTCTACACAATGAGTCCTCTAAGCAGGCGCTATTACAACCGCTTAGTGATGCATGTCGAATATTATGTGATAGTCATAACATTGAGACTAAGACTCGTCGTAGTATAGTTATGAGCTCCATTAATCTACAACTTCGTGATGCTCTAGCCAACACTAACCGGGATAAATATTTGTTTGGTGAGGTTCTAGCAGAAAGCCTTAGAACTGCAAGGTCTGTTCAAAAGACAGGAGAATCTCTGCAAAAAACTAACCCTGTAGCATCTTCAAGCAAGAATACAAATTTTAGGAACACTCATAAGAGCCGTGGCCATAATAATTTAAACTCCAGGGGTCCAATCCAAAAGAAACCACCATACAAAACAAGCGAGTCGTCAAGAGGACGGCAAACAGCGCATCAACCGCGTGTCACGACGCATCCACGTCAGCGTGTGCCTCCCCCAAGAACGTCTTCACCTGTCAGGAAGAATTATCAACGTTAAATACGCTGGTCGTTTACAGTATTTTCACCCACAGTGGTCTCAAATAACGAATGATTCTACTCTATTGTCATGGATAAAAGGATATAGAATTCCATTCACTTACATTCCAAGTCATCCTAATAGTCCTATTACTATGCCGAGATCAGAACAGGAACATACGGAATTTGTTCAGGCTATTCAAAAGTTGGTAATGGTGAATGCCACATCAGAATGTTCTCATGTCGAAGGTTAATTCATTTCTAGCGTATTTTTAGTACCTAAGCCAAACGGTGAAAAGCGCTTTATATTAAATTTAAAATCATTAAATAAATTTATAGAAACGCATCACTTTAAAATGACTATAGAACAGCTATTAAATTAATCGGCAATGAATGTCACATGACTTCAGTGGACCTAAAGGATGCGAACTTTTTTATTAATGTTTCTAAATGTCACAGAAAATACCTACGTTTTAACTATAACAATAAGCTTTACCAGTTTAATTGTCTAGCATTTATCCACGGCTCCGTACGTCTTTACAAAATTGATGAAACCTGTAATTGAATACCTAAGGTCTAGAAATTTGATATCTGTAATTTATTTAAATGACATTTTTTGCATCGGTCAAGATTTTTATGACTGTCGTGTTAATGTAGATCAAACATGTACATTATTAGAGAAATTAGGCTTCTTTATAAACAGGGAAAAAAGTTGCCTAATACCTAGAACTCGATGCAGATTCCTAGGTTTTATTTTTGATTCCCAGAAAATGATAATAGAACTACCCACTGATAAAAAAGATAAAATAAAGAAAAACGTACATTGTTTAGATATTCGGCAATGTAAGTTACGTGAGTTTGCTAGAGTAATAGGTTTTTTAGTGTCTACCTGTCCAGCAATACAGTATTCTTGGATGCGTACAAAATTACTAGAACAAGTAAAATTTAAAGCTTTGTTAAATCATTTTAGTTACAATCAAACTATCACCTTACCGGAGTTTATAAGGGAGGATCTGTCATGGTGGTTACACAACGCGGACATTGGTTACTCTCCAATTAAAGGTAATGATTACGTAAAGGAAATTTACACCGACGCTTCATCAACCGGGTGGGGTGCATATTGTAATGGGGAGGAGTCTTATGGTCATTGGAAAGATAGTGAAGTTAATTTGCATATTAATCAGTTAGAACTTAAAGCAGCCTTTTTCGGATTAAAAGTCTTCGCTAAGGATTATTCTGGCTGTGAGTTATTATTAAGGATTGATAACGTTACTGCTATTTCATGTATTAACAGAATGGGTAGCGTACAATACCCACACCTAAATAACGAAGCTCGAGATATTTGGCAATGGTGCGAAATTAGACGCATTACAGTCATGGCTTCGTATATTAATACGAAAGACAATCATGAAGCTGATCAGCTATCTAGAAAGAAAATCCATGATACCGAGTGGGAGTTAGGTGACCACGCATTTAAAGAAATTAAACGTAAGCTGGGTACACCAGAGATTGATTTATTTGCCAGTCGTTGTAATTCTAAGTGTAACAAATTTGTTACTTGGAAAAATGAGCCAGATGCGTGGGATATTGATGCGTTTACCATTTCATGGCAATATTTAAATTTCTATGCTTTTCCACCATTTTCAATGATTCTGAAAGTGAATCAAAAAATTATATTCGATAGAGCGGAGGGTGTGGTTGTTGTCCCATACTGGCCAACACAAGCTTGGTTTCCGTTATTTAATAGAATATGTAATTCCGAGGTTATTTATTTTTCATCAGACAGTAATTTGCTAAAATGTCGTTACAGATTACATCACAACCTACATCGAACCCTTACGCTGGTTGCCGCGAGATTGTCCGGCAGACTTTACTAAAGAAATTTTTGTCACCAAGGTCAGTAGAAATTATGCTTGCATCCTTGTCAAATAATACATATAAACAATATGAGGGCTGTGTAAATGCTTGGATTAATTACTGTCAATTACATAACTATGATTATAAAATTGCATCTATACCAACAGTTATTCATTTTCTGACAGAAATATTTGATAAAGGTGCAAAGTATGGGACAATAAATTCATATAAATCCGCTTTATCCTTATTATTAGGAAATAATCTAGATGATGAAAGACTTAAGCGTTTTATGAAGGGAGTATTTAAATTAAGACCGACAAATCCAAAATATAATACTACATGGGACCCCAATATCGTTCTAAACTTTTTAACCCAAAAATGGCCAAATGAAGGACTCGATTTAAAAACTCTCTCCAAGAAAACTCTTACATTGATTGCTCTAGTGACTGCACATCGTGTACTGACTTTATCCCTAATAAAAATTAATAACATTTTCATAAACTATAAGGAAATTTTAATAAAAATACCTGATGTTATAAAAACAACAAAACTAAATTCATTGCAGCCAATATTAAGGCTCCCAATTGTACGAATGTAGAATTGTACGAACGTGGAAATTGTACGAATGTGTCCAAACCCACGTCCAGAGATCTGTCCAGCTCGTTGCTTACAGATGTATCTAACTAGAACAAGATTATTACGCAGTAATAATAAAAACAGTGTATTTATAAGCTTTAAAAAATCACACTGTAGTATTAGTTCTCAAACTATTAGTCATTGGTTAAAAGACACATTACAAGAAAGTGGGGTAGATACTTCGCTATTTTCCGCACACAGTACACGACATGCGGCCACATCAAAGGCAAATAAATTAGGTGTAAGCATAGAAGTGATCAAGAAGACTGCTGGATGGTCCGAGTCATCATCAGCTTTTGCTCGCTTCTATAACAAAGACGTTGTAAATCATAATGAATTCGCTGAATCTTTACTTGGTTCTTCTCATTTACAGTAAATCTTGCATAATAATTGCTGTGTAATTAATAAATGGCGATCAATTACATAATGAAAATGTATTTTATTATACATACCCACTTACGTGCTTATGTACAATATTAGCTATATTTATTTTAAAATCGTTGCTCTAAACATCCTACACCATGTTAAACGTAAATCGCAAAGAATGAAGCTGCGAAGCATAATTGAGGATCAAACGAACTTACCAAGTGAAGTTCGATCATAATTATGTGAGCAGCTTCATTCGACGCGATTTACCTACTCCCACCCGATTGATAAATAATTTAATTACTTCGATTTTTTACATAATTAAAAGCCCTGCCCCTAGATCGATTCTAAAATAAAGAATGTGAATAACTTTGAACATAATGACGATATTTTAGTAGGTCGCGCTATTTATAACCTACCCTGCCATTGGGGATACCGTATAAAAAAAAAAAACTATAAACCATCGTGCATGGCCTACTGTCGATAGCGCTACTACACCATGTTAAACGTAAATCGCGTCGAATGAAGCTGCTCACATAATTATGATCGAACTTCACTTGGTAAGTTCGTTTGATCCTCAATTTTATAGATGGTACTTTCAAGAGTACACCTAAATCATTTATGCAGCTTTTCACAATACATGGGGATTTAAATAGCACATCTTCGTCAAGTAACGTTGTTCCACATATGTGGAACAACAACAACAACGTTACTTGACGAAGATGTGCTATTTTTATATAGCTTTTAATAAAAATATATATAGCTTTTTATCGCTCATTAAGGCATATATATATGCCTTAATGAGCGATAAAAAGGAGACAACATATCTCGTGCTATTTGACTTATTAACAACAATTTGTCCAGGGTTTCCAACGAAAGTTCACGCTGATTTTGAGTTGGCTGCAACCAACGCCATAAAGTTCTTTTTTTCCGCGTACCGCATTCAGAAAATGTTATTAACACTTTAGCAACAGTATCTGGAGAAAAAGCAAATCCATCGGTCTATATTCTAAACTTTATCGCCGCATAGTAGCGTTGTGTGCTTCTCTTCTTCTTTTACCAGCAGACAAAGTTAAGGACGGATGGAATTATATTCAATTGCAGTCTGAGGAATTTAATGATACAAATCTAAAAGTGTTTATGAAGTATATGAAAAACACTTGGTTAAATAATGATGACTTCATTAAAGAATGACGAGAAAATTGGCATTCTCAATTGAACAAAAGAGTTAATAAAAATTACGTAACTATCGTTAAATAACTGTACTGGAGGAAGAAGTCACTACTAACTCCATTAAACGTATGTGTATTGAGCAAAATACCAATCCGAATAAAAGACGAAGAATAGAAATGGAAAAAGATAATTTTATTATAAGAAGCAGTTAGAACTAATTCACAGTGAAATCACAATTGGTCAGTTCTTAGAAACGGTGCGTTAAAACTAAAATGGTGCACTCCTGCACTTTAGATCGGTTTACTATAAATAATCTTTTACTTGATTCTAATAAAACTAAATAAATAAAGTTCATTTTAGATTCAGATTAACTGAACTTGATAATTGTACAATGGCACATGCTAATTTCATCACTTTTTTTCGTCAAGCGTGTGTTGGGTTATTGTGGTTTGACCTATAGACAAATTAAAATGATCCATAGTCACACTAGTGTGACCATAGATAAATTAAAATGAACCATAGTCACACTAGTATGGCCACGGATAAATAAAATGAACCATAGTTGACAGCCTCTGTGGCGTGGCGGTAGTGAACGCGACTGCTACGCAGGAGGCGCGGGTTCGATCCCCGCTCAGTGCAAATATTTGTATGCATGAATATGGGTGTTTGCATTGGTCTGGGTGTTTCTATGTATAATATGTATGTATTTACAAAAAAAAAAGTCTTTAAGTATGTTTATCCGTATTCTAGATTCCATAACACAAGCTAGTTAAACTATGCTTACCATGGGTCTAGATAGAGATAGCGTTGTGTAGAATGTTGTAGAATACTTATTTATTTTATTATATTTTTTTTATAGTTACACCAGTGTGGTAGCAAGGTGTGACTACGGATCGGTTTGGAATGAAATATTGTTGGCAATGGATAAATGCAGAGAAAATGTGATATCTTCTGAAAATCAGTCTATTCCGTCTATTTATAAAAACTTCACATGTTCCGTAAAATGGAAAGGTATAAATTTAGCTACCAGACTACGACGCCATACGAATGCCATACGAATCTGTAAAGAGCGGTTTGTATTAACAACGTAATTCAAAACTAGGCGTTAATAAAACGTCATTTGACTGTGCCTGCTCATTTTCTGATTTCCTATTAGCTGACTATAGTTCTAGTGATACGCGAATCATAGTTTTATGCTTAAAAGAAACTCGGGAGGTGATTCCAACAACCAAACATGTATTTGCTGATGGCACATTCAAACGTACGCCCGCACCTTTTCTTTAGATATATAGTATTTACGGGGATTTGGGGGGTTCGACGCAGAAGTCCAAAAACGTAAAAGGGGCCAATACATAGATTTTTGACTAATCGCGTTTATAAATTGGCTTATTCACATATTACCATATTAGTGAATTACCAAATACACAAAATGCCCTAACATAGATTTTTGGCCAATCGCGTATATAAATTATTTTATTCGTTAAATTATCAAAAACGCAAAAAACCAATAAGAACATGATCACTATTTTATCTTATCGCACACGACATGACACATTTCAATTACCTGTAACATTCAAGAGGTTTAATGCATTTTAGTAGTAGGTAAGTACTGGCCACTTATAAGCTCAATATGTGTGTACCTACCTGTTATCTATCAGTGTCATCCACCCTTTCTTTCAATATAGTTTCAAAGCTGAATTGAAATACATTTATTTATCACAATGAATGAAATAACATAACATAAACATAAACTCATGTCTATATCCCCGAAGGGGTAGGCAGAGGTGCTAGCACCCACATTTCGCCAGTTTATGTTTAGGTCCCAATGTAATAGGTGGCGAGCCTATTGCCATTGACCGGGCACTTATAAACCTGCGATTAATACACACATAACTTCGAAAAGCATCGAAAAGTCATTGGTGTGTGCCATGGTAAAACCTGGGATCGAACCCGAGACCTCGTCTCAGTAGTCCATTACCCATACCACTAGGCTAATAAAAAAAATTAAAAAATGGAATTTCTTTGTTGCACGATGGATTTCGTTACAATAAAAACATCACTAACAAAAAAACAGAGAACTGAAGATGTGTTAACCGCAGAAAGTACGACTGTAATGCATCCATAACAATACGCGCTTCCACTAAAGAAATCATACGTGTAAGTGATCATGTATGTGTAAGAAATTACGATGATAATAAAATTTTACAAGCAATGAATAAATGTAAGCAGCAAGTTTGTGAAGATCTCTCGTCAGTGCCAAAATTACTCGAACAGTGTTTAAAGAATTTGGAAGAAAATGGTGGTGTTCAGCAATTACCTATAGTAAAGCAAAAACAAGATGCTATGTACCGAGCGAGGAAACGTTTTCTGCAATCTGATGGTAACAACATTTCTGGAATACCGAATGTTTTGTCAAATAATTTTTTGGATATGTGACGACAGAATATTGATATTCAGTACAAATGTCTGCAAGACTTGTAGTCCATGTATTTTTAGTACGGTTATCTTTTTTGGAGACGGTACATTTATGAGTGCTCCTAGTCCATATGCTCAGTTGTATGTCATATACATAGATCTGGGATCTAATGACGACATAACTAATGTCGTCCCAGTTATTTATGGTTTGTTGCCCAATAAGAAAACTTCGAAATTTGTTCGCTTTTCTAATTTACTTAAAATTAAACTGGGTATTGATATTCGCGAATTTAAAGCCGATATTCAGGAAGCGGCTATTCAAGCTGCACAAAATTTATTTCCATCAGCTGAAATATTTACGTGTTTTTCCACTTTTCGCTAGCCGTTTGGAAGAATGGAAAGAAATACGGCTGTAAAGAAAATAAACACAACCGAAGAATGGTGCGTTTAGCCGCCAATTTGCCATTACTGCCGGCACAAAAAATGAGAGAGGGTTGGAGATCTATTTTAAAAATATCATCGAAAAATTTCAGAAAATACTATGAACAGCAATGGCTTGATAAGTATCCATTAGAAATTATTAGCGTAGCAGGCGAAAGACACCGCACTAATAACGTAGCGGGAGGATGGACCCGCCGAATTAATTCACGTATCAGGAGAAATCCCCACCTTTATGAACTTATAAATGATGCTAAAATATGTGACAGAAGAATTAGGCATTTTGTCTCCAAGAGGCCTACTATATGCGAAGAAAAACGGAGATCGGTTTTGATAGAATATACAGGCGACTCTTAGTCAAATTGTCGAAAAAGACCATTCATAACCCCGTAAAATTTTCTTCGACGTATTAATTTCATGCAATTATTAAAATAGGTCAGTTATTTTTTGTACAGCTTGGATTTTAAAATTGAAGATTATTTGTTTGTTTGTCGATTACAATAAAGAGCACAATTAACAAAAAATACTAACCGTTTTTTTTTTTCATTAGAAACACAATGTGATCGTGGAACAACGTTCCACAAAATAAGTATCCCGTGGACTTTTCTACAAAAAAAAATAGTAGGTAATTTTAAATAAACATTAGTACACATCATGGTAGTTGAAAGAACGACGGATGGACCGGAGGAAAAGAAACCAACTGTAGGCAATATTTTTTATATTTTTATTTATTAAATGCGCTAAGTACAAGGGCGGACTTAAATGTTAAAAAAAAAAAAAGGTTAAGTTGGCATCAAAAAAACTCGGAGTGCTCAACAGGGCGAAGCAGTACTTCACTGCGGGGCAGCAACTCCTTCTTTATAAGGCACAGGTCCGGCCTCACATGGAGTACTGCTGTCACCTTTTTGCTGGAGCACCTGCATACCAGCTTGACCCCTTCGACTCGTTGCAAAGACGGGCATTGAGGCTGGTTGACAATCCCATACTCACAGGTAGAGTGGAACCTCTTAGCCTTAGGAGGGATTTTGCCTCACTGTGTGTGTTCTACCGCCTATACAATGGTTTGTGCTCAGATGAATTGTTTGACATGATGCCCGTAGCTTCATTCTATCATCGCACCTCTCGCCATAGGCAGGGAATTCATCCCCACACATTGCGACCTGAGACGGTACGCACTGTGCGGTATGAAAGAAACTTCATCCCACGCACACTCAAGCTGTGGAATGACCTCCCTGCTGCGGTTTTCCCAAGCGCCTACAATATGGGGTTCTTCAAGAGGGGCATCAGAAGGTTTCTTCATGGTCGGCAGCACGAGTGTGACACCCCTGGTGTTGCATACGTCCATAGGCCACGGTAACCGCTTCCCATCAGGTGGGCCGTGTGCTTGTCTGCCAACTTAGTGGTATAAAAAAAAAAAAAAAAAAAAAATGCGTTAGAGCCATTATTTATCTGACAAAACCGATTTTCTTGATTGTATGAAACAAATAAAATTATGTGCCTATTTCATTTGTTTGTTGTTTGTGCCTATTTCATTTATACATATCGCTGATTAAATACCAAAGGGCCACAATGCAAAAAAATCTGATACTCTTTTTATTTTAAAAATGACATCCAAATTTTTATTTTTTTAATTCGAAAAAGACACCAAAAATGGACCAATCATACAACCGCCTTTTTGGCATTCCGCGACTTTCTTGACTAACTTCAGGACGAAACGGCCATCTTGTCAGTTGAACCCTCGTAGTTGGCGTGAGTGCACGTATTTTTTAAGACAAAGGGCCACATTGCGAGTTAAGTCTGAGTTTTAATTAAATTTTATAGACTAAAATGCCATATTTTGGATTGTGGCCGTGTGGAATATAATTATATATATCAGGTGAGTACCACATTATTTTATATACCAAGGAGCCATATTATGAAATGTCTCTGCTTTGCATTTTAATCCTACGAGCTTATTATTTATTTTTTAATATGAAAGTGCAGTACTTGTTATGCGTCTGTTTTGTACATAAGAAAAAAGTAAATACAATACTATTTCTTTACGCAAATTAGACATGTTTCTTTTGTGGCTGTATTGATGTGTATAATAGCTCGCTTGTAGGTATTTTTTTAGCCAGTTAATAGACTTTACCTAAAACTATATTTTTAAGTATTAGCATGTGTACGTCTCCTGCGATAGCTGTCAGTCGAATGACCGACTGTCACCGCGTTTTGCGCCACTCACTACCCTATTCGGGGTTATTATATATCATATATATATATATATATATACATATACCGCAGTAGCGTAGTGGTATGAGTAATGGACGGCTGAGACGAGGTCTCGGGTTCGATCCCAGGTTTTACCATGGCACACACCAATGATATTGTTTAAGATAATTTTTCGTAAGTCAACATTATGATTAATCGATTTGTTTATACTTTATTCGATTGGTATAAAAATATATATATATATATGTATATATAGCTTGCGGTTTGCAGTGCACTAATATGCTTTTTGTTTACGCATTAGAACGAAGAACGCGAGGAGCTGTCGCCGGAGGCTCCTCCTTACTCGCCTCTTACGTCGCCAGTTCGCCGGGAGTGGTTGCCTCTAACAGTATTGGCTTTTTTATTGTTTTGCGATATTGCTGTGTTGATTGCAACTAGGTTTAATTGTTTTTTTTAATCATTTAGAACGAACAAGTTTCGCCGTCACCGCCTCGTCCAGCGTCTAGGTATGGAAAGCGGGATGCTAACTATTCTGTTTTCTAGATTTCAGTAACGCTTTCAATACCGTGGACTTTGATATTCTACTACATGTACTCCGCTCTCTTAACATATCTCCGACAGTAATAGATTGGTTTCGTAGTTACCTGTGTGGCCGTCGCCAGCGCATACGCATCGAAGATGACTTTTCCAGTTGGTGTAATACCAGTGTCGGCGTGCCCCAGGGCGGCGTTCTTTTTCCTTTACTCTTCTCAATTTTTATAAATTCTATATCTAATGAACTTAGTTCTTCTTACCACCTTTATGCAGATGATCTGCAAATATACACGCAAGCACCCAGAGCTTTTTGAGAGATACGATAGATCAAATTAATAATGACCTATCTCACATTAGTTCCTGGAGCAGATCTCATGGGCTCAATGTTAACCCAACGAAGACACAAGTGGTAGTAGTTGGCAGTTCTAGAACAGACATAGACCTGACACATGTTCCTCCAGTTATTTTTGATGACACTGTAATGCCGATAAGCAAACAGGTCAAAAATTTGGGTATAATTATCGATTCCCATCTGTCCTGGGGCCCACAGCTGCAGGAGCTCAGACGTTACTGAAATTTAAAAGAATGGTCAAGGAGCACTATTTGTCGATGGTGTCACTTGTAACATAGTATATCATCATATCTGTTTAGATATGTTTATGTATATGTGTATAATTATATATATTATATTGTAGTATTATTATATTGTACAGGTAGTTTATTGTATTTATATAATTATTAAGTATTTTAAGTATGTATATATTTGTTATATGCACTTATATAAGTATGTATAAATTATTAAATTTTTGTTATTAAACGCCAACAACTCCCAAACACTCCAACCAACATACATTTCCATCCAAAGGTTGCCTGGAAGAAATTGTGTAAAGCGATAAGGCCGCCCTTTGTACTGCTCTTGTCTTCTCAATTTCTGTAATATGAATCTTGTAATTGGCGTACAATAAAGAGTATAAATAAAAATAAATAAAATAAAAATAAACTAAAATTATTTACAAGAACAAAATATTCGTTCGTTCGTTCTTTTTTTTATTTTCATTACTATATATTACTACATTACATTTTAATTTTTGTTTTTTTTTTATTAATTCGTTAATTCTAAAATATACTATTACATAAAATTAAAATGTCAAAAATATACGTTTTATTTCTGTTGGGGGTTACAAAATACGTGATTTGAGTTTTTTTAAGGATATTATAAAGTGAGATTATTTATTTCTTTTCCATTGGTTTTGCACTTTGTTTAGCTTTTTTTTATTTAACAAATGCGCACAATATTTAGCTTCACAATGGAGCATCAGCGAAGCCAGGTTGGAAGAGGTGCTCGTTGTGGTGGTGGAAGTAGTCGTGTTCCAGCACGACTACACGGTAGCCGTGGTGGTGGTGCTACCCGTGCACGCGGACGTCCACGACCACGTGGTCGTGGGCGCGCTGTTGTACGTGCGCTGAATTTTAACATGTTAGTTATTTTGCTGTTTTTCTTGTTTAATAACAAATACACTAAATAACAATTTAAGCCTCATTTTTACTTATTTAATTGGCAGATATTGGTTTAGCAATTTTCTGTTTTGTGATAAATTTCTGAACTATTTATTAAAAATAATAAAAGCGTATGATAAAAGTACGAACCAGGGCGGTAGTAGCCAAGCCTAATTTATCTATAAGATGGGGTATTTTGGAGTTTCACCTGAGGTTCCTCAGGTTGGCATGGGGCCAACCTCGCCTGCTAGCTAGTACACCTACTGAATGACGAACGAGTCTCTGGCGCTGGCTTTGCTTTTGGCGCTTGGGATCAGCGACAAATAAACTATTTATTCTCCATGTTTACCTTTAATACGCCCTGACATGAAGATGTGGCTGTCGTTGGGTTGTCGCAGCTGATAGCGTACGTAAATTTCCATTATGAAATTAGATCACTGCAATTTTAAAAATAATTGCATGACTGAAAAGGTTTTAACTTTTATAGGCCTCAACATGATGTGCCGGTGTTGGCTGGACCGTCGCAGCCGATAGCGTACGTAAACTTCCATTATGAAATTGGATCACAGCAATGTTAAAAATAATTGCATGACTGAAAATATTTCAACTTTTTTAGGCCCCAACACGATGCGCCGGTGCTGGCTGGGCCGTCGCAGCCGATAGCGTACGTAAATTTCTATTATGAAATTTAATCACTGCAATGTTAAAAATAATTGCATGACTGTAAATATTTTAACTTTTTTAGGTCCTAACATGATGTGCCAGTGTTGGCTGGGCCGTCGCAGCCGATAGCCTACGTAAACTTCCATTATTAAATTTGATCGCTATTTCAAAGCAATGTTAAAAGTAATTGCAATTGCTTTCGTCTAGGTCAATGCCGGAGGAGAGAAAAAAATAAAAAAACAGCGCGCCCTAGACCGGCGGAATGTTTCACGGCTGTAGGACGAGCAGAGGGCACGGCTCACAGAGATGCGCCACCAAAAGGAGGTCAGGCAATTTTTATTGCCCGACGTTCCCCCTAGCTAAAAATCTAGACAAGATAAATATTTTAAAAATTAAATATTTTATTATGTTATGTTTCATTCCTATATATGTTTTATTATTTGTTATATTTAACAGAAAACAATCAGCGGGGCGTGTGCCGTGCCCTCTCATGCCGGGAACGCCGGAGGTACCGCCTCCAAGTATTCCGCAACCCTGGCAGATTGAAAAAGAAATGTGTAATTTGAATACCAAATACCGTTAACCCCTCATTGCGTAATCTAATCTTATTACAATGATTTTATTCTACCAGATGCAAGCGGCCCGTTCACACGCCACCCCAGAACTAAGTTCATTTAGTAATTGACTCAAAGATGCTTTGTTATTCAAAAGAAGTTTAATTGAATATGTTCTTTTACAGGACAAACCAATTGGTATTTACTCCCTCCTCGGGAGTAATAACCCTCCGAGAGGATGTGGTGCTCGACGAGAATATCTTAGTCGACGCCCGAATTGAGTTGGTCGGGTTTTTGCCCAGCACCACATCCACTGCAGAGCCTTCACCTCCAGTACCGTCATCGTCGTCCGCCGGCACTTTCCCACCTCCAGTACTGTCGACGTCGTCCGCCGATCCAGGTATTTTTATGCTAATATATCCTATCACAGTTAATTGGGTTGCATCAGAGACTATGTTAAAAGTAGTTAATATGTAGTTGATATACATATATCATTTGGTTTTAGAACCAGCAATTTACGAGGAAGAGCAGGAGGCCGAGATACAGAGGTGGGAAAGCATGGCCGGCTTCAATGAGGGCAGCGACCTGGACAACGATGACCAAAATTTCACCGGGTTTCGCAGCCGGGACGCCGAAGAATACAACGTTGAGAATTTGACCAGCGAACTCCAGCAAACTCTTTTAACAATTGACCGCCAGGACGATACTGCTCTCCGTGGCCTGGCGAGTTTGGAGATGCTGGAGTTCGACTGGTCGCATAGTCCAGACGTATTCAAAGGTAAGCGCGAAGTCTTTGTAGGTCCAGCAGGGACTACATTTTGGGGTGCCAGAGGTATTCCGAACAAATTAACAAAAATAAGGCCAATTTTGGACCACTTATAATAATATTGTACATGGACCTTAAGTTCAGCTCTTTGTACCTACCTGAGCAGGTTATATCAATCGATTAGTCCCTTCTTGTATGGAAAGGCAAACTTTCGTTTGCCCAAATAAATAAAGCTGCTCAGGTTTTATACCTTAAAGAGCTATGAGCTATGCGAGTCAAGGACGGGATACCTCTGGCGTATGATCGTTTATACTGGGAAACAAGAAGGGCATAATTTTAGTGAGGCTGAACCTGAGGGTGCGACATCAAGGATTGTTCCCAACTAGCACACAAAGCGCTTTAAGAAGCTCTACAGTGGCCGTTAAGAGGTTGTTGATTACGGCATTAGCTTTATAGATAAGCCGTACAGCAGTCGTATAAACTGCTATAGCGCTACTCTAACCCCAAAATAGGCACTTTTTATAACGGTATCAGCTCTACAATTGCGCTATAGTAGCGAAATAAGAGTTAGAACCGCCATATAATGACGCTACAAGAGTGGTAATGTACGTTAATGTTTGTACAATGGCGCTAAAAGAGTGGTTGTGTACGCTAACGGATATACAATGACGCTTGAAAAGATGTAGCGTACGCTGGAAGAGTAAAATTATGTTTTGTAGCGCTATTCTGCAGCTCTTGTCGTATTTGACCGCGATTGTGTGACTAAAACTAAATACTTAAAAATAAATAAGTCTGATTGTGCAATAATGAAACAAGGTGTCAGAAGGTTTACATACATAATACATAAACTCGAATCAAAAGGTAAGTTTGAACATATTACTGTGCCATATTTATTGTGAGTATCAGTTTACTGTGAATATATACATGTATTTTCGCTTAGATTTTGACGCGCCCACAAGATAATACGTTTTTAGTGTTATAATAGTTTTATAATCTTGGTGACATAGTTTTTTATTTTATTAAAACCACTTATTAAGACTTCCCAATAGATGTTTAAGTCATTTATGAATATATAATATCGAAACTAACCATAAAGTAGTTGTAATAACTCGATATCGATGTGGGCGTTGTTGTTATTGTTGTAAATAGTTGTCATATTATTAGGGATCCGTCAGCGACAAATTGAAACCATTTATAGGTACCTAACTATAGTCGTAGTAGTAACTTAGAAATTAATTGATTTTCAGTAGGAATTGATGGGTTAGAGATGGCGTTGTATTAAGTTATTTGATCTATGTATATGTGAGACGTTATCATAAATTCTTAGGGAAGTACGAGTTGTTCACGCAACATTGCAATAATAGGTACTAGTGTTGTAAATTAAAAAAAATAATAAATACTAGTACCTAACCATTACATAACTTATAAAAGATAGGCATGTATTCATTGGAATTTGGCATTCAAAACATTTCGTGGAAAAAACAAAAACTATTACGCGACCACGAGTTCGCGAGACGTATGTATGAGCGGAGTGCAGGGCGGGGTGTAACCACTGCAGCCAATGACGCGCACACATAGATTAATGCCTACAACTTGCCTCAAAGGGAGAAATTCAATCAAAATATTAGTTCTGTTTTGCGCATCATTCAATAACGACGCTTCGTAAACCGTGTTATTGCAAATTTTTGTAAAAGCGGCTTGCCGCCTTGCCATCGTAATACCTACTACTTGTTTCGTGCTAGGTACGTAAAAGTATTCTCTATTTAATTTTGGTTGTAGTGTATAACAGAGTTTTACAATTATTATAAACAGCGAGACGTAAGGAGTGTTTCTAGTAAAAATAAGAAGTCACAGGCACGCCATTTTATTTTTATTCAGGTAAGTCTGTTCAGTTAGATAATGTCAGAACACCGGCAAGTTTTTTGGCTAGGTATTGTACTAAAATTATACACAGAAGTTAGATGGCAAATTAAATTTTAATGAAAATATTTTAAGTGCAAAGTAGAATTATTCTTCGTCACTTGAAATGTCGGTGTCATTATCGCAGTATTTATAATAAGAGGCCCCACGTCATCACGTTCTGAATCGCCTTATAGTCCGCCGCACGCGACGTACCTACCTGCTTAGTCGACGGGCGCTTTTATTAATTCATGCAAGCATTCCTTCATGAGTTTATTTATGTTTGTCGATATTAACCAGCGATCCTGTCTTTTTTTGCAGTATGTCATTTAAAATCGTGAGGACAGTAGAAAGGGGAAAACCTCAGTTATGCATTGTACCCGCTCAGTGGGAAAGTAACGGGATTTTAAAATGGCCCAAAAAAAGCGCAGAAAAATTGGCAAGGAATAATAATTCGACACCTACGCATGACTGGACTCACATAAGTTGCAGGGTTAAAAGGCGAAACCTTGCATCGTATGAAGCCGCTGAGTTTGAACTCCAGACAATGCTAGAGCACACCGACACAGAGCAAGAAGATGATCGAGTCACGTTGCGACGTCCAGTGGAACGACAGCAGCACGTGAATTTAAATTCTTTTGCAGATCAATTAGTAAGTAGTTTCATATATTATACTATCAAGGTGTTTGAAGTATGTAATTTTATAGTTTCAAGTTCATGACGTCTTAGCTAATTTATCAAAAAGTAACCTATTCACAGGTATAGGTTTAGTTGTTGGTTAAGGATTTACGGTTGGAAATCTAACGTTATCTTACACAAAATGTCTTAACTTTTAGTGCATGTATGTATGTATATTTCTTTGGCACGGCCTACAGCCTAAACGGCTTGACCGATTTGAACGTGAGAGGTATCGTTAGATTCGTCTTAATCGTGAAAGTTACACTGGCTATATTAAAATTTAAAAAATCAAAATGGCGGAGTTTAGGCGCCATAATTTCTTTAAAAAAAAATGTTTTTTCTCAAAACCTATCGAGTGGGGTATCAAAATCAAAGTCATCAAAATAATGGGCTTTTTATGTAGCATACAAAAATGATTGTTATTTAACTAAAAAGATTAAAAAAAAATTATTGAATAAACAAAAAACTCTTTATCGCTTTATCTTTTTAGTTCATTATTACGCAGTTGGCTTTTTTGTTTATCCAATAATTGAGATATGGGTGATAACTAAAAATCATGAAGCAATAAAAAATAACCTCCTTCAAAAAACTGTCAAAAAAGCTTAAAATAACGCATTAATTAATATGAGAAACAAATTCCTTTGGAGTCGTTACATGATGTGCGTAGACTCGGTCGTGTCGGTAAGCTTGATATCATGCACCGACTGCTAAAGAATTTGTTTCTCCTAAATAGAAGACGAATGCGTTACTTTAAGCTTTGAAGGCGGTTTTTTATATGTATAGATTATATCAAAACTGTATATACTATTATATTATATTTACAGATGTGTCCTGAAAATAATGATGTTAGAGCTGCAGCGTTCGCGTCTGGGAGCTCTGAAGCACAAACTAATCAGACATATATCATCGTTTCTGAACCTGAAAACATAGAAAATCCGGTTCAATCACTACCAGAACCAAATACTGACATTCAAAATATATTGCAGAACCAGTCGGTTTTATTTGAACTAATGGGTAACGTTATTGAAAACCAAAAAAAAATTATGCACGAAATAGCAAGCCTCTCCATTCAGATCGAAGAGTCGAATAGAAATAGTAGCACCAAAGTAGTAACATTGGGCAAAACTTCTGATTGGGAAAACAATTCCTTCATTATAAAACAAATTAAAAGTGTAAAAGACCTAGAGGATATGGAGCTGTTACTTTCTAATAATGAACAGAAAACAAAACTCATCCGATCATGCTCAATAGTTTGTACGGGTGGCATAGGTAAAGGAACTAACTGCGCGTACCGATTTTTGGATATACTCTTCTCCAGAGAGTTTCTTTGCGAATGTTCATGGTCTGGAAGCAGTCGTGGTGATGGTGTTAAAGTAAGCCTTAAATGTTACAAGAACACTTTGAACTTTTTTTTCACTGTAATAAATCAGTGGGATATTGCATACACACAAGAACAAAATGACACGTTTTTCAAAAACGTTTTAAAAAATGCTAATAAGAGAAAAGGTGTAAAATTTGACAGAATACCTACAAAAAGGCAAAGATCCAAAAAAAATTCTTGCAATGACGAGCAAAAGACTACTGAAAAGGATACGAAAAAAAATGAGGAAGAAGAAAAGGAAGAAAGGAAAGAAAAATGCGGCAAGGAAGACACACAAAACAACCTGTCTGAAGAGGAAGAATCACTGTGTTAGTTTCTCTGTTTTTTTTTAAATAATTATGATTAATTACCTTTTTTTTGGTAGAACATGGTGTAAAATTTTAAAAATATTAGATTATGTAACACAAACTTTGTGTTAAGGTTCTAATTGTGAAAATTGTTGATTTTTCAAAGTTATATTAGTTCTAAAAATATTAATAATTATTATTACCTACTTTTAACAATTTTTTTATGACATAAACTTTGTGTACCTAAAAGTAAAAAAAATTACACTAACTTTCATGTAAAAGTTCTAATTGCAAGAATTGTTGATTTTTCAAATACTAATTACTTGTAAAAATATTAATAATTATTATTACAATTACTACCCTCCCTCTTATAAACAGCCAGCTTAAGAGAAAAAGTTAAATGTGTATTTATTAAGTATATTTCAAAACGTGACTGAAAAGCCCTTATCGAAGACTGATTGATTATAGTATATAATACTATGTACCTGATTCATATAACGAAATTATTATTGAATAAAAAACTGAATCGTATTCCCATTATTTTATTTTACAAAATTGTATGTAACAACGGAAAAACATACATTTCCCTTTTATGTTCTAAACACACTAATTTACACTTTATGTCCTGGGGAGTAACAATTATGTTACTTCTTCGTGAGGAAGTAAGTGGAACTTTATAAATGTTGAGAAACGATGATTTTATTGGAGTCTGGAACAATTCTATTTTATTTATGAACTTAAAGCCATGGAGGTACACTCTTCCTGCATCTTCTTTCATATTTTCGATTTCTATAATATCATTGTTTTTCAGCATTAAGTATTTGTCTTGAGGTTTGGACGATATTTCATAATTATTAAATTTAAATATATATCGTGATTTTCTTTTCAATACTATTGGCGCTGCCATCTGCGTTGATTTATTCATATCTTTTTCAACTATGAAATCATCTTCACTTAGTCTTTTAGCTGCTTGTGAAAGTGCGTTATTGCCTTGACGTAGCATATTTTTGATAACATATAATTTATTTTCGAAAGGGTATGCATTGAAAGTATCTAATGGTCCAAACCTTTCAACTTCATCCGCAATATGCGAAAGATTATGTACGTTACTCGTAATGTAGTCAACACCATAAAAGTATTTATATTGGTCCACAAATTTATACAGCAGAATTTTTGCCAGTGGTAGAAAGTTTTTATATTTTGGAGTAGAACAAATAGTAATTGCACAGTAAAGTAACAAAAAATGTTCCATGACATCCTGATTAAGAACATCAGGTAATATCACTACGCTCAAGTAAAAAAAGAATGTTCGGAACTCTGTCGCTTTCCAATAAGCCAATGTGTCCAATTGTCTTACTGCCCTGTGAATTTCTGATGGCATTTTACATTGCTTTAAAAAAGTATTGACGATATATATATCTCTAGTACACCACTTTGTTAGATACAAACCAAAATTCCCATTACACCAACCAGTAATTAATCTTTTCATGATTCCCAAATCTATTAAATGTAGTGAGTCACACGCAGCCACCAACACTACCCGACAGTGACCACGCGATGCCTGATATCCATATCAGACAACGCGATGTCCGTGCAGTGCTGCAATCACTCGATGTCCGGAAAGCCAGGTCCGGATGGTATTCCAGCGGTAGTTTTGAAAAAATGTGCAGCGGAGTTGTCTCCAATGCTTACGCGCCTGTACCGGCTATCCTACAGTTCGGGTACAGTGCCTTTGCCTTGGAAGGAGGCGAATGTTCAGCCGATTCCCAAGAAGGGGGATCGCTCGGAGCCAGCCAACTATCGACCCATAGCCGTCACCTCAGTGCTGTGCAAAGTGTTCGAGCACATAATTAACAAACAGCTCATGCGGTACCTAGAGGATCACACTTAATTAATGACCGGCAATATGGCTTCAGACCGAAACGGTCAACGGGTGATCTTCTAGCATACGTTACCCATCTTTGGGGTGAGGCTATGGACAAGCACGGCGAGTCACTGGCAATTAGTCTTGACATCGCCAAAGCTTTCGATAGAGTCTGGCACAAATCGCTTCTTTCCAAGCTACCTGCCTTTGGTCTGCCTTCTAGGCTGTGCAACTGGGTTGCTAGCTTCCTGCAGGGGCGCCGTATTCGCGTCCTTTGTGACGGACGAGCTTCGGAGTTTCTGCAGGTTAATGCTGGCGTGCCCCAGGGGTCCGTCCTATCACCCACTCTCTTTCTTCTGCATATCAACGACATGCTGTCTACCGGCAATCTTCATTGTTATGCAGACGATAGCACTTTGCATGGGAGTTATCATGGACATCCTGCGGCCAAGCAGTCGGATATCGCGGAGAAAAGGCAGCTTCTTGTCACTGAGCTTGACGGGATCCTGAATCACATTTCTCAATGGGGCTCTGAAAACCTGGTTGAGTTCAATGCCAAGAAGACGCAGGCATGTGCGTTTACAGCAAAAGTATCTTCTTTCCTTCCCCTCCCCACTCTTCAGAGCACGCCACTGCCACTGCAGGACAATCTCAATATCCTAGGTATGGATGTTCGCTGCAACCTGAATAACAAAAACTACATCGAAAGTATCATCAAAACAGCCTCACGAAAACTCGGAGTCCTGAACAAAGTGAGACGATTTTTCACGCCGGAGCAGCGGTGTCTTCTATACAAGACACAAATTCGCTCCTGTGTGGAGTACTGCTCGCATCTCTGGGATGGTTCAGCAAAGTACTTACTAGATGCTCTCGACAGGTTGCAGCGACGTGCGGTCCGCATCATTGGGAATCCCGAGATCACGAACACCCTAGAACCTTTACAGCTGCGTAGAGATGTTGCATCCATGGCTGTATTTTACCGTTTGTACCATGGGGAGTGTTCTGATGAGCTCTTCCAATTAGTACCACCCCCCCCCCCCTTTCCTACACAGGACAACGCGTGCAGGTCTTAGATGTCATCCGCACACGGTGCAAAACATCCGATCAAGAACCAAGCGGTTCGGAGACTCTTTCCTCTGTCGCACCATTAAGGCCTGGAATTTATTACCAGCTCACGTGTTTCCTTTCATTTATTCATTTATTCATTTATTCATTCATTCATTACAAATATGGGTTACATAAAGGTGTTATATCCAGTAGGTACATAGTTTCGCCATATTCTACCATAATAGGCATGCAATTCTAATAGCTAAATCAGTAAATGTGTTATCGTTCAAAACTCATTCGTTCGTTACAAATAGTCATTTCAAAATTCCTTCAATTTCAATTAACAATGTCAATAATATTAATAAGAACAATATTAAGATAGAATAGAAATAATGTAGATGATGTCAGTTTATAATGTCATTTTAGATTTCAATGTCTATTCAATATTATGATGTCAAGATATAATTAATTTACTATGTCAAAATAAAAATTTACCTATATCGAACACTGTATGAACCGACCACATCACAACTAGGGCACCTTGTACTGCTGTAATGTCCTATCTGTTAGGAAATCTTTCACAGAGTAATAGCATTTTTCTGTTAACAGGTCACGGAGTTGTTTTTTAAACAGTTGTAGCTTAGATACAGTTCTAATATGCTCTGGTATACAATTGAAAATCCGCGGGGCCAGGCAAAAGACGCTCTCATGCATCAATTGCGTTTTACTAGCAACTATATGTAGTTTAGTTTGATGCCGTGCACGCGTACGATATTCAAATAATTCTGGATTATTTTTCACGAATATTGCAACCTCGAGTATGTATATACATGGAAATGTTAATAATTTCATCGATTTGAAATATGGTAGACAGGATTCAGGTGCATAAAAATTAAACATTGCTCTTATGCAGCGTTTTTGGGCTATGAACACACGTTCGTGGTCAGTGCTGTTACCCCAGAATATTACCCCATACCTGAGAGTTGAGCTAACATAGCCGTGGTAGGCTGTTATTAAGGTAGGAGTATTTGCTACCTTCCTTAATTTCTGAAGAGCATATGAGAATTGGGCCAGTTTTTTACACACATATTCTAAATGAAGTTTCCAATTTATTTTATTGTCTATATGCAACCCTAGAAATTTTGTGGTTTCTACTTCTTCAACGTCATTGTTCAGGTAATGGATTTTTAAAGATTCTGTTCTATTAATTCTTATTTTGAAGTTCATTATTTTGGTTTTGTCCATGTTGATTGTTAGATTATTTGTCTTAAGCCAGTCCATAATTTGTACCAATGATTGATTAATGTCAGTTTCTAAATTTATTGTATTGTCATTATTAAAAAGTACTGTACTGTCATCAGCGAATAGCGTAATGTCATGTTGTGTTATTAATGGCATGTCATTTATGTATATGAGGAAGAGCAGAGGGCCCAAGATACTCCCTTGTGGAACACCGAATTTTGTAGTACTAGTCTCAGACGTACTGATTTCTTCGGTTTTTGTTAGAGGATTGACGCATTTTATTTCCGTATACTGTTGTCTGCCCGTAAGGTACGATTTTACTAAATTGTACACATTACCTCTAACACCATATGCATACATTTTATTTAGCAGTATACTATGATCGACACGATCAAAAGCCTTTGACATGTCCATAAATAATGCCACAGCTGGTAGTCCATTGTCTATGTTATTCATTACTTTGCTTAAGAAGTTGTATATAGCTACATTTATAGATTTACACTTTCTGTACCCATACTGACATTGTGTAAAAATATTTTGGTTTTCAAAGAAAGTATAAAGTCCTTTATGTATCACCTTTTCAAATATTTTTGCGAATATAGGTATTAAAGATATCGGCCTATAGTTACTCATGTTTTTCCTATCACCTTTTTTATATATCGGCTTAATAACTGATATTTTTAGTTTGTCTGGGAAAATGCCTTGTTCTATACATAGATTTACAATATAGCTTAAGGGTTCAGATATAATATGGGCAGTATCCTTGACGATGCAAGTCAAAATGTCATCAAAACCAGTACTGTTCGAGTTTTTTAAATTTATAATTATTTTGTATATGTCTTCTGCGATAGTCGGTGTCAAAAAGATTGAATTACAAGTAAATGTTATTTTGTTTGATATACTATTAGGTGGATTAAAATTAAGATTACAGTTATCAATGTCAGAATTATTTATGTCAAGAAAAAAATTATTGAATGATTTGGAGATGTCTATAGGATTATCAATTATAGTGTCATTAGTTATTATTTGATTTATAGTTTCGGTCGGATATCTATATTTCGTCTCATTTATTACTTTCCAAGTCGCCTTGTTTTTGTTAGATGCAGACCTAATGTGATAATCATTTTGTGATTTTTTCGTCAATCTTATTACGGATTTGTATCTCTTTGCGTACATTTTAAATGCATTTTTATTCGTTTGATTTTTATTGTTCCTGTACTGCCACAGGAGTTGAGTTTTACGTTTGCTGCACATTTTTATACCGCGCGACATCCATTTTGGTCTTGCTGTATTATGAATACGAATTTTTATTATTGGAAAGCATAGTTGGTACAACATAACAAAGTTTTCATGGAATTTGTTATAAGCATCATTTGCACCCATATAGCTATAGACATCATTATTGGTGAGTTGTTTTAAATATCTAACAAATATCATTCTGTTACCCTTGGGGTAGTTTCGTTTTGTTCTATACCAATATTTCAGAGCACAGGATTTTTTGACCGGAACTTCGATAATTTGTGCGTTATGATCTGATAGCGCTAGTTCCTCAATAGTACCCTTGCACGCTCTGACATTATGGGCTATATTGTCTAGGCAGGTCTTAGTTGCGAACCTAGTTATTTGTTTAAATTGTAATTTTAAGTTAAATGTCATCAAAAATTCTACAAATTCTCTAGATAATTTATTTTGCTCCAAAATATCAATATTAAAATCTCCACAGACAACAATTTTTTTGCTAGTTAGGGATACTCTGCTCAACATTCTACACATCACTGCAAAGAAACTACTTATAGTATTCACCTTATAGTCAGGTGGTCTATATATACATATAACAATAATTTTATGTTCTAGTATTTCGATAGCAGAGCATTCTATAACATGCTGGATCGAGAGTTCTGATATGTCATTACGCAGTTTGTATTTCAGGTGGTTTTTTATTAATATACATGATCCTCCGTGTCTACTATTCCTCATATAATAAGAAACTAGTTGGTAGTCCGGTATTGTAAGATAGACCTCATCGCCCTTAATCATGTTGTGTTCAGTTATACATAGGATGTCAATATATATGTTTTGCGTATTGAGTTTATTAATACTAACATAGAGCGCGTCAGATTTATTAATGAATCCATCAATATTTTGATGAAGGATCGTAACAACGTTATACACGAAATAAATTAGTTCTAAGGTTAGGAACATCGTCATGATCATTACTGGGTTCATTTATGCTATCATTATTATTTGCATTATTTTCTGTCAGGTTTAGTTCAACATCTAAATTCACCTGTGTACATTTATCTACAAAAACTTTATTTTTAGTTTGTAGCGTTTGCTCATAGTTTGCTACTTGAAAGTGGTAGTCTAAACATAATATTTCTTTTAGTAATGACCTTGCAAGATTAATTACATAGTGTCGTTTAGTTGGTATGAATCTAGAATAATTCATATTCATATACAGTGCATTTTTAAACTTGTTACATGTAAATTTTAGTTGATAATTTAATTTAGCTTCATTTAAAAACCTATTTTTCGGTACTTCACTTATGATGACGTTCGTATTGGTGGTTGAGGTTAGCCATCGATGCAGGTTGATGTCAATATCATGAGGGTTTTTTTCCCAGCAGCCTCCTATTACAATTACATAATCACTTTTCGTCAGTACACTAATCTCATTACTGGATTGTTGAAGGATCTCACTCAGTACAGCGCCTGGTTTTATGTATGATACCACTGAGTATTTTGTTCCCAGTAGATTCTGTAATATATTACGTAGCCCTCGTCCCTGTCCGTCACCGAGAATGACTACCTTGTGCTGTGCTCTTGCTCCCTCAATATATGGGCATTGTGTTTCCATTTTATTTACACTGGAATTAATTGGTGGTTGGAACTTGGTGTGTGCTGCGTAACTGCTTTGTGTTTGTTGTAGTATTTGTGTGTTACAACGTCCTGCTTGTATAGTGCTTAATGTGTTCATACAGACGCTTTTTGTAAGACGTAGAGGAGAATGTCGAGGAGTGTTTACCCTCATGTTTAGTATTCTAGTAGACATGGGTGTAGAAAAATTCTTTCGCTGTGGAGTAGCGCAGCTTACTTTTTTAAGTAAGTCAATTTGTCGTTGCTGAGCCTGTATCTCCTGTTTTAGTAGTGTGTTTTCCCGGTTTAAATTCTCAATTTCAATATCAGCACTTTTCAATTGTTCCTTAATTATATTAATTTCTTCTCTAAGTTCGTCAACAACTGATTGTTCAGTATAATATTGTGTTGCACTCTTCATGCTTATAATACTAGAGTCCAACATAGTAGAATTTAATAATATATCTTGTGTTGCCATATGTGATAGGTTTGTGTCCGATTGAGTTTTTGTCATCTTATTTCGTATAGTTACATTCTCCATTTTCTTTGGTTAATTTTTATAAATTTTGTTATTTTTTCAAAAACAATATTCTTTGAGGAGATTTGAAACCCCGACCATGCATAATCAACTTTACCGGCGACGCTATCCAACACGCCACGAAGTAATGTAGTTTAGTTACCAAATCAGTGCACTACTATTGTACTTAGTATTGAGTAGTTCCGTAGTATGACTCATGCTGCAAATATTTTTTGCACTTAAGTACACGAGAAGTCTGTTAGTTTGAACAGACGATGATTTTATTTTTCACTTTTATTGTTATTTATTCACTTATTTGGTGCACTGGGTCACTTTATAGTTATACAGTTTTGATATAAATTGGTATATTGACCGACTTTTTATTGTTTAACACTTTATAATGATATAGTGTGTCGGGTTATTTCAATCGCAAATTTCTTCGGTGTTTGTCTCACAATTCACTAGATAACATTGTCACTAAACTATTACATAGTTCTAAACATTTTTATATAGCCGGTACACTTTTATTTGCTGTTTTTATATTTATTTGAAATAAATAACACGGACTCGATGTGAACGTGACAGCGAGCGCCATCTATGTATTCCTTCCTCCTACAGTCCCGGGTCCTTTAAGCGGGGCGTGAAAAAGCATATGATGAGGCCGTCAAGCTGAGTGTCGCCATTGTCGCACGGTATGTGTAAGTAATGGTGACCCTCTTTTCTGGGACTTTGCCTTCAGCTTACCATCAGGCAAGGCGAAGTCCAATTGACGCGTCCTATATAAAAAAAAAAAAAAAAACTCGACCCGGCGGGCGCCGAATGACGTCACACGCCTGCGCGCAGGATTACTCATTAGGTGCGAGATTCGCGCAACAACGGTTATTTATAAAATTGTCATCTTCTAAATGCAACCTTTTTGTTTACTTACTTTTTTTTTGTCTATTATTAGATCATGTGTCATTTATTACTCATTATTTTCGTTGTCATTTTCCTTGATCTAATTATGTGCAAGAATTAATAATTAAGACTTAAAAAATAAAAAATAATATATTCAAATTATTATATAATATGCATTCGAAGACGGCGGCGGGACTAAGTAGTGGTGTTTCTGAGATAAAATTTATAACAAGTCAAAAAGGTACAACAACAAAATTGTATCTATAACCTGCGTATATAACTGAAACCCAGTTATATACGCAGGTTATAGATACAATTTTGTTAAAAAACACGTCGAGAACATCCAACTTCCGATGTAACCAAAAAAACACAGTTTTTGAAGAACGAAAAAAAAACATAGCTGTCATCTCAACAAATATTTATTATAATTTAATATTTATATTATATCTAAACAGTAACATAATATATATAACTGAATAGACGAATGCTAATAGTTTAAAATAAATAAATGTATAGACACCAAGCTGTACACGTTCAGTTTAAATCAGAATTTTATCAGACCTACCAGCTTATGTCATCTCTATCACTACTTATTTCATAAGAAAAGCTGGCGTGCAATCTACATTGGATCAAAGAGCATTGCTGATTATTTTTTATATGATGGTATGAGCAATGTATGGAGAAGCAAGATACTGAATTTTTGTGACGGAACGCCACTATATAATATTTAGATTAATTGGTTTAGAACTAAATGACAGCAAATGCGAGATTTTTTAAATGACGTTTCGGACAAAATTTCTACTATTTCTAAATTCAATTCCATAGCTCCCACCATCAAAATTTTAGAAAAAGACTTTACGTCTCCTCGGGTCCCCAATTCTAGAAGATGCCTACACCTCATTAATAGAGGAAAAAATTCAAAATTTTAGTGACATTTCGGATCGCCTACTCAAATTTAATATACACTCGGCTTTCACTATTCTTCGGTACTGCCTATTCGTTCCAAAATTCACCCATGCCCTACGATCAATGCCATTTTTTAAACGTATAACAATTTTGAAAAAAATGGACAAAATCATAGAAAATACCCTCACCAAAATTTTAAATGTGGCCTTGGATGACCGAGCTTATAAGTTGTATAATAGTTATTTTAGTTTTATTGTATAATATTTATAAATTATTTCTTGACATGATTGTAAAATTATTTTTTATTAATGTAAATATTAGCATAGATTTAAAATACATTAAGTGTAAATTGAACAAATAAATTCGAATGCTCACCAAAAAAATGAATGTAATTCGTCAATTACTTTGGACATTAAAAACAATATTGTTAAAGAGGCTAAGCACACATATACGCCAAATATAGTAAGAAACTGCATAGACGAAGTAATGGAGGAGTGTAAAAAAGAATTTTCAAATCTCGGACCTGTTCAGAAAATATTTGAAAGTTATTTGGATAAATTTTCTAAAAAAATATCAGCAGATGACCTACCAATTTTTACAAATAAAAAAGATGGATTATAGATGAGATTATGCACGTTGCAAATTTTTAAAAGTTGACAAAACAAGATGTAATAATTTCAAAGATATAAAGTTACCTGATCATATTGTCAAGGATTTCTTATTATATGATGATGGTATCGATCACAAGATTATAGTATTTGGCACTTCAGAAGCAAAAAATATTTTAAGACTGTTGACACATTTTAGGGTGATGGTACATTTAGAGATGTGCCAAGCCCAGTTTTGAGCCCAGCCGAGATCTGCATGGATAGTGCAAACTTACTGGGCAAATTTTGAAAGTACCGTCTGCAAGGAAGATTTTTATTTGAGCTAAGAGTTTTGCTTCTTTACTGCAAAAAATTAATACACGGACACCCTCTTCCCCGTCGTTGTAATCCGCCAACATGAATTTTGAAAACGGCGCAGGTATTTCTACTGAATTTACGCTGTCATTTAGGTAGCTCATTTTCTTAACTTTATTTAATTTATTTCTCCTTCTGTAAATCGATGACTTAATTTGATTAAAGCTGGGCAACTCTTTAATGAGGTCTGTTCCCGTGTATTTTAAAGCAGCCACTGTTTTCTTGTACACTGCCGTACCGGCAAAGGTTTTACAGCCAGTTATCATTTCATCAACACTATTATGGACTATAACGGACATGACTTCTTTGTTAGTATCAGCAATGCAGGTAGTGTTATGATTCACATGTTTAATTATTTTCTTATCATCCTAAAATCTGAAACACAAATACAGTAGATATAAAAAGATCCTTGTGCGATTTAGATCCATACCATGAATTATTTAACATAAATTACTTCGGAAGTGTTCCGCAGCATTTCGTTTTTTTGTACATTGCACATCTCCATAATGTTTGTAAATTTTTATAATTTGAGAGCTGGTAATACTCGAAGCCATTGTCCAGTAACACGCGACCGCGACCGCGTCTTATTGTGCTAAACGCACTCATAAAACTATCAACAACAACCCTTTTCTATATATTATAGCCCTCTTCAAGATACTCTTGAAACACTTGAAATAAAAAAAATTAAAAGTGACATTTACGTCAGGAATCAAATGAAGAATAAATACCTCAAGTGGCCAGTACTTAATAATTGATTACATGGAGAATATATTGATTACATGGATAGATAGTTTGAATCACAAGGTTCGTAGCGACCTACGCAACAAAACAGTTCTGTGGACAGAACTAATGGGAAAAAAATACCAGAAGTTCTGCCAACAGAACTACTCAACAGAACAGGTGGGAATTGCTTTCCTATTTGTTCTGTGGACAGAACTAATGGGAAAAAAATACCAGTAGTTCTGCCAATAGAACTACTCAACAGAACAGGTGGGAATTGCTTTCCTATTTGTTCTGTGGACAGAACTAATGGGAAAAAATACCAGTAGTTCTGTTAACAGAACTACTTAACAGAACAGGTGGGAATAGAGGATTTTATCAACTTTATTCCTTGCACATTGATTTGTCGAATGAACATGATACTGTCAACTTTGTGCCGATTTTGTATGTGCTTTTGCCAAACAAAAGCGAAACTACATACGTACGCCTATTCAAAATTATGAAAGGTCAAATATATTTACAAATGCAAGTTTATCACTGCAATTATGAAATTGCGGCTATAAATGCTAAAACAAGTGTACGGGATACACTTGTTTTAGTAGCATACAAGTGTTTTAGTAGTACTTAGTTAGTATACAAGTCAGAGGTTGCTTTTACCACTACACAAATACTATTTGGAAAAATAAGAAAATTGGACTTTACGATTCTCCAGAAGGTGTCCACTTGACGAAACTTTTTGCAAATTTGGCTCTTCTTCCTACAATCATATTTCCAGAGGCATTTCTTGCGATTTGTGAAATGGCGCCAGATACTTCCGAATTTAATAATTTTAAAAATGATTTTGTGAAACAATGGATGGAGCTATGTAGTAACATACCACATTTTCTGTTCGTACTACAAATTCCATTGAAGGGTGACCAACCCATTGGGCGGTCCTAGACAGAGATAGACGCTTTCCTGTCTGCACGGCCTCAACTTAGCCCAAAATCTTTTGTCGGATTCGCTGGGATTTGAACCGGCGCCTCGCCGAATCGTGCACAAACCACACCCTCGACCGCTAGACCACGGCAGCTGTGACGCCGATTGCAAAACAATCATCTACTACAACACTGCACGCTACGAAACCTCTACGTCACCGCTGCGAACCAACCGTGTGCGGTGGGCTACGTGCTACGACGGAACTCATCAGCTACGCACGCATACGGGAACTGTCTACGCACGCTTTGTTTACATAATCCGGCACTTGTATTATTTGTAAGTAACTCACAAGAACATTACAAGTAAAATATAAGCAACAATACTTACACCCTCATCTAACTACAACTGGGGTAATTTGTGATTATGTCGCTCCAACGAACACCTCCTAAAACATCAGTTCCAGCTTCTATTGAACATACACAGTCTGAATCAGACTTAAATTCGTTGCAACTAACAGATATCTCCTTTGTAAACATGAATCGTAGTAAGCGCCCGCGCCATACCCAATCTCCCGAAAGGGAAGTACACGATCTCAAGGAAGATATCATGGGGCTGCTTAATACATGGAAAGCCGATTTTGATTCAAAACTCAACGAAATGTGTACCAAACAAAACTCCCTGATCGCCAAACTATCCACTGAAATCTCGGAGTTAAAAACCCAAACCCAGAAAATTAACAAATCAAACGACGAAATAGTAACATCAATGTCCTTCACATCACTAAATCACTTGAGGGACACGAGAGGCACAATCCGATCAGTAAAGGTCTATGAAAGCGGTTAAAATCCAACAAAACATTATTAATTTCTAAGAGTCGCGCGCGCGGCCGCCATTGCTGATTCTAGTTCAAAACGGAAGACAAGATGCGGCTATTTCAACCATTGGCGGGGCGAAAACTATTGTTATCTCACTTTAGAGGTAGTGCGGGAGGGAGATGGGTATAGGGAGCGTGTGTTCAGTGTCAACCAATTGAGAGACGATTTGAATTTACTACTACTGGCGCAAACACTCACTATTACCAGAAAGGGTTTTTAAATAAAAACTAGAAATGTCCTTGTTCCCTAGACTTAGTTGATGTGTGTATTTTTGATATCTTGGTCAACTGAGCCCACATTCCGCTGAGCCCGCGGGCTCAGTTGACCACGTTTGTTTTTTTTTTGGGAGTTACTTACCCACTAACTAGCCAACTGGTCCAGCGGGCCCAGTTAACCACTTGCTACGGTTAAGGGTCTACTTAGCCCGTGGGCTCAGTTAACCACTTGCTACGGCTAAGGGTCAATTCAGTCCACACCAATAATAATTAGTCATAATTATCCGTGCAGGAAAAGTTTGCATAACATGATGTCATAATTTATTATTACTGTCCGGAAAGAGATTGCCTTACATTCTTAATTACTTATTTACTGTCATCACATTAGGTATTTGTCATAGTCTTTGAACTGTCATTGAATTCTTGTTCTCTCTTGATAATTACATTGAAAATTGTGAAATCAAGAAAAATGAATAATAAAGTAAGTGCACTCGTAACATCTAGTTCAGATACTTTAGAATATGTATCTTCGCAACGAGGAGGTCGTATTATGTTAAAATCAGGTTACCGTTACCGTTTCAAAAGACAATATAAAGATGCTACTATTTTATGGAGATGCGTAAATAGTAAGTCCTGTTATGCTTCCGTAAAAACAAACAGTGAAGAATCACTTATCGTTCATGAAACTACACATAACCATGAACCCGAATTTGCTGGTAATGAAATTAAAAAGTATATGGACAGTATGGATAAACAAGTTGTAAATGACTTAACTACACCCATTTCACATTTATATGATGACATTAATAATAAAGTCAAAGATACTGGATTAGACATAATAACAAAAAAATGCCTAGTTTCGAAAATATGAAGAAAAAGTTATATCGGAAACGTTACGCAGCATTAGGATTAAAAAAAAGCACTTTTCAGAAAGCTATTAATGTTGTTGTTCCTCAAAAAATTTCTTATTTATTATTTGCTGATTACAAGTACAATAGTACTAATAGAATATTGATATTTTCTTGCAATGAATTACGAAACTTTGTATCCCAATGTAAAGAATTTTATATTGACGGGACCTTCAAGTCATGCCAAAGAAACTTTTATCAACTTGTAACAATGCATGCTGATTTAGGAAGCGACAGAGAACACATCAAAGTTGTGCCAGTGTTATATGCATTGCTACCAGATAAAAAAGAAACCACTTATGAGATATTGTTCAACTTAATAAAAAGCCAAGTTCCTGATTGGAATCCGACTCGGATTAAAATAGATTTCGAAAAGGCCCTTATGTCTGCATTACTTAATACTTGTCCTGGTGTTCAATTAGATGGATGTTTTTACCATTTCACAAGATGTCTGTGGAGGAAGGCAAAGGAATGCGGCCTAAGTAAGACAAAATTGGGAAAGGTTTATATCAAGCGGTTATCTGCTATGGCACATTTACCTTTTGAGGAGTTACTAGACGATTGGATGTACGCATTGCAGGAAGGTCCTAAAACGAAAATAGCAAATATTTTCAATCAGTACTTTTTTGATACCTGGATGAACCCAAAATCAAAATACTTTGCGACGTGGACTTGTTACAGACAATTCAACCGCACGAATAATGCAATTGAAGGCTGGCACAACAAAGTTAATAAGCTTCTTAAACCGAAACCGAATATTTTACAACTCCTGGTAGTAATAGAACGGTTAATGAAAAAAGATGTGAACAAAGTAAGAAGCAATGACTTCACTAAAAGAAGAAATGAAATCATTGAAATAAATGATAAAATTAATGAAATATTAACGGACTTTGAAAATGGAAAAAAAAAATTTAGAATTGTGTATTGAGCATTTAAGAATGAAGTTTTCTTTTTGGATCGATTGAGTGGATCGCAGAATGACATTGCATTAATAAATATAGCTAGTTTGTAATTGGTTATTTAGGTTTAGGAGAAGAAAATAAATTTCAAATAAAAAACGATTCGTTGCTTGCTTAAATGTTTTAATTTATGCAAAGTGAGCAGGAATTCAATGACAGATGCATATTATTTTGTTCGTATCCTGGGTGTGGGTGTGTGAACCGAATAGACCCTTAGCCGTAGCAAGTGGTTAACTGAGCCCGCTGGACCAGTTGGCTAGTTAGTGGGTTGAGTAACTCCCAAAAAAAAAACAAACGTGGTCAACTGAGCCCGCGGGCTCAGCGGAATGTGGGCTCAGTTGACCAAGAAATGACATTTTTGTTTATTAAATGCTTAATAAAAGAATACAAGCATTATGAGTACAAAATCAAAAGCATTTTGTTCAATCCGGTGAAACAAATAGTGATTTAGTAAGAAACAATATTTCTGCAATTTCATTTCTAAAAAAAATTGTGTATATAAAACTGAAATACTAGAAGGCCTCCGATTTAGTATTTCAGTTATATAATTTTATTAGAAATGATTATTAGTTTTATTAAGTTTAATTTTATTTCAAAATGATAAATAATAAATGATGATTAGTTTTCTTATGTTCAATAATGATAAATGTACGTAAGTTTAATTTAGAGCTAAATAAATATTTTAAGACAACAATTTTTTATTATTATTACATTTTAGCACTTTTGACTTTAAGCACTATAGTCATTTTAGCACTTTGGTATCATGGACAATAGTACAATTGGTCATTATGATATTGGTCTTTTCAGCACCATGGTAATTTTAGCACTATGGTCATTTTAGCACCTTGGTCATTTCTCCCCGAAAAATAGTCAAATAAACAAAATCGTCAACGCAGCATTGCAGAATGAAATTAGCGTGGTTGATTGCTTAAAACGGTTGTGCAAAGTAAATTTTATATTTAAAACGATTAAAGACGTTAACATTTCTGTCTCTAATTAAAAGTGCGTTACTTTATTGTTTTTTATTTTCTTTACACCTGTACTTCTGTCGTATAGCTAATCCGTCGAATCCACGAATCTGTCGAGTAGCGAATCTGCCGAGTAGCGAATCTGCCGAGTAGCGAATCTGCCGAATTCACGAAACTATCCAATCCACGAATCTGTACAATACCGAAAAAAGGAAACACACACTGAGTTCCGATCGGAACAACTAGTTGTTCAGTTTCATTGGTCGGAGCGGAAAAAGGGGATCATTTAGATAACTTTTATACAAAGACTTCTTGCAGTCTTTGTCGTTTTCTGATTTAGTCATTCTAACGATTAGGTAAATTTATACATACAATTAGTTATGTCGTTAGGGTCGAAAATTGCATGTGTTTTTCAAAATCGCTAAGCTACGTCAAATCAGAATCGCACGAAGTTTTCGACATTAATGACATATCTATCTTCCCGTCTGCCGTCGTAATTACAAATGCAGAAATCGACATTTTTCCGAATTCCTGTTTTCATCGAAAATGGAGAATTAAGAGACACATATCTAACTTATGGTAAAAAAAAAAATTAAAAATATATTATGGAAGTTAATAAAATTGTAAGCCAAAAATGCAGCATTCGTATGTTTTTACGGGGTGTTTTTTTTATACCACTAAGTTGGCAGACAAGCACACGGCCCACCTGATGGGAAGCGGTTACCGTGTCCATGGACGTATGCAACACCAGGGGTGTGTGTCACACTCGCGCTGCCGACCATGAAGAAACCTTCTGATGCCCCTCTTGAAGAACCCCATATTGTAGGCGCTTGGGAAAACCGCAGCAGGGAGGTCATTTGTTAAGCCTTTTCGAAATTCAAATGCAGTAAATGTTTAATACTGCATTTGAGCATAGTCTTAATAAAGTGATTTATGGTCCTTCGATCTGTTAGGACTGATTTCTATAATGTACTGATCTCTTAATGAACAAAAATCAAAATCATATTTTCGCAAAATGACTGCTTTTCTAAATGACTTTGTTTTAGAATGCCAGAAACTCATATTATCTGACAGAAAAGGTACATTCGTGATATTAAATTAAAAGCAAATATCTACCACAATATTAAATTTGAAATATGTTCAGTTTTTATGATGTTGGAATTGGCAAATTGTTGAATTCGCAAAATTTTTAATCCCTAAACTCGTTGAATGCGAAAATGTTGTCGGCATCGAACCCGCGATCTATCGAAGCACGAACCACCGCGCTATCGACACTTGTTGTTAAATATCTAACTATACTAGTGCGTATACATACTATACTCCTTTACGTTCCGGTCCAGGTCAGTAGTGTGTAGTGTATTTTTTTCCCGTTGGTCAGATCAGCTTAGGATTTAGTAAAGTACTGCTAAACACAAAATTCGAATCTTCCACTTCTTGTAAATACATAGTCATTTAAATAGGTTTTATTTGTGATATTATGGAGTTTGTTGACACTGGTTGAAACTCTTTGCAAGTTCTTTAACAAAATTTTCCTGTTTGTCATTGTCAATCGCATCAGTTACCAAAGTAAAGTACCGTGTTTAAAAAAATGGATTTTAACTTTATAAACAGAAAGGGAGGGGTTCTTTTGCTGTACAATGGTTATCAATACTATAAAAACAAAACGTACACAAACGGAAATGAATATTGGCTTTGCGAACAGTTCAAAAGAAAACGATGCCTGGGATCTGTGACGATTCAAGTGAGTAAAGGGGCTTGTAACCTTAAGGCGGGTTTGTTACTTTTCACATTATTGACCATGATTCCATCTCAATACCCGAGTGTAGCTATGTATACACATGCTCGTGTACACATGGGTCTCACCTGCTAATTTCTACATTTTTCAGGACCGCGTTATACTTATTAAGTCAAAAAATCACACCTGCGTTCAAGATGTTGGCAAAAATGACGTAGAACTTTCATTCCATAAAATGCGGGAACAAGCTTGCAAAGAGTATCAACCAGTGCCAACAATTTATAAAAAGTGTGTTTCAAAACTAAAAGATTCCGGCTTACACTTAACAAACCATATACCAGCTTTTGAATCTATTAAAAGTACGGTGTACCGTCATCGAAATAAAGCAGTTTCCAAACTTTTTCACGAAAACCCTATTGATGTTGAAGTGCCGGACGAATTTCGAGATTTCATATTGGCTGATTTTATTGATCAGGAAATGCGTATAATTATTTTTTGTACGCCGCAATCAAAAGAATTTTTAAAACAAATAAACCATTTTTTTGTGACGTAACATTTAAAAGCGTTGCCTTTACATCATTTTCGCAGTTATATAGCATCCATGGTGATATCGGAAGTAGCATTGACTCCACTAACATTATACCACTAATATATGTATTGATGTCCCACAAATCAGAGCGAGCCTACATCAGTCTTTTTAGCATGCTACGATCACAACTGCCGTACATGGAACCAAAACAATTCACCCTGGATTATGAAGTCGCTGCTTCTAATTCATTGAAAAAAGTATACCCTGATGCGGAAATAAAAGGTTGCTATTTTCATTTTACCCATAATGTGTGGAAGCAAGCAAAAAAATTTAAATTGACAAATCAAAAAAAACAAAACGCATAATTGCACTTTCGGGAATTTTGCCATTGCTACCGCCACATTTAGTGGACGAAGGTTGGCAGTATATATTTAATGATGCTCCCGATTCAGCTGACATAAAACTATTTATAAAATATTTTGAAAAGCAGTGGCTAGAGAAGTCTAATTTTAAACAAATTTGGTCTGTTTTTGGGCAGAGGCACAGAACCACAAACTCTTTGGAAAGTTGGCATAAAGAGTTAAATAAAAAAATAACAAGAAAAGGACCCGGAATTATCAACTTACTGCGGATTTTACTGAAAAATGATTTTAGTAAAATCACAAATAAACGGACGAAAAAAAATAAAGTGAGAGACGAATTCATAATGGATTCACAAATTAAGTTAACTAATGGAGAATTAAACGTCGGTCATTTTTAGAACGCTTAAGATAAAATTGTAATTATTATATTATTTAACTTTGCCAAAGTTAAATAATACGATAATAAGCGAGTGCGCAGAAGCTGTTGAACAAAAACAGTCTGCGTACCGCGCTTGGGTAAGGGCGCGCGCCACGCGCCATCCCAATCTGGGCCACTTCAAGGCGCGTACAACAGAGCCACAAAGGTCTGTAGAAGGGCCTAAGTCAGAGCGGATGCCCTGCGCATAGCGCAGCTTGGTCAAGAGCTAGTGATGCATCCCACGAGAAGCCGTGGCTACTGGCGACTGGCTAAGGCCATGCAAGCCAACTTCTGTCAGCCTTCGCTGCCTCCGCTGCGTAACCCTGATGGATCCCTGGCCCATGAGCCGCAAGAGAAGGCAAATCTGCTGGCTAATCTCTTTGCGGCCAACTCCCGAATCGATGATTGTGGTACGCAGCCACCGAGACTACCCGACAGAGACCACGCGATGCCTGATATCCATATCAGGCAACGCGATGTCCGTGCAGTGCTGCAATCACTCGATGTCTGGAAAGCCAGTGTTCCGGATGGTATTCCAGCGTTAGTTTTGCAAAAATGTGCAGCGGAGTTGTCTCCAATGCTTACGCACCTGTACCGGCTGTCCTACAGTTTGGGTACAATGCCTTTGCCTTGGAATGAGGCGAATGTTCTGCCGATTCCCAAGAAGGATGATCGCTCGGAGCCAGCCAACTATCGACCCATAGCCGTCACCTCAGTGCTGTGCAAAGTGTTCGAGCACATAATTAACAAACAGCTCATGCGGCATCTATAGGATCACTCCTTAATTAATGACCGGCAATATGGCTTCAGGCCGAAACGGTCAACGGGTGATCTTCTAGCATACGTTACCCATCTTTGGGGTGAGGCTATGGACAAGGCACGGCGAGTCACTGGCAATTAGTCTTGACATCGCCAAAGCTTTCGATAGAGTCTGGCACAAATCGCTTCTTTCCAAGCTACCTGCCTTTGGTCTACCTTCTAGGCTGTGCAACTGGGTTGCTAGCTTCCTGCAGGGGCGCCGTATTCGCGTCCTTTGTGACGGACGAGCTTCGGAGTTTCTGCAGGTAAATGCTGGCGTGCCCCAGGGGTCTGTCTTATCACCCACTCTCTTTCTTCTGCATATCAACGACATGCTGTCTACCGGCAATGTATCATGGACATCCTGCGGCCAAGCAGTCAGATGTCGCAGAGAAAAGGCAGCTTCTTGTCACTGAGCTTGACGGGATCCTGAATCACATTTCTCAATGGGGCTCTAAGAACCTGGTTGAGTTCAATGCCAAGAAGACACAGGCATGTGCGTTTACAGCAAAAGTATCTTCTTTCCTTCCCCTCCCCACTCTTCAGAGCACGCCACTGCCACTGCAGGACAATCTCAATATCCTAGGTATGGATGTTCGCTGCAACCTGAACAACAAAAATTACATCGAAAGCATCATCAAAACAGCCTCACGAAAATTCCGAGTCCTGAACAGAGTGAGACGATTTTTCACGCCGGAGCAGCGGTGTCTTCTATACAAGACACAAATTCGCTCCTGTGTGGAATACTGCTCGTATCTCTGGGATGGTTCAGCAAAGTACTTACTAGATGCTCTCGACAGGTAGCAGCGACGTGCGGTCCGCATCATTGGGAATCCCGAGGTCACGAACACCCTAGAACCTTTACAGATACGTAGAGATGTTGCGTCCATGGCTGTATTTTACCGTCTGTACCATGGGGAGTGTTCTGATGAGCTCTTCCAATTAAGCCCACCCTCCCCTTTCCTACACAGGACAACACGTGCAGGTCTTAGATGACAACCGCACACGGTGCAGAACATACGATCAAGAACCAAGCTGTTGGGAGACTCTTTCCTCTGTGGCACCATTAAGGCCTGGAATTAATTACCAGCAAAACTGTATTTCATTGTACTTTTTTCTACGTCTTTTCCAGTTGTCAAATAAATCTGTCCAGTGGAAAAAACACTCCCGTTGGTCAGACTAATCTGACCATCAATCTAATCTAACCAATGGGAAAAACCGAAAATTTCGATTATTGACTCCACGATCTAAATGGGACTATCAGAATTCGTAAATCCTGTTGGACCCACCAATGGAGTCATGAAAACTCGAAAGTCCTGGTGGACCCATCAATCGAACTTTCCAATGGAACCAACAGTCCTAAACCTGAGAGTGTGTTTACCTGTTTACAAGGTATGTTAAAAATGATAAGAAACAAAGAGGTTTTTGTTTGTTTGATATATTAAAATTGTACATAATATAAACAAGTTTTTCTATTTTGTATTCATGTTATTAGATCCCATAATACAAGCATTGCTTAGGCCTTGTCCTAGGTGACCAACAAGTGCGACAACACGACGCGTTTCGACGCCGCGCGTAAAAATCAATACATTGTGTCCCCTCCGGAGCAGTACATTATACTCGCTCACAAGCATATTCGCAAAACATCATATTCTCATCACATGATAATCGTAAAATATCATTATTGTAAAAGACCATATTCGTAAAACACTACTAGTTAAAAACATCATATTTGAAAAAGTACACTAGGATCCATAAATAATGCCGACGCGGACGGTAACTTTATGCACCAGTACAAATGGTAAAATCTACAGTACTTATGAAACTTCTTAGAGAGTCCAGTAACTGGACGGTAAATTATGTCCTCTTATGAGGAATAATGACAATGTCATCGCTTAGTCCTATTTTGTAGGTAAGTTAGGTAGGTGATTTTTACCTCCTTTGTTGACTGGCCAACTACATTATTCTTCTTATTTATATGAATGACATAATAATAATGGTGATAGTGACATTTATCCTTTTCAATTATAAAGTGCCTGCATTTGTCTTGAAAATAGGTTAGAATTGAAAATGAATAAACAAAGTAATAGTGAAGTAAAATTCATAACTGGTCAAAAAAATAAACCGGTACTATTACATGGTGGCTACAGATGCAACCCTTACATGAAAAATAAATCTGGAACGACAAATTGGAGATGTTCAAAACAAAGGGATTGCCGCACCTCGATAACATTAAAAAGCAACAATGAGATTTTAAGACCTGCTAAGCACGTGTGTGATCCTCCTGATTTTATGCGTAATGAAATTGATGCAATTGTTGATAAGTGTAAAATAGAGATGTGTGAAAATTTTGAATCAGCTCAAAAGATTTATGAGAGGAACATATTAAATCACGAATTTAAGGGTCCGGAACATGACATACCTGCATTTTCGTCTGTAAAGGATTCTCTATACAGATCACGGAAGAGATTTTTAAGCATGAATTCCGCAACGGCAAAAAACTCAGTTGATGTTATACTTCCACACAAATTAGTGGAAGATTTTTTCCTATACGATGACTGCGACTCCTATAACAGAATTATATTATTTTCATATTTAAAACGAGAAGAGCTGCGTGAGTATTTAAAGTCTACTACATGTCTCTACGGAGACGGTACTTTCAAAATTGTGCCTACACCTTTCTATCAGCTGTACAGTTTGCATGTGGACGTAGCACGAAACGAAGATACGGTAAATTTTATACCAATCATATTTGCTCTTCTACCAAATAAGCAACAAAGAACGTACGAATGGTTTTTCATGATACTGAAAGACCAATTTGGATTGAATCTGACCAAATACAAGTGCGACTATGAAATGGCCGTGGTTCAAGCTATCAAACAAGTTTTTTCGTCTGTGAATGTTACAGGCTGTTACTATCATTTCTGTAACGCTGTATTCAAGAAGAGCAAGGAATTAAATGTCGAAGATTCAGATATAAACCGAAATATCGTACAATATTGTACACTTTTGCCTCTTTTGCCATCCAAAATGATACCAAATGCATATTTTTCCATAATAGAAATGACATCAAATTCGCCAAAAATCAGAAAATGTCTTGATTATTTCAACAGTCAATGGACAAAAAAAATCAGCAGTGATATTCTAAGTTCTTATGACCAGAAAAACCGAACAACAAATGGAGTTGAAGGATGGCATCGCCGCATAAATACGAAAATTCCAAAAAAGCCAACCATGTATATCACTTTTAAAAAAAGAAAGCAAATTCCAACATATTAAACTGAAAAGAAACAATTTACATTTCACTGACGTAAAAAGGAGGAAAAAAATAGTAGAAAAGAATAAGAAAATATCAGGCATAGTCAATGATTATGTGAGGAACGATTTTTTAGTTCAGGAGTGCCTTAAGCGATTAAATGCAGTGAGATACGATTAAATTTTTCATATTTTTTTTCGATTTACTTAGAGAATAATAATTTCATTTATCCTAAGCGTACTTGTGTTTTGTTTGCAATGTAGGTAATTAATTAAATAAGTTCTTCTGTAATTAATTAAATATGATTTTCATTTCAAGAAAAAAATGTGTCGTTGACTGTACATTGAATTATTTGCGAATAGCATGTTCTGTGATTATCATGTTATTCGACTATCATACTGTAGGAATATCATGACGCGATAATATCATAACACGAGAATATGATGTTTTGCGAATATGCTTGTGAGCGAGTATAATGTACTGCTGACGAGGACTCAACCCTTCAGACTTGTTTAAACAACTTGTTACAAGTGTCATGGAGCCTCCTGAAGTGATAACCTCTGTCAAGGAAAAACCGTTGACAGGAATATGGGAAACATTCAAGTTAAGATTACGAAAAACATCCTCAAACACAACAGAAGGTGAGACATCCAAATCCTTCTCTGTACTACATTTTAACAAAAACAATGCACATGTTCATGCTGAGAGGACAAAGATAAGCAGGATCCCAACACCTGTAGACAACCCTTGAAGCCCCAAACAAGAACAAGACAGAGTCACGGTGTCCGCAGTCTACCCTTATCAATTCAGAAAAACCAATAATCAACAATATTTGTGAGAAATCTCATTTGTTGACCCATATCTGAATCCCTTCATGATTAACCAGGTCACCTCCCTGTCTCTTTATCTCTTTCTCATCTTCTGTCATTTTCTGAGGCCATCTCAAGCAAGTTGGCATCTGAAGAGAAGGAACTCAACTCTTATTATAAAGAAATTCCCTGAGAACTTCTTAGGCAGTCCTCGACATCTACTCACCATCAGTGATAATCTCTGTGAGTTGAAAACATCTTTATCTCTTGGATTAATCTGTTGTCCTATTCTTATGATGGTAACCCCTTTAGGGGAGAGATTCCATCTAAATTTGGCAGAGACAATAGCCTTATCTACCACCCCTTTGTCATTAACAGGTCCTTATTGCATGCCTTGGGAAAAAGTGTCCAAAAAGTTCTCATACCCAGGAGATTATAAACTTTGTCAGGCATTACATTGTTATCAACGTGCGAGATTATCTAAACTCTGCAAGTTGGGATGTTTGTACTGCAGCTCACCATGCCGGTCCCATTTCTATTCTCCCTATTTTTCATTGGGATGGTCTTAACTGTCAAACGAGGTAGGACACGGCGGTATATCCGCCCGATTGAGCAGTCCGACTGGGGAAGTACCTCCGCCCTACAGAATACTGCGGTTATAATAACTTCGTGTTGTGTTCCCAGCGGTGAGTAGGGTAGCCAGAGCTCACTGGAGAATTTGTGCCGTCAGTGGGAAGACTAAAGGCTTGTCCTGATTTGTCTTCTACTGACGGCACAGAAACTCTGTACTTACAGGGTTGGCAGCGCGACTGTGACTCCTCTGGTGTTACAGACGTCCATAGGCCACGGTAACTACATTCCATCAGGTGGGCCGTGTGCTTCTCTGCCAACTAAGTGGTATAAAAAAAAAAGGCTCTGTCCCAGTTTTCAAGTCGATTGATGTTGACATGGTTTTCTGGAAAGAAGCATTGAGAGGTAATTACCATACTTACCATAGATGGTCATTCTACACATATAATTATTCCTCTCACATGGACTCATCATTATTGATAAGTGCATTACAAACAAAGACACCCTGGTTTTTATCAAAAGACCAATGTGATGGTATGATAGAAACTCTGACCAGGTTCTAAGTCTTATCCAACGGGAACTGTGCAATTAGGTGTAGTTTCTGATCCTCTGGTGAGTCATTATGAGACCAAGTTGGTAGCCAAACTTGACATCGTCGATCTTGATGAGATAAACAAAATATATGTAACCCATGTCCCTTACACCCTTTTGATTAATAGTACAACAGTTGTGTGTCCTCATAACAAAATTAGGGAAATTCTGATAGATGTTCACGCCATTGAGAAGGGTATATGCAACTTGATTCCCTATATGAGTACTAAAGCGGAGGCAGAGTTAAGGTTGAAAGATGGTGCAGCTTGGATTTACTTCCAATCCTATGAGGACAACCTTATGATAAAGTCACATCAGATTCATCTATATCCTGACCCTGCAGCCTCTGGGTACCTCCACACAGGGACTAATCAACAACTACATAAACTGAACAACACAGTTTGGATAAGTGTTGAGTATAGGGGTCGCGCTCTCACCGTGATGGATCTAATGTATGTAGGCAGCTAGCAAGAAGGAACCATATCTCCTTTTCCTCTTCATAATCACAACAGATAAACCTCCCAACCAGCAAATTCACTTAACTGCTCCGGAGGGATTGTGTCCTACGTGGCGTCGCGTGAAAACGTCATTTGATGTATGGAAAAATATGTCACGCATCGCGTCGCGTTGTCGCGCTGTCGGACTTGTCGCTCACCTAGGACAACGGGTAAGTTTGCGGTAGATGGCGTTGTGTGTGAACATTATTTATTTTAAAAAGTGTTTTATTCATATTTTTTTATTTGATTGCGTCAAAGATGTCGAATCTCTCCAAGAGAGTATAACTTGACAGAATTTAGTGTGTTTTGGGACTAGAACGTTGTGGAAATCCGTTTTTACGTTAATCGTGTAATTTGGTACAATTTAGTGTATTTTGGGAATGAGACTTTATGAGAAGAAGTTTAAATGAGACCAGGTCCATTTGAAATTTGATCTTATTGGCAATAGCTTAAATTGAGACCCGTTATTTTTGGTGGTAAGTCCATTCGGGTTTCATCACATATGAGAAAAGGTCTTTTAGGTCTTAGGTCGTATTAACCTATAGTGTATTTCGAGGTTAGTTCCAAACAGCCCGGAAACAAATCTTGTTCTACTACAAAATTGCCAATCAATACAATAAACATGGAAGTTAAGATTTTAAAAATTTTAGACAGTTACGCGACAGTAGATTATCGCCTTTCATTAACCTTTGGTATAGGATCCTCACATACACGATCGAATGTGTACGCTACTGATCCTTATCATAAAATATCCCCGTCTTATTTTACGATTTTAAGCTGTATTTGTAAACAAATAAAGCACATATCGTTATGAAAATTAAGTGAGTGAATGAACAACCATAAAACAGAAAAACTTCTACATCTCATTCAAATGTTTGACAAGTAAATACCTGTTGAATTTAGTCCTCAACCGTTACGACTACGCGAGTGTCGCTCTTTGAAAAAAGGGATTCTTTAGTGATTATTCATTGAATTTGGTAAGTAAACGCTAAACTTATTGTTTTTTCAATCACATACGTTCAATTTTGACGAGTAACAATGTTTTGCTTTCCAATTATTAGCATTACAAAGTGACCCATAAGTTTCGAATCAACATCTCTCTTTCAATAATTTTGTTGTATTATCGGGCTTGTATTTTTTTCGTAATTCATGTATTTTGTTGGAAATTTTATGCATATTCTGAATTTTTACTCCACGATACAAAATAATTCCCAAATATTTGTCTAAATGTATACTTTCTAAAATGTATAACTGAGTCAACTGAAAAACGCACTCACACATGCGTAAGTTCAAAATGGCGAATATGTATACGTACATGATTACTGTCATTTTGTATTCTGCTGTGTATGATACTGATCCAGACAGATATAGGGGATGTTACTTTTGACTGAAGACGTAAAATTATAAATTAGTACTTAGACAGATATCATAAAAAGGAAAAGGTTTTTAATTTTTTTTTTAAATAAATGATCATGATTACACAATTATTTCACACCGTTTTAGGTAAAAATGGATCCTACTTTACAAAGTCCTACCGTTGGTCGTCCTTTGATTTTGGCAAGACCCGTGGAGATCACTCCTGGTGGTTCAATAAATCTAACCCAGGATAATGTTCTGCTAATAAGAACTGATTCTGGACGATTTCATGTAAGCAATGAACCAACTATTTTGTGCTTTGGTGTGTACCTTTTTTAGTGTATATTTTTATTCGGCTCTTTATTTTACAGCATCATCGACCCGAAACCTTGTCAGTCAGCGAAGGGATTGAGGTGGAGGATTCATATACCTCAAGGAGACGCCGGCGTTGTCTGTTCCCTGAGGAGAATGTATGTATAATGTTAATACGTTGCTAATCCTGACAATTTAACTGTAATAATATTTGATAAATTAGTTGTAAAAAAAGCCCTGACCAGTTAACCTGAAACGAGAATTATTTTTCTAGTTTACGACCGTACTGGAGTGCCTTCAACATAATAGGTAACCTGTATATAATTGTATGTATGGAGATTTTGACATAAGTACTATGCATGATAACTTGGCTCAGTTGCACTCTATCCTCTAATGCTAAGTCCGAAATGCTGGGTGTCACTGCTATCTACTAACAATGACAAAATGTATTACTTAATCGTTGCGGGTTTTATTGCATATTTGGTTTTGTTATGTATGGTTTCTGCTTTAACTGTTGTAATGATATGCGGGGCTTTGGATGTTTGAGTTGAATGTTTCTTTCTAGGATGTAATTGATGAAGGTGAAATTTTTGGAGAAGCTCTCGCTCGAGATTTAGAGGTAGAAGTAGATTCGGGCAGCGAGATTGAAAATGAGGAATTCACAGAAGAAGAATTGCGGGAGTTGCTCCAAGAAGGAATTGAAGAAGATGCTCAAGAAGTGTATCAAAATCCAGATCATGATCACTTCTTCTGGGAGGAGGACTATGAGTCGTTTCTTGGTCAAAAAGAAGAGTTCCATGAACTGGCTGGTCCGAAAATTGAAGGGACAGCTCCAATCGATTTGTTCCTTCAAATTTGGGACGAGCCAGTTATGTCCATGATAGTGGAACAAACAAATCTATACGCGTGGCAGACCATTGTATCCGCATCTGAAATAGGTATCTCCACTCGGTCACGACTTAATGACTGGGTGGAGGCGTCTATTTCAGATATATATAGATTAATGGCGATGTTCATATTAATGGGTATTTGCTACCGTGCCCGTATCGATGAATATTGCACTTCTGACCCATGGTTACACTAATTGGTTACACTGGTGTAACAACGGAGCACACTTTTAATCCGTAGTTACACTGATGTAACAACGGAGCACACTTATGATCCGTAGTTACACCAGTGTAACAACGGAGCATACCTATGATCGGTAGTTACACTACAACTTATTTACAATACTGGCCGCCTAGATTCTACGATAATTAAGATAAAATATTATTCAATGTCACATTGACTTGTGCAATGCCCTTTCCGACACTACATGTGGAAATAAATATACCTAATGGATAATTTTAAAATAATCAAGCGCAAGGGTGGACAAGTGCTTTTATTTGACGGCCGGCAATATTACAGACACCGCAAATATGCTAATAATTCGTGGATCTGGTACTGTAATAACAGACGTAAATTTAAGTGTAGGTACTGGTTCTCTCACTTTACTGGTAAGTGGAGTTACATCTACATGAATAATTTGATTAAGTCCACATTAATGCATAATCAGCCAACGGTTTTTAAGTTTAACTTAATGCTAATTTATCTTTTAGGACGCCAAAATAATTAAATCTGTTGAACACAATACGTCACCATCCGCATCAGGTCACTGTAAGCAAGATGAAGAGAAAAACGATGTTGCACTAACTATAGATAAAATTAAAAATGAAAGCGCAATATCTAGTGAACCAATTCCAACAATTTTTAATAGTTACGTTAATACCTTACATGTTTCAGGACTTAATTTTATCACGTCCATACCTGCATTTCCGAATGTCAAACATGCCTTATATAATGCCCGAAAAAAAGAGCAGCAAGTTACAAAATTGATTTATAGTAATCTGGATGAAGTTGAAATACCAACTCAATAAAGAGACTTCCTGTTAGCAGAATTTATTGAAGATGGTACTCGAATACTTGTGTTTTGTAAAAATGAGGTCAAAACAAACATAGGTAAAATAAAAGAGTATTTCGGAGATGCTACATTTTCAAGTATACCAACTCCATTCACTCAGTTATTTACTTTACATGGCGTACTAACTGATGATTCTTCAGCAGAAAATAACGTTATACCACTTGTATACGCTCTTATGAATGATAAAAAGGAAAGTTCTTACTTTGCACTGTTTGACATAATCAAGACCAACTTGGTAGATTGGAATCCATCAAAATTCCACAGCGAATTTGAGTTCGGGCCGGGAAACGCTTTGACAAAAATATTTCCTGATATAACTATAAAAAAGTGTTACTACCACTTTTCAAATTCTATTTGGCGCAAAGCTAAATCGTTAAATCTAAATAAAAGTAAACGCTGCCGTCGTGTCGTTGGATTGTATACCGCTTTAGCGATTTTGCCTCGAAATTTAATAGACGAAGGATTGAAATACATACAAATGCAAGCCACCGATAACGGTAACATGAAAAAATTTATAAGTTACATGAGGCGGACGTGGTTAAAAAATGACAATTACATTAATCAGTGGTGTGTTTTCAATGAACGCCACCGCACAAATAATGTTGCTGAAGCGTTTCATTCGAAATTAAATCGACTGATTAACAAAAATTACGTCACCATGAAGAAGCTGTTAAAAGTCTTACTTGAAAACAGCTCATTAGAGGTTCCAATTAAAAGAAGAAAAGAACACATTGAAAACGATACTTTTATCATGAACAAACAATTGGAACTATTGCATAATGAAATAACGGTCGGACATTATCTAGAGACCATGCGGTAAATTTTGTAGTTACTGTAAGGAAAATATTTTTATTAAGTTCTTTTTGTATATTAATTTTTTTCGCAGTTACTATAAGGAAAATGTTTTTTGTTTATTAACTTATTTCATTCATAACCGATCATAGGTATGCTCCCTTGTTACATCAATATAACTACCGATCATAGGTATTCTCTGTTATTAAATCAGTGTAACTACCGATCATAAGTGTGCTCCGTTGTTACACCAGTGTAACCAGTTAGTGTAACCTTGGGTCAGCGGCCGAATAGAAAGAAAGAAAGAAAGAAAGAAAGAAATTTTTTATTTTGCATCTCACAGTGTTATTAAAATACTTATGAACTATATTTACATCTAACCTTAACCTAGTATATCTCACACTGTGTGAACCCAAAATAGGGCCCCATCTCAGCATTAAATGCTACGCACACTGAGAGTATGCGCAGCGCTGGTTTTCAGATGGGGCCGCTAGGCAGCGCTGACGCCACGCTCATATATTTTAAAAATCCCGCGCAAACATTCCAGCCGCTTCGACGCTGTCATTGGTCACTGCACTGCAGCTTGGCTTGGGTTGCGTAAGACATTATTTATATGTTACAATATTTGATTTACATCACATTGTGATGTAACAATTATAATCAAAAGTTGCAATTACATATCCCCTCATTTGCAACGAGTAAGCCAGTTAGTGCAATGCAACGTATTTGCCCGTAAGTGCCGTGCATAATATGGTACCGATAATATTGTTGGTGACTATGGTGAGTGAATAAAGAAAAAACCGAGAAATGCGTAAATGAGAGTAATATATTGGCATACTGGCATTCTTGGAATGCCAGGTTTCAGAAAAATTATGTCACAGGACAGATTTTGGATACTAATGAAATTTTTACATTTTATAGATAATGACACATTAACGCCTATGATCCACGGACATGAAAAAAAAATTGCTAAAATTTCGTCTATTTTAGATTATTTGAATAATAATTTTCCAAAGAACACCTCGCAGGGAATTGTCAATTGATGAATCCTTACTCCTATGGAAAGGCCATCTCAGTTGGGTTCAATGTAGCCGAACTAAGGCGGCAAGGTTCGGTGTAAAAACATACGAACTGTGCGAGGCGTTCAGCGGGTATTGTTTAAAAATATCACTGTACTCGGGAATGGGAAGTACTTCACTAGCATCTGTAATGTGGTTCACGGCATCGTCTGCCAAAATAGCTATTAAATTGATGACCGATTATTTAGGAAAAGGATATACCATTTTTATGGACAATTTCTATAATTCTGTGCCACTTGCTCGTTTTTTCAAGCGGAATCGTACTGATGTCGTGAGGATCCTGAATAGGCGTCGTAATCAAACTCCAGATGTTATAAAAAATTTAAACGAACGGCAAATCCCCAGAGGTCAAGTGATAAGTCGGCACTGTGGTGATGTTTCTGTGGAGTCCTGGAAAGACGTACGTCTCGTCACCACAGTGTCGACATATCATAGAAATGAAATGCACCCTGGACGCCGAGCTGGACAACCGGTTTTAAAACCAATCGTGGTACACGAGTACAACAAATGTATGGGCGGGGTCGACCTAAAAGACCAAAAGTTGTCCTCTTATTTATTAGAGCGCAAAAGGGGCCTCAAATGGTATATAAAAGTGTTACGACGTTGTTGGAAGTGAAATAAATACCCGTTAACACAATAATACTTTTTACTTTTATTAAACATAAACAGTTGATTTTTCCAATAATAATGCCCCGAGACACCAAATCTCACCCCTTTTATAAACTCCACACTACACCTCTCCTCTCCTCGGCTCGCCCCTCCATCGCTCCCACCTCTCCGCACCAACACGTCACCAGTCAATGTTGCCATTTGTTTATTTCCGTTACAGTCGGCCATCCTGAAACAATTGCACCGCAATTGGTGCACACAATATGTTAACTCTCAAGTAAATCAATTAAATCGTCCCTAGTAACTACATCCTCGTCGCTACTACTTTCACTACAATCTGGGCCACTTTTGTATGCACGGAGGGCATCTATCTGCAGCCACTATGCCGGTGAACTTTTTGTAGCCACGCATACCCTCCACACTTCTGATTTCATATCTACCATTATTAAGAACCTGCTGAATGACATAGGGCCCAGAATACAAAACTTGTAGTTTGTTATTTACGTTTTTAACTTCCCCCCCAGAGGGCGCTTGTTTCCATAGAACTAAGTCTCCTTTATTGAAAACTTGTTCGGCCCTATGACGTTTATCATAACTTCGCTTCATCTTTTCTGCTCGCAACTTCAGTCGCTGAGAAGCATTTTTACGCTTTTCACTACTGGTTATATTTTGTTCATTCCCAACAAGGTTTGGCAAAAGTCTACCTCTACAGCTAAACATAATTTCATAGGGATGATAGCCCAAACTTTCATTTATGGTATTATTTATACCCCAAACTACATCCGGTATACATTCAGTTCACATATTCGGATCTATATTACCGAGTACGCATAGCATTTAACAACGTTCGATTATTTTGAACGTCTGTACAAACATTACCCTCCGATAATTGTAAAATAATATTATGCAATTTGTCGTCTTGTAACTGTATGCTCAAGTACCAATCATCACTCGATATAATATTTAAATGTACAGTGTGAAATTCTAACTCATCATCGCCTACCTGACCTACCTCATTAGTACAATTTACTGGGTTACAACTCAAGGCAACCACATGTTTCATACGATCTCCCGGTCTATATTCAATTTGAATATCATACTCTTGAATCGTAAGCCACCAACGAGCTATACGCGGGACTAAATCTTTTTTTTTAACAAGGTATACCTAACCGCTGAGCAATCTGTAACTACTTTGACTCTAGTCCCCAGTACATAAACGCGAAAATGTTTCAAAGAGTCTACGACCGCCAATGTCTCAAGTTCATAACTGTGATACATTGATTCCTCACGCGACGTTACTCGGCTATAGTAAAACACAGGCTTCAACTCACTTTGCTCGTTCGTTTGAAATAGTATACCGGCTATACCCATCTTGCTCGCGTCAGTGTGAATTTCGCAAGGTAACAAAGGGTCATATAAAGCAAGAAGAGGGCGAGAACACAAAGTTTGTTTTAACATACAAAAGCAATGGTCATGTACGTCACACCAGAACCAAACGGTAGATTTTTTTGTTAAATCGGTTAACGGTTTCGCCAATAAGGCAAACTGATTAATGTATTTTCTAAAATAACTGCACAAACCTAAAAACTGACGTAACTGATGCAAATTTGTTGGCTTAGGAAAATCAATCACCGCGCTTATTTTGTGGTTACCCGGCCTAATCCCTTTAGCGCTGATTTCATGTCCGAGAAATGTCACCTCGGATTTAAGGAATACACACTTCTTCATATTCAACTTCAAATCAGCATTACGCAACTGAACAAGCACTTTTTCGAGTAAACTAAGACCGTCAGATATACTGGACGTTGATAACAACATGTCATCCATAAATGTAACGATTTCATCACTACCCACAAGTTTCACTAATTTTTGGATGACCCGCATAAACACTGATGGAGAATTTGCTAATCCAAAGGGTACCCTCATATCATATACTTGTATAATCCGTCTGAGGTAACGAAGGCAGTCTTAGAAATTGAATCATCACTTATTTTAATATGATGGTAGCCAGAAAATAAATCCAAATTGGTGAAATAAGATTTACCCGCTAATTGTGATAACTGATCGTCGATATGAGGCATAGGAAATCGATCTTTAATCGTAATTGCATTCAGATCCCTGTAATCCACACATAATCTATGTATAGTCACCGTTTTTCTTACGTACTAATATTATCGGAGATGCATACTGAGAGTTAGATTCCCGAATGATGGGGGTATCATCGAAGGGGGTATTTATCAAATCATTAACTAAATTTCTTACGACTTTTCTTTCCGAATGCGCTAATCTATATGGTTTTCGAACAACAGGTTTATTAGTATTAGGGTAGGGCGGTGTAAGACTGCGCGGTCGATAAAACTGCGCACACGTCATATCAGGACAACGAAATGAAGTTCGTGGCCAACTTCAGTTGTGTTTTGTACGACGGTCAAGGTTATTTGTGCAGCCGAAAAAAAAATCTGAAACTGTAGAAAACGAGAGCTCCAGGTAATTCCGAAGATTTTTATATGATTTCATCTAATTTTTCCTTCAATTGAAACTATTTTTACGTAGTGGTTGACAGGAATTAAAGTATTTCAAAGTTTGTTTTAGTCGGCTTCTTTAACCTACTTTTGAATAGATACAAGATAGTTTGAGTATTTGTCACTAGATGGAAGAGATGTCAATAATTTTCCAAACATAGACAAATGTGTAAAACTGCGCAACCCATAGGCGTATAAGCCTGCGCGCGCAGACTTACACATCTTTTTTATATGATCTATAAACTAGATGGCAGAAATCTCAATTATTGTGATTGATTAGTTTACGTTTGGTTTTTATTATCTGTTATTTTACTAGTAACTATTGTTTTATCTTTAGGATGTCAAGAAGACCCCGGAAAACGGACAGACAGGTATGCACACCGGCAATAATGGCAGAAGCTCGGCGCCGTATCCACGACGGCGAATCGCAGAGAGCAGTGGCTCTGTCATTGGGAATGGCAGAGTCGACACTTCGTTTACGTCTAAAAAGGCCTGACTGTGCTACCAAACTTGGCAGATTTGATACCACATTTTCTTCAGAAATCGAAAAAGAGTTCTGTCAACATTTGAGTTTATTAGATGAGATGTTTTATGGAATAACGCCAAAAAAATTACGAAGTTCAGCATACGAGTACGCCGAAAAACTTAAGGTGCCACACCGGTTCAATAAAGAAACTAAAACTGCGGGGAAAGAGTGGATGAGGGGTTTTTTAAGGCGTCATCCCGAAATTTCAGTAAGACAGCCCACTTCCACTAGTGTGGCCCGAGCAATGGGATTTAATAAGCCACAAGTGGAACGCTTTTTCATTAACTTGTCTGCACTACAGGATAAATATAGTTTCCCGCCGTCATCAATATATAACATGGACGAAACCGGAATTTCCACAGTTCCCAACAAACAACCCAAAATACTTTCTTTAAAGGGCAAACGCGCTGTGAATAAAATATCCAGTGCTGAACGAGGCACAAATGTGACGGTTGTCAATGCCGTATCAGCGACTGGACATTTTATTCCACCCAGTTTTATTTTTGGCCGAAAGAGGATGAAAGCTGAGCTGCTGGATGGAGCTCCCAGTGGATCTATAGGAATGGTTTCCGACTCAAGTTTCATCAATGGAGAACTTTTCATACACTGGCTATCTCATTTTAAAGACCACACTAAGCCAACTGCAGATAAGCCGATCCTTTTGATATTGGACAACCACACGTCCCACTGCTCGTTGCAAGCCGTGGAGACTTTCCGTGAGAACAACATCGTGGCATTAACACTGCCCCCACACTCAAGCCACAAGCTGCAGCCTCTTGACAGAGGTTTCCATGGTGTTTTAAAAAAATACTATGCCAATGAATGTGAAAAGTGGCTCCGGAATAATCCTGGGAGAACGATAACGGTTTTCCAAATGACAAAAATTTTTGCACCAGCATTCTACAAAGCCGCTACCCCTGCTTGTGCCATAGAAAGCTTCAGATCTACTGGCATACACCCATGGGATCCAGATGTATTCTGTGATGCAGATTTTTTAGCCAGTTCTGTTACTGAACGTAACATTGAAGAACGACATGAAGACGAACCGGCGACGACCACATCGGGAACTTTTGAAATGCCCATAGAACCCGCAAGATCTGAAACGCCCATAGCAGGCTGTTCTAGCGGTCTTTACCAAGAGAATTCAGTGACTACAAGTCAAAATACCAATGTTGAAGACAAAAAACCTTCATTTGCAGATGTAGTGCCGATTCCCAAGTCTACACACGTGAGAAGCTGTAACCGAAAACGAAAGAAATCTGATATTATAAGCAGCTCACCATATAAAGCTCAACTACAAGAAGAAAGTCAACAAAAGAAACAAAAGACTGAGCAAGTGGCTAAGAAGGCCAAAAAGGAATTTAAAAAGCCAAGGACAATTAAAAATAAGAAAATATGGAGATGTGGAGGCTGTAGTGAAATATATAGAGAACCTATAACGGAGGACTGGATAGAATGTCATCATTGCCAGGATTGGTGGCATGAAAAATGCTCGGATTATATCGGCATTGGGACATATAAATGCGATATGTGCAAAAATTAATGATTATGTGCATATAATACACATATAATTACTGCGCAGTTTTAGCCACCCGATTGCGCATTCTTACCAACCCAGGTGGATAAAACTGCGCATTTGACAACTTTATATTTTCGTTGATTTTTATAAAACGTAATAGGATTAAACCCCTTTTGAGACTGATTATCTTTAGCCAAATAATTACAAAGTAGATATTAATAAAAATCTATTGGAATAATTGATGATATTTTTATTTATGTACAATAGAATGAAAAGTGCGCAGTCTTATACCGCCCTACCCTAAGCTCAATAGTCATTTCTCCTAAATTTGTGCAACCTATTTCCTTGCTTGTAGTAGCAAAACAGTCACTGTACGTTCTTAAAAGTGTTGTTAAGCTTTTAAAATGTTTCTCACCAATATCACCCACATTGATATTTGCCAACTCACGATTAAAATTCTCACCACACTCATCTCTCCTCATAGTTAGACAATTAGAACTCACCTCACATTTTTCGGCTCTGGCTATAGTCATCCCCTTCTTCCAAATGATGGGGCCGACACCGATGTTGCAAACTCTGACATAGCCTCCGCCTCTTCGTAGTACCGCAATGGCGACTGCTTACACGACGTTTCCCATAGAGAATCGCCTTGGTTTAGTGCAGTAGTCTCCGGAGTCAGCTCCCTGAACTAACACTCTTACAAGGTTGTCTCCGACAGGTATGGTTGTATCTTCGGTAAGTTGGACTCTGAAACTAGTCGCTTCATTAAAAGTGCCAATACTCATCAGGTCATCTGAGGAGTTCAGTATTTTGCATAGGGTGACACCATGCTTCGACACATTAAGCATGACGTCTTCCCTATTAATGACTGTCTGCCCAATGATCAAAACGACGTCACCCAGGTCTACATCAGTCACTACAGCAGTAGTCGTAATGTATACGTTGTCTACTAATAAATTAAATTGTACCACCCTAGAAGTCGGCACCGAGCAACCATTGAACCCCTTCAAGACAGTATTAGAGGGTTCTTTTTTCAATTTCAAAGCATTAGAAACTTCTTGAGAAATCACGTTGAGCTCACTTCCTGTATCTAAATAAGCCTTCATAAATACATCATTGACCTTAACCTGCTTCTTATACATATTGAAGAGACCTGTCGAGTGCAGACTTGGTCGCCTCTTTTACGTCGAATGCACCCGGAATCGAACCCGCGTACTGCGCGGACGAATGGGTTCCTTATGCGGAGAGCAATTAAAACGCAAGCGCAAAGCACGAACAACTGGTTAAATTTATTTAATTTAAGCGTTAAACTAAGACATTAATCAAGCAAGCGAGTGGAGCGAAAGCGTACGGAAGAGTGCTGAATATAATACTAGTCGCGGTATTTATAGTTTCACATTCCTAACAGTTAACAATAATAACGTTTCGCTCCTGGCACTTTTTTCGCTATTAATTGTTGACACCCACAACATGGTGACAAGCATAAAACAAAAGAATATAAGTCGGCCATCTTCCTGCGCTCGCGCCGACCACGCCCGAACTAGGCTGCCATCTTGGAGTAGGCGGGGTTTGCTGTAGTTGTGACGCCCTCTCGCGCGATGTCAGGCCATCTAACGGTAAAGTCGTACGATGTGACGTAGGGTGGCGTGATTTCTTGCCGTGGTCTCACCGTTATAAGCGGTAGCGGTTGTAGTAGCGGATAATGGTCGCTACACTACTCCCCTACCGAGACCGTTACTACGGGCGATAGTAATCTGTAAATCTGACTACTCGACCACTCCTCGTCTTTTTGACTGCTGCCGGCTCTTCTTCTAATTGTTGTGGTGAAGCTGCAGGCTCCTCCTTGGCCGTGTAAGCTGGTTTTAAGCGATCTATCGTGACGGTTTGTGACTTGCCGGATACGTTTACGTCAAAAGTCTTTGGACCACGACGCAGAACCTCGTATGGTCCTACGTACGCTGGTTGAAGTGGTCTTCGGTCTGGACCTTGCCGGATGAAGACGTGCGTTGCAGTATGCAGGTCTTTAGGCACGTAGAATGTTTTGCTGGAGCTGCTGTGCCACGAAGTTGGTTGTGGCGCTAAACTGCCCATGTGAACCCGAAGCCTGCTGACCAGGCTGCTTGGATCCGCTGTGGTGTTGCAACTGGTCGCGAAGAACTGCCCAGGCAGCCGCAGTGGCTCGCCATAGACCATCTCCGCTGCGGAAGATCGTAGGTCGCTCTTCCATGCGCTGCGGATGCCTAGTAGCACCCAAGGCAGTACCTCAGTCCAGTTGGAACTGGCGTGACACGCTATTGCCGCCTTCAACTGGCGATGCAGCCTCTCTACGAGGCCATTTGCTGCGGGATGATAGGAAGTGGTGGTGTGATGGGTAGCGCCCACCAACTCGGCGACCTCCCTGAAGGTGTGCGACACGAACTGCCGCCCGCGGTCGGTTGTGATATGCTCAGGGCAACCGAACCGAGCGATCCACCCGGATATCAGAGCTGCTGTACAGGTCTCGGCAGTGATGTCTGGCAGAGGAAACGCTTCAGGCCAGCGGGTGAAGCGGTCCACTATCGTGAGACAGTACCTGTTGCCAGAACATAAAGTTAGAGGACCTACTAAGTCTAAATGTATGTGTCTAAAACGAGCTGACGGTGCTTGAAATGCTGCTGGAGGTGATGAAGTGTGCCTGGATATTTTACACCGTTGGCATTGCTGACACTCCTTTGCCCATTGTCGACAGTCTCTTCTAACTCTTGGCCACACAAATCTGTCAGTGACCAAACGCACGGTGGCCTTAGCTCCTGGATGGCTTAAATTATGCATAGCGTCAAATACCTTTCGGCGATGTGCTGGAGTGACAAATGGTCTCTTACTCCCTGTGGAGACGTCGCAATATACCTCCATGTCACTCTCTGGTAGCCTTACTTTCTCTAGCTTCAAGGAAGAACCGTTCGACAGGAGGCTATGCAGCTCCTCATCAGTTTCCTGGGACTGCGCTAGAGACTGGTAATCTATGGACAAGGAAACCTCATTAATTCGTGACAAGGCATCGGCGACAACGTTGTTACTACCAGGAACAAATCGGATATCAGTGGTAAATTGGCTGATAAGATCCAGGTATCGGAACTGCCGTGGCGAGCAATTGTCCCGGTTGTTTTTAAAAGCGAAGGTTAGAGGCTTGTGGTCCGTCATGACAGCGAATGTTCTAGCCTCCAACATATGCCTAAAGTAACGAATAGCATCGTAAATGGCCAGCAGCTCCCGGTCGTATGGGCTATACTTCTTCTGTGCTGGAGATAGTTTCCTAGAGAAGAACGCTAGTGGTTGCCATTCATCTCCTTTACGCTGCTGAAGTACTGCTCCAATTGCCGTATCCGATGCGTCAGTTTGAACTGTCAGCTCTGCGTCGGGGTCTGGATGCACCAACAATGTTGCCTGCGAAAGACTATTCTTACAGTTATTAAATGCATCTAATAATTGTGGTGTCCAATTGATGGGCTGCGTATTTTTAGTCTTTGGGCCAGCTAGTAATGCGTTGAGCGGCGCCTGGATATTAGCTGCGCCAGGTATAAAGCGACGATAAAAGTTGAGCATTCCCAGAAATCTCCTCAGCTCCCTAACATTCTTTGGTTCGGGATAATCTATAACTGCCTGGACCTTTGTTGGTAATGGCTGTACTCCTGCTGCAGACACCGAGAAACCTAGAAAGGTAACTTCAGCTTTACCTAAATGACATTTTGAGGTATTAACGAGAACACCATATTCAGCTAGGCGCTTGAACAGTTGCTTCAAGTGATCCTCATGCTCTCGATTGCTCTTGCTGGACACAAGAATGTCATCGAGGTAGCAGTAGCAAAAATCCAGGTCGCGCAGCACTTCGTCCATGAAACGCTGAAAAGATTGCGCAGCATTTCGAAGGCCAAAGCTCATAAACGGGAATTCATACATTCCAAAGGGAGTGGTTATTGCTGTTTTGGGTATATCCTCTTCTAGAACCGGTATCTGCTGGTACGCTTTAACTAGATCTACCGTGGAGAAAATTATGCTTCCAGACAGCTGCTGTGAAAAATCCTGTATATGTCTGACTGGGTAGCGATCAGGCAAAGTGCGAGCATTCAGGGCTCGATAGTCCCCGCAAGGCCGCCAACCATCGGTTTTCTTACGGACTAGATGCAGTGGTGAAGACCAGGCGCTCTCTGACTTTCGGGCTGTACCATTCTGTAACATAGCATTAAATTCTTGCTTTGCTATACGCAGTCTCTCTGGATCTAAACGGCGAGGTCGACTGAAAACAGGAGGTCCAGCTGTAGTACGTATTTGATGTACTGTATTATGTTTAGGTGTAATAGGCGAACCAGCTGGACGGGTTATATCTGGGAACTGGCGTAGAAGGCGATGATAAGGGTCATCCTCTAGCGTAGTGCTGGTTATCCGTACTGATGCTATGCTCTCGGCTGATTGCCGTTGAGGGGCAGAAACGGTAAGTGATGTAACCCCATCAATTACGCATTGGTTGCGGCAATCGATAAGCAGGTTATAGAAACCTAAAAAATCGACGCCTATAATAGGTTTTGATACATCAGCAACTACGAAACGCCAAATGAATGCACGGCGGAGACCAATATTCAGCTCCAACTGTATATAGCCGTATGTAGCTATAGATGTTCCATTTGCTGCGAACAAGCTGTAATTTGATTTCGAACGCGACCCTCGAATAGCCGATCTAGGGTATACACACAAGTCTGAACCAGTGTCAATTAAAAATTGAATTTTTGTAATACGATCGGTGATGAACAGGCGGTTCGAAGTATTAGGACAGTCGTTTACCGCTATTTCCGACTGCCTTGCTGGTTTCCCGAGCTGAAACTGCAGGGCTTAACACACTTCCTTGCTCGTTCCTTGAAACGGTAGTGGTAGAAACAGTGCGGGTGATCTGAAGGACGTGAGCGCGATCGGGAACGGCTGCGGTTCCTGTGGGAACCTGTGTCCCTATACTCCCGTCTGCCACGCCGGTACAACTCTGTAGACATTGCATCTATTTTACGAGTTAGCTCTTCTACCTGCATTCTTAAATCGCTACCGCCTGTGTATGTGACCGCAGCCGATGTTGCCGATGTACTTGCTACCTGGGATGTTACGGGTACGATATCGTTTATGCGGTCTGCTAATTCCGCTACGTCGTCCATGCTCATGTTGACTTGCGATGCCAAAATTGTTTGTAGACTAGTTGGAAGTCTGTTTGCCCAGATCGTCCGAATAAAATCAGGGGGAACATTGGGGCCGGCTAGGTGTTGCAAATGCCTTAGGAACTGTGACGGCTTCCTGTCACCGAGCTCCTCATGCATCAGAAGCTGTTTAGTTTTCCTCTCTTGGGATGCTGACAGTCGTCTGATGAGTTCCGCCTTAAGCTTGATATATTTGTCAGTTGCTGGAGGATTGACTATTATGTCCCTAACCTCCGTAGAATATTGGGCTTCCAGTTGAGCCAGCACATAATAGTATTTAGTTTCATCTTTAACTATATTAGAAAGCACAAACTGACCTTCGATCTGGGCAAACCATAGGGTTGGGTCATCTGGGTTGAACGGCGGTACTCGTACTCCAACTCTGAACGTCTCTGCTGAAGGAGGAACGGGGTGTGATGTTCCTCCCTTCGTCAACTCCGTGTCCGGCATCTTCTTAAATCGGGGTCACCAGTGAAGAGACCTGTCGAGTGCAGACTTGGTCGCCTCTTTTACGTCGAATGCACCCGGAATCGAACCCGCGTACTGCGCGGACGAATGGGTTCCTTATGCGGAGAGCAATTAAAACACAAGCGCAAAGCACGAACAACTGGTTAAATTTATTTAATTTAAGCGTTAAACTAAGACATTAATCAAGCAAGCGAGTGGAGCGAAAGCGTACGGAAGAGTGCTGAATATAATACTAGTCGCGGTATTTATAGTTTCACATTCCTAACAGTTAACAATAATAACGTTTCGCTCCTGGCACTTTTTTCGCTATTAATTGTTGACACCCACAACATGGTGACAAGCATAAAACAAAAGAATATAAGTCGGCCATCTTCCTGCGCTCGCGCCGACCACGCCCGAACTAGGCTGCCATCTTGGAGTAGGCGGGGTTTGCTGTAGTTGTGACGCCCTCTCGCGCGATGTCAGGCCATCTAACGGTAAAGTCGTACGATGTGACGTAGGGTGGCGTGATTTCTTGCCGTGGTCTCACCGTTATAAGCGGTAGCGGTTGTAGTAGCGGATAATGGTCGCTACAATATCATTCAATTGCGACAATAACTGGACTTTCTTGATGCTAGCCTGACTATCCTCCACCGTGATACATGTACTTGCCACATGGCCCACGTTTCCACATCTAAAACATTTGCGTTTATCTGGCATCTTGCATGTGGTTGCCACATGCCCAACTTCCTTGCATCGGTAGCACATAGGCGGTTTCCTTCCATCAATACTTCTTTGGGGCTGGCTATTAGATCCTTCGCTATCTTTACGTGTTACGGACGACTTCACGGATGAGTTTTGGATTTTCAACGCATTAGTTTGATAGGAATCAAAAGCGGACAAGAAACCCTCACACAGCTCATCTGGAGTAGAGCATTGAAACGCTAGTGCGTTCGCACGTAATTCGGTCGGCAGTCCCCGAACGATACACGACACAGAAGCTTGATCGCTAAGTTGACATCTATAACACATGGCCAATTTCTCCTGAAAATACTCAGTCATTGTTTCCGTTGAGAGTTTTTTTCGATCAATTAGTTCATCTAATAGGGACGCGTAGTCAATATAGCGCGGAAACGCCCTTATGACCATTGATTTCCATTCTACCCACGAATAATCGTAAGACTCTAATCTATTAAACCATCGTCTAGCTTGACCTTGTAATTTTGATTGTAATATAAATGATTTAGTTTCGTCGTTCCAGTGGTAAATTGAGCCTAACTGCTCAATTTTCTTAATCCAACTTTTTATATTTAAATCACGATTATCCGGATCAAAATCGGGAACTAATTTAGCAGTATTCTGTATTCTGGCCATACGATTATGTAATATATTATCGTCATTATTTAAACATCTTTCTACAGCAGCTTCTACTTTCTTTTTTATTATGTCTTTTGCTGAGCATGAAGGAGAATTATTATTTCCACTTACGTGAGAATTATTACTTCTGCTCCTTTTGCTGTTTTCAGAATAGCTAGACCTGTCCTGGAACCTCTTCATCTTGCGTTGTCTTCTGCCAAGTTCAGTAAATCCCACTTCTGATTGTTACGACGTTGTTGGAAGTGAAATAAATACCCGTTAACACAATAATACTTTTTACTTTTATTAAACATAAACAGTTGATTTTTCCAATAATAATGCCCCGAGACACCAAATCACACCCCTTTTATAAACTCCACACTACACCTCTCCTCTCCTCGGCTCGCCCCTCCATCGCTCCCACCTCTCCGCACCAACACGTCACCAGTCAATGTTGCCATTTCTTTATTTCCGTTACAAAAGTATTTAGGCGTCTTTTAAACACGTCCATATTAAATTGCCACGTAATACACTGTGCTAACATTGAGCCCAATGAACGAAAATTATCACACCGATTATTCCGCTACAAATTGGCAGAACAGCTTTGCCAAAGATTTGGCGTTGACGTTCTCTCTCGAAACCAAAGTAATTTAAACAGGACCACATATATATTATTTCCCTATATTTTGGGGAAAAAATTTATACTGGTATACATAATTTTACAACTACCCACATGTGTAATATGTTTGAGTGTCGCAATGTTTCTAATAGGAATGCTCTTAAATGTCATTATAAACCTTTGAGGATGCCGTAAGGCGAAACCGGTCAGGTGTAATAAGCAATAAAGTAATGTGGAAAAGTACAAGTGAGTTATCAATATGTGTAACAACAAATTCCACCAAGTGCCATCAATCTACAGTATAAATAATTTAAACAGACTGAATAATACCTTGGCTCATTACCCTCAACACCGACAGGTACCCGAAGGAGAACGGACAAACGCAAAACAAAATAAATTAAAAAGAGCACGTTGTGTAAGATGCACCGCCAAAAAGATACAAAAAACTTCGCATATTTTTTGTTCAGCGTGTGAAGTTTCCCTTTGTGTGGGCGAATGTTGGATGGAGTACCACACGCTCGAAACTTTTTAACTGATTTTTTTTTTTACACAATTATCTGTATTTGTTCTTTGTGTGGGCGAATGTTGTTCAACTGACAATAAAAAAAAATTACGCAATTATCTGTATTTGTTTTTATATAAAATTAACATTTTTGTTTTATTTTCTTATTGGAATTATTGTCAATTATGCATATATACACTTATCCATACTAATATTACAAATGCGAATGTAACAACTACTCTATCGCCTAGTACGTATGTCTATTACGCTTGCACGCCTAAACTGCATAACCGGGTAGTTAAGACCTTGAGAAAAGACATAGAACATAGGCTATGTTTGGTCGCGATAACCGACATCCATGCGGGCAGAGCCGCGGATAAAAGCTAGTTGACCATAATTCCAATAAAAAAATATCTTACTTTCACCTCTGAATAAAAGTGAAACATCCTTTGTATCTGTCAGGATTCTTAACATACACAGGCTACTGAATCAACAATAATCAGGATCCATATCATGCACAGACGAACGTATTTGTTATGCACACACACATACACATCTGTGCTAACCCGAAATAAGTTCTCATTCAATAGCGGGTTTTTTTGTTTATTATTCATTTATAAATTGTGATAAATAATACCGGAAGTGTGATACATGGTTAGAAAGCCCTATTTTTGTAGTTTATGGTTATGTTCCGACATTCAAAAATAGTTCACGGTAATTTGCTTGACAATAATTTGAAACTTAGGTTATCTACGTACTGTGGTTTCTAATTTATCGATGTAAAAATAAAACTCTACATAAATGAAAGCTTTTTTGTTTAGAAATACATAACCAAATATATTTTCTAATTGAATTAGCAATCAACGTCATCTTATGCTAAGTTTTCATGCGTACATCATCATGTAAAGTTGCGTAGTGAAAATGCGGCCAATGGCGGCCATTGCTCAAAAACGTCACACAGACGAGGGGTGTTCTATTTTGCACTGTCCACACAGACCAAAGGTTAAAGCAGTAACTGAAAATTATCCAGATGCACACATTGTTGGCTGCTTATACCATTTCCAAAATAGTATAAGAAGAAAAAGTAAGACTTTTGGTCTTTCCAAACAAAAATACCATCGAAGAGTAGTTAATTTGTGTGCAGCATTGTCCCATTTGGCGTCTACAAAGATTGAAGAAGGATGGTCATATGTGAGAGAAATAATGCGTCGCGACGTAATTTTTACGAAGTTAAGAAATTACATTGAACGGTTCTGGATTAATAACAAATATATTAAGAATACTTGGACCATATTCGGAGAACGCCACCGGACCAACAACTGCGTAGAAGCTTGGCACTCCAGTCTTAATAAAAATGCTGGCCGCAGGAAGCCAAATTTAGTATATTTATTAAATAAATTGTATGAAGAAGCTGATTATAGCGCAATCAGGACAGTCAATAACAGTTCGAACAATAGAAAGAAATATCAAATTAAATACGATGCTTTTATTCAAGAGTGTGAAATAGAACTGATAAATGGAGATATATCAGTGGCGCACTTCTTGGAAAAAATAAAATAAAAATATTTCAAATTAAATTACTTAATTTTTTAATCTTTCGTTCTTCGTTCTAATGGACGATATTATAATTTTCAATTTTTTTATACTGTTGATTAACGGCACTTGGTGGAATCCGCTGTTACACATTTATTTTTTTCATTTTTCAACACCAGAGTGTTTGTTTCAAAATTCAATATTTCCGTTTATGATTAAAATGGCTATATATTTATATAAGTGTATTTAATGGGTCACCTACCATATACCTAATGAATCTGGAGACACGCTAGTTTCAAAAAAACCACTTCGCAATAAAATCTGGTGCAAGGATTAAAGTGGATATAAGAGTGCAATAAGATCCTTGATGGATCTTCACAATGGATCTTCACAATGGATTTTAGTGAACAAGTGGAGTTCCAAAAAATCCACTTCCCAAAAAAATCCGCATCAAGGATTAAAGTGGACCTAAGAGTGCAATAAGATCCATCAATGGATCTGTCAAATGGATTTTAGTGGGCAGGTGGAGTTCCGAAAAATCCACTTTGCAAAAAATCCTGCATCAAGGATTAAAATGGACATAAGTGTGCAAAAAGATCCATCAATGGATCTTTACAATGGATTTTAGTGGATAGAGGGGAACTAACACTTAGGGAAGAAGTCAAATACCTAGGGGTTATTATCGACAGCAATTTGCTCTGGAACAAACACCTTGAACACAAACTGAATAGGTGCACAATTGCCTTTTACCAATGCAAAAGAATGATGGGCACTACATGAGGACTCTCACCCAAAATAACTCTGTGGTTATACACAGCAGTGATCAGACCCATGCTAGCCTATGGGGCTTTAGTATAGTGGACTCGAACAGAGCTGTCTACCGTGATTGCCAGGCTAAAATCCTTCCAGAGGCTGGCCTGCTCATCAACCTGTGGATGCATGAAAACCACTCCTACCGCTGCTATGGAGATAGCCCTCAACATAGTACCGCTTGACCTGTTCATCCAACAGGAGGCCACCATCACTGCTATTAGGTTGTGGCACCTGGGACTATGGGGCAACTATTACGACAGTCCCCATACGACAATCCTTGGACGAGCCCTAAAACATCGGCCACTGATGGCCGCCCCCTGCGATAGAACTTTTAAACAATATTCCTGGAACAAAAAATACCAAATAACAAAACAGGCCGAGGAAAAGGACTACTCCGGTATTGAAGAGGTAGGCGTATACACTGACGGTTCCAAAACAAAAAATGGCTCAGGAGCCGGCGTACACTCCCTAGACCTTGGCTTGAACATCCACCTACCACTAGGCAAGCATAGCTCGATTTTTCAATGCGAATGTGTTGCCATAACAACTGCTGCGACAGCAATAAACGAACTAAAGGTGAAGGGCTTAAATATAAGATTCCTAACCGACAGCACATCAGTTTTACAAGCGCTGGAGCAGCAAATAACCAACAGCACACTAGTAGCGGAGTGCCAAACAGCCCTGAACAGGCTATCTACCCTAAATGCTGCAATGGATAAAGGAGCGTTGATGGCCCGCTACCATTGCTATCAATCACTTTCTCGCAACTCCGCACTTTGACACGCGAGAGATCCGCGGAACTACATAACCAAAGATGGACACAAGCCACCGACTGCAGGCAGTCAAAAGTGGTTATGCCATCAGTAAACAAACGACTCACGAAACGTCTCCTAAAACTAGACAGAACAAGTCTAAGAACAATAATGGGGACTATAACGGGCCACTGCCCCCTCCACAAGCACCTATACACCATTGGTGTCACGGACAGTCCCTTTTGCAGGGGATGTTTTGCTGCCGAGGAAACGGCCGCCCACGTAATACTGGAATGCGAGGCAGTAGCCTATCAACGATCACAAATCCTCGGTACAGTGAGGTCGCTCCGCGAAGCCTGTGAAGCCCCCAGTAAGCTTCTGCGCTTCTGGGCGGAGCTAGGCTGGCTACTCTAGCCAGTACTCCACACGCACAATGGCCCAAAAGCGAGGCTAAGTGCGGACAAGGGAATCTCCTTTCCATTCCATTCCATTTTGCCGCCAGCCTTATGGGCACGTTCCCGGTGCGCATCGACGGGGAGGAATACTTTGACGCCTATCAGCAACAGTGTAGTGATATCCATTCGTTATTTTTTATTTTCCGTTTCAGTTATTTGTACATAATTACAAATATTTAAATTTAATTTTATATTATTATTAGTTAAACTACATTTAATTTGACAATTCAATTGTTACTGACTGTACATCAATTTGACAGTTGTATTCCCGACATACTAAAACAAAGTCATTTAGAAAATCAGTCATTTTGGGAAAAGATGATTTTGATTTTTGTTCATTATGAGATCAGTACATTATAGAAATCAGTCCTAACAGACTGAAGGGATTTATGGTGCTGTGCAAAATATTATGTTTTGAACGCGCGTACTGCATGTTGTGTTGCCTAAGCAGCGCCTCGAGCCTCAGTCTGCGGTTGCCACCCACACCCGCCGCATGCGGCTATTATTTAACATACAAACACAATATTTAACGGTGAGTAGTCTCGTTTTTTTATTTATAATAACTAACAACTACATTATTAAACCAAATCAATGTCATAATTTATTCAAACTAGATATTTACGTAACAATAAGTCCCATTAACAGGAGTGTTCGTTATAATAAATAATATTATGTAGCTAAATTTAACAGTGCGGATTATTTGTGATCTATGGAGTGACGTCGTAAAAGTTTTGATTTGTGTTAGTTGTGAGTGCGAGTGATATTTCTTGTTTATTATTGAATTGTTGTTTTGTTATTATTAATGTACGTACCTACTACGCGTTCACTTCGAGAATGCCGTTACCTCCTGTCCCGCTTCCTCATACTTATGGTGATGGTGATTGACGGACGTTATAACGTAATCCAAATAAGTAGCAGTTCCGAACACTCCTATTTATTAATACCTACTAGGTGAATCCCGCGCATCGCAAGTTCATCTATGAACTTATTACTGGTGTACCTACGTGATGTATGCTTGTGTATATAATTTTTTGTAGGTATTTATGTAATGTATCCGTTAATGTTTATTAATTTTATTTTATTACTTTTGTGTTGCAGGTAAATAATGACGTCAAATGATTTCCGTGGTCGCAAATTAGTGCAAATGGTGACCAACGCTGAGATCGACAGCAATAATGTTGAACAAAATGTATTAAACAGCATCATTACCATGGAAATCGAGCCAATTGATGTGAAAGATAATGAAAGCGAAGTTTGGGCATGTTCTCGGAATATCACAGTATCACAGCCGGTTGTGATTAATTTGTCATTAAATTTTAATGAGCCACCAGCGGATTTGGGAGACATTGGCATTTCAGAATATTCTTTTTCAAAAGATGAGAGCTTTAGCTTATTGTGTAATGAGATAATTATGGAAAGTCCCGTTGCTGATATGCTTGAGGAACATGATACCACCACCACCACGCCTGATGACGAGATGGAAAATCAGGAAATCCATACAAATGGGCCGGAAGATATTATAGAAAAGGCTGGAACAACAACAGAACTCCATCAACAAATTATACAAAAAGATTGTGTTCTGCAAAGTCAAGAAAGTGAATCTGCTGTTTCTATTAGTGTGACAAAAAAAGGAACACAAAGAATAAGAAAACGATTTATAGAACCTGTGAAAACAAGAAAAGAAGTAAAGAAACAGAGAAAGTTACAAAAATTCTGTGTAAAACCAGCGTGCACTACATCCTGCAAGAAACAACGTGCGGATTCATTTTCAGAGGCCGACCGTTTTAATATCAATAACACCTATTGGAAACTAAATTATGAAAGTCAGGGACACTACATTCAATCTTTAGTAAGTAAACAACAAGTCAATAGGCGCATACGAGCAAGTACCTTGTCTCGTAATAATATATTTAAATATTTTCGCGAAAAAGAAAATAGTAAAGTAGAAGTCTGCAAAATCTTTTTTTTAACCTCTCTAGGATATCATAAAAAAATGATCGTAGAATATTGGAATGTAAAAAACAATAGATGAGCAAGCTGACATACGTGGAAATCGGGAACACAAAGAGAAGATAGACAGTAATACATTAACGCCCAAAATTAATAACGCGTCCCCAATCCAAGATTGCAACCAATCTTGGATTACTACATATCGTTCGATCAATCTCCAATCCGCATGCCAATACCAACTTCATCTATCCGTTTTTTTTTCGACGCTAGATTGCTCGAAATCCATTCCCTCTTGAACGTTCCGTTCTAAGTATTGTTGTTATTTATCATTATGTTTACTTTGTGTGATTATCAATACAATTTTTTTATAAAAATAATGGGTGAATCATTTAAAATAATATTGATAGTAAAAACAATATTACTGTATCAAAAAAAAACTGGCAGAAGTGGATAATAAATCTATTGAACAAAATTTCTAAATATTGTACATAAAACGGAACGTTTGCGTCGAAATAACACTTTCACTTTGACATAAGTGACATAACTATAATTACATTTCATATTTCATTTGGCGCGCTTGACCTTGTAACTTTGTTGATTACTCTATTTATTTTATTGATCAAAACTTTTAATTATTATAAATTTGTGTGTGTAAAAAAGTTAATATTTTCAATGGAGTCTGAAACTGTAAGTATTTTACGTTATTTATTCTATAGCTCAGCGCTGGCTTTTATTTTGAGACAGATTTATAATAACCGACTGTAATTTTACTGTTATTAGTAAAAGGCAAACCCTTGACGAAAGAAGAAACGAAGTGTTTGCTCGACTTCGTCGAAAAAAGCCATATTATCACTACTAAAACCACTAACGCCACCAATAATAAATTGAAAAATGAAGAATGGGTACGATTAGCACAACGCTTCAATGCACAAGCATCTAGCTACCCTAGGACACCGATACAACTACGTTTGAAATGGGAGAATTTAAAGAAGAATGCCCGCAAACGCAGCACCAAAATTAGGATGAATCGTATTAAGGTAATTAGTGAAACCCTGTAATACCTATAAATATATTTTACAAACCATAATATTAGCATTGTGTATAAATTAACTAAATACGATATTATTGTTTTAGACTGGCGGTGGCCCTGCTGAGTATATACCACCTGATGACATATTGGACCGTGTAACAGGTTTACTGGGTTGCACAGCCAGTGGTTTTACTGTGCCATTTGGTGGTGATAGAGAGGCAATCGAGAGTGATGGTGGTGGTGTTAATAGTAGTGGTGATGGTACTGGAGACATTAGGGTATCTGTGTTAGACTTAGATGTGGATCCAATCTATTGATAATGGTGTTGGGGCTGTGGTCACCGACTATCAGGTCTTAGGTGTAATAGACCAAAATGTAGTGACTCCGAGTAGCAGCAAGAAATTCTTGTTGAATACTCCTAAGATGGGTAATGTATACATTTATGATTTTAAATAATTAATATTATTACTATTTATGTATATTATGATTGGTTTAGACCCAATTTATAGTATTTATTTGTATTTTCTAGCTATTTATAGTGTTTTATAATATTGCTATTAAATTTATCAATAGATCTGCACTCTAGTAGTTGAACACACACAAGTTATACTGCATAAAGTTTTGTGGTGTAATCAATTAACAAATTATGCATGTGGTGTTTAATATACTATTCATTAACCTGGTTTTATAAGGTAACTTATCAGTAACACAGGGTTAACAATTACTCAGTTGGAGTGATAATAGGCATTGTACATTTCCTTTTACATATAAAAAGAAATTTAAAGTGTAATTTGCCTCAAACTCATAATTTAATCTGTTTTTCAGCAAGGAAGAAGTTCAAATCCGACGATACCAGAGCTGCCCGGAATGTCGCCATAGCTGATTTTTATTGTACCAAAAAACAATGCTTGGATGCAAAACTCAGCAATATAAGTTTAGAAAATGAGAATTTAAAGTTGAAAAACTTGGAACTCAAATTAAAAAATGATCAACTTTTGTTAGAAACACAAAAACTTCAATTAGAATTAGAAAAGCTGAAAAAACAGGAGCAAATGTAACTATTATACATTATATACATTTTAACTTCACAATTTTACCTTCTAATTTCTTATTGTTTGAGTTTCATCAAGTTATCTTTTTTTAATTTGAGTTTCAAGGTCAGAAATTCCTAAATCTCGTTTTCTAAATTTACATACTTAGCTGAATTTTGTATTCAAGTATTACATCTTTAAATTTTAGTTATTTTATGTAAAACCTAATTAAATAAGCATATCCAATCATTTTAATTTCTCATCATTTTCATTACTTGTAAATATATATACTTGGGTATATTTAGTATTTTAAATGTAATTTTTTTAGGCTATGTTGACATGATAGACTACTAACTGAAATAAAGATTTGCTACATTCATTTGTTTTGTTTGTAATTCTGACCAGAATAAAAATATATACGTATGAAAGGAAGTAATAAAATGACAGTAGTACATACTTAAAATGTGTATAAATAATACCAAAATATATATTATGTAAAAAAGTTATTAATAATAGCTGCTCTTTCCCCATTAATTTGCACTTCCATATTATTAATAGTTTCAATGGGATCTGCTGATGGGGATATCCACTTCTGCAGGTACTTCATCCATATTATACTGCCTGCAAATATTACAACGTAGAATTGTCGGATTATGTACGGCTCTAGCTCTACTTCCTGAAAATCTCATAGAAGTTGGTATTGATTATATAAAGTCTGAAAGCCCTAGTACACATAAAATTATGAAATTTCTGAAATATATGAACAGTACATGGTGGAAGAATGAAAATTGCATATCAAAATGGTGCGTATATGGTGAACGTCACCGTACCAACAACGTCGTTGAAAGTTGGCACTCTCGATTTAATAAGAACATTAAAAAGCGTTTACTAGTTTCTTTATTACGAATAATAAATGTGATATTTGAAATAGAAAGCGAAATGACAAGCGATGCATCACGTCGTTGAAAGGAAGATATAGATCGAGATGATTTTATATTAAAATGTCAATTACAGTTAATTGACGGCGAAATATCAGTAGGCCACTTTTTAGAAAAAAATAGATGAGGCTGTCAGTCTTGTTTATTAGCTTTTGTCTTTTGTTCATAATATAATATACAGGTGGTATAAATATTCGCTATTGTTTGCTTACTTCTTTAATAATCAAAAATAGGACAGACAGAAGTAGGTCTCCCTCGTGGTCCTACTAGTAGGACAAATTAGTAGGACCACGAAAAAACGGGGATTTTGATAACCTTCAATCTGAAGTAGATGAGGTACCTTCAAGTAACATATTCAATTACGATGAGTCCAATATGGCCGACGATCCCGGAAAAAAGAAATGCGTTTATAGAAGGGGAGTAAAATACCACGAAAAAGTTATTAACCATTCTAAGAGTTCCACTACAGTCATATTTTGTGGGTCTGCAGATGGCACTCTATTGCCGCCATACGTGATTTACAAGAGTACCCATCTTTATGACACGTGGAAAGAAAGGGGTATAGTCGGTAAACCCTGTTGCCAAGAGCCGTGCTGTAGTCGTGGATGCCGATACAACAGGACGATCAGTGGATGGATCGACATGCCCACATTCCGAGATTGGGTCATGACTGGTTTTTTGCCTCATGCAAAAAAATTGCAAGGAAAAAAAGTGTTAATAGGAGACAACCTATCGTCCCATTTAGATAATGATGTATTGGCTGCGTGTGAAGAGAATAATATCCGCTTTATATGTTTGGTGCCTAATTCGACTCACTTAACGCAGCCTCTGGACGTCGGTTTTTTTCGTCCTTTAAAATTAGCTTGGAGACAAACTCTTGAAGACTGGAAAAAGCCAACCTACGATATGTTTCTGTGCCAAAAGAGACTTTCCCATCCTTATTGAAAAAAACTATAGAATATATGGACCACAAGCCACCCAAAACCAGTACAGATATTGATGTGGAGTTGTCAGCAGTCAAAAGAAACTTGATGAGTAGTTTTAAAGCTACTGGTATTGTGTCATTCAATAGAGACAGGGTGTTAAATAAATTGCCACGTGATTCGCCGTCTCCTGAAATAGAGACAGTTGTTCGAGATTCTTTAACAGACTATCTAAGAGAGCAGCGATATCGAAATGAATCAAATTCACCGAGAAAGAAGAGCAGATTGCAAATCGAACCAGGTAAAAGTGTATCAGCGATTAACTCGAACGAAGAGGCTGCGGATATATTGAGCGACAGCAACATTCCTCACCAGAGTGATAACGTAACCTTGCTGCAACAAAACCATCTATGTCCAATATATGATGAGCCATCTACAAGCTATCAAACCGAACACGCTTTGACCAACTACGATTCTGAAGCAGAAAATGTAACGCCAAATCTTCCCACTTCTACACAAGAGCCGACAGTGGGAGAGTTTATATTAGCAAAATTTTCTTCACAAAAAGGAAAGAAGACATTCCAATATGTATGTTACATTGAAGACATCATAGAAAGTAAACTTGTAGTACAAGGTTATAAATCCCAGAGAAAATCCAAAACTACATTCAAAGAGGTTCCTAAGGATGTGTCAATTATTGATGCTACTGACGTTATTAACTTCCTTCCTAAGCCAAAATATATAAACGATTGTTACGTATTCCCTAACGAGGTGATGGTTAAGGAATTGTAATTTATATTTTGTTACATACATGCTTAAGTTTTCATAGTATTTACATTAATTTGTTGATTGTTTAACGGCTAAATGCCCCAATAATTATAAGACGATCTCGTGAGTTTAGTTAGACTGATTTAAACTGTTTTAGGCTTAGCACGCACTACGATTAAACGCCCGCGTTTAACCGCAGGTCTGAAATCGCAAAAAAATTTAACATAGCTTTCTATACAAGCGCACGCATTAGTGACTTTTTTCAGTGACTGATTTTAAAAACGCAACTTGTTACGTTTTAACAGCGGTTCGAAAACGCGCGGTTTTTTTGTGTCCCATAAGAACAGTATTGTGGCGCACGCACGGCGGTTAATCGCATTCGGTTTTTATTCAGTCTCGACTGTGCGAGTGCGAAGGATAGACGTTTTTGCAGAGGTTAAGTCATGTCGTCCGACTCAGAAACATCGAATGTAGACTACGACAATTTATCAAAAAACATTATTATTGAAGTGGAAAAAGGCCGGCATTATATGACAAATCGTTAAATCAATACAGAGACAGAAATATTAAAGCCCGGCTTTGGCAGGAGGTGTATCAAAATGTGTGCAGAAATTGGACTAGCTTGTCGGAGGCAGAAAAGAAAAACAAAGGTACGTGTTGTGCTTAATTTTATTATAAAAAGTTAGTTAATAGCATCGTACTGCCAATTTAAGGCACCAGATTGAGATGTAAAGTAGTCGGCAAATAAATTTCGAGTTTGCATGACGTCACTACTAGGACGAAGTCGAGTTGGGTGCAAGCTTCTTAGTTCCGATTGGTCACATCGGCCCAAATTTTCTGGTAACTCTTTGCCATCGTATTTTCGTACGAAGTTGTGCAATATGCAGCACGCTTTGACTATGTAATCGCAAAGTTCAAGTTTTGTATCTAAGGGCCTGTGAAAATTCGGCATTTATTGGCCATAATGCCAAATGTACATTCAACTGTTTTTCTGGCACACGAAAGTCGGTAGTTATAAATCTTTTCTTTAATAGATATGTTTCTGCTTGGGTATGGTCTCATCAAATGTTTTAAAAGTGGAAAAGCTTCATCCCCGACAAATACAAATGGCATTTCAGATCCTTCATTATCATTTGGTAGTACTGAGCATGGTGGTAAATCCAATTGGTTTGTTAAAAGTCTTTTACCAAAATTTGAATTTCGGAATACGCTGGCGTCACTATTGGATCCGTAGGCACCCACGTCAATAGCTACGAAGCTATAGTTAGCATCGGCAACAGCAAGCAGAATAATTGAATAAAACTTCTTGTAATTAAATGACTCTGAGCCGGTATAATCAGGTCTTTCGATTCTTATGTGCTTGCCGTCAATCGCGCCAACACAATTTGGAAAGTGTGTTTGTATGAAAAACTCTCGTGCTATGTTTAACCAGTCTTCTTTTGTCATTTCTTTCAAATAAGTAGGCTGCAAATATAACCACAACTGCTTGCACGTATGATGGATAATTTCACTGATAGTCGTAGCGCCAATCAGGTATTCAAAATACAACGACTTTATGCTATTTCCCGTAGCAAGGTATCTGTGAACAAGATTTTCATTTTGTTTATTTGGTTTCAGGGAACTCCATACAAAAAAAATGGAAAAACATGAAAGATTGTTTCGCTAAAGAATTGACAGCACAACAAGGCAAATCTGGACAAGCTGCCCCTTCAAAGAAAAAGAAATATATTCATTTCGATTCAATGCTTTTTCTAATTCCTTCCATGCAGAAACGAGAAACGAGCGGTAATCTATCGTCGCCTAATTCTACTCAGGATGCAAATACATCATCGGATTTTTCTACTCAGGATGTAACATTGTCTACTACAGCTCAGAATTCACAACTAACTAATAACAATAGAACACCACTGCGAAAGAAGAACTGTTCACGAGACAACAACAATTCAACAGAAATAGACAAACAATTACTTGATATATTAAAAGACAAACAAGCACAGGAAGAAGAGGACAAAGAAAAAAACTTCGCGCTTATGTTAGTTCCCATGTTACGTAGATTAAATGAAGACCAAAAACATTATGCGAAGATTGAAATCCTTAATGTCTTAAAAAAAGCACGTACTCATCCATCTCCGCAACCATTAGGACAACACGTTATCAACCAACCAGCTCAATTTCGAGGACCAAAAATAACTAGTTCACCATTGTATCATCAAACATATACCCAGCCACAAACCCTCTATCACTATCAGTATTCTCCACAATCCTCATCGATGGATACAATATATTCCATTCAATCACCATCACCAACAATGCCTCCACCAAGCCCATCTCAACATTCATTAACTACAATTCAGCAAGCACCGGCTATACATCCAACGATGCCGCAAAATCAGATACAAATTATCGACCAACAAATTTTGAAACCAGCCAATGAGACTGCCGATTATTTGACACAATTTGTAAACCAGTTAGAAGACCAAGACTATGCCTAAGAGTAACTAGAAAAATTGGTTATACATAATTATATTTTAATTTACTTGTTGCGAAATAAAACTTTAAAAAAATTAAAATTGTTTTCTTACCTTAACGTAACTGAAAGTCGCTCTTCATTACGAAATGAAGTGTCTTCAAATTTTAGATACTGGCCCACGTCATGTAATAATTTATCAAAAGTACCAATCGACATTCTGTAGTAATTAAAAAACTTATCGGGATGTTGACGCACGTTGTTGTACATTTTGCAAAAGTATCCTTTCAAATGTCTTTGATCAGTTAGTGGATGTACCCAGTACCTATGGCGGCGGCGTTGTTTATGCTTTCTATTTTTTAATTTCAATATCAAAGCTACAACACATGCTGCTCGCCAGAAATCCATGGTGAAATGAAATAAATTTAAGTAAAACGCTAGCCGCAGTGCGTGCTAAGCCTTAGACTGATTGTTACAAATATTGTAAGTTTATTTTTATAATTACCATTAAACATTTGATTTTTAATTTAATTTTGTTTTATTTAGTCAAAGCCTTTTCCTGCTGCCTGCTCACGTTACGTTGGTTTCTCAACAATCAAAGTTGCCCCTTGACTCAAAGTAGCCCCAAAAATGTTCAAAAGGCTATAATTTCAAAGTGAGCAGTCCAAATTTTATTTTTCTTTTTGATTTTGGTTGCTAGTCGGGGTGTCTTTTCAATGGCATTTAAAAAATACCCCTCCTGATCATATTACCTAAAAATCAAATTAACTACGAAGCAAAATGCCTACATGTCATGTCTTAAAAGCTAAATCCCTATAAATCAAACTACCTAAAAATCAGTATGCCATAACAGTAATTTGCCTCATGATTATGATGCCCATGAAGCAAAAAGTACACTAAGCAGATTGTCTAAAATTAATTATGCCTAAACGTGCCTAAGGAGCAAGGGGTCTACAAAGCAAAATGCCTAAAATAATATCTATTAAAACTCCTTTGACTATATACGTTTACCTACCTATTGTAAAATTACTGGCCACTTGACTCTCAAGTGTCTTATTTAGATAAAATGCAGTGACAGTGTCAACTTAGAAATACTTATAATATCTAATTATTTCCTGGTTTTCCTTTGGATAGTTTTCATGTTCAAAGATCTTTTCAAATGGACGCTTTCGAGATCATTCTTAATCAAAAAGGGGGGCAGTTATTGTTGTGTAAGGGATTTAGGTATACTTTAAATAAAATTAACGCTGACGGAACTAGGCTATGGAGGTGCTGTAATAGAAAATATTGTTATGCGTCGTTGAAAACAAATCAAGAAAATAATACTATTATGCGTGCGACAACTCATGTGTGTTCACCGGATCCGTCGCGGAATAAAGTCTCTTTTTTAATGGAGAAATGCAAAAGGAAAGTTGTTAAAAATTTTGTTCCGGTGCAGCAGATATTTGAAGAAGTCTTTACTGGAAACCTTTCTCAATCTGACGATGAAGATAATCTATTACCTGTTTTTAAAGCAAAGAAAGACACCTTACTTAGATGTAGAAGATATTTTTAAAGAGTACAAAAACCGAGTTTAAATATTTAAATGAAGTTGAAGTACCTGATATGATAGCCCAAAATTTTTTAGTTTGTGATAATGGAGATGACAACAACAAAATATTGTTATTCTGCACACCAATTGCTCAAAAGATGATTTGCAATTTAGCTAATAAATCTCAGTTTTTTGGTGATGGCACAGAAAGAAGGGTGCCAGAACCATTCAAACAGTTATTTACCATACACATAGATATGTTCAGTGATGATGAGACAGTAAACATTGTGCCATATATTTATGCCCTTCTTCCCGACAAGTCTACTAATACGTACGAAAGACTTTTCAATCTCATAAAAGAACATTTCAAAATAACAATTAACAAGTATAAATGCGACTTTGAACCTGCACAATATCAAGCTATGAAACTAGTTTTTCCGAACGTGTCTGTAACCGGGTGTTACTATCATTACAGTAAAGCTGTTAAAAAGAATGCAAAAAATATTGGTCTAACCGGGACAGCTGAAGGACGAATTACTACAATTAACGTAGCAAACCTACCTCTTCTACCGAAATCACGCATAATGGAGGGATGGACAGCGATATTGGAAAGTTCTACGGAAAGCGAAGAAATGGCACGCTTCCAACAATATTTTGAAAGGCAATGGAAAAAATTATTGCCTACCATGTTAAGCTGTGCTGGAGAGACACACAGGACTAACAATGGTCTGGAAGGGTGGCATCGACGACTGAACGCTCGTGTCCCACCGAATTCTACTTTAATACAATTTTTAGTTAAATTACAAAAAGAGGCATTGTGGCAAGCGCGTCGCTTAAAAAGTTATTTATTCGACAATAATAACAGGAATAAAGCAGATGTTTTATTTAATAAAAGATATCATGAACAATTAAATAAGTTAAATGAAGGCATCATAATGCCCTTACAACTATTAAGCAAAGTGCGCTGGTTGAAAAAACGTATATTTAATGATAGTCTATAATAAATAAGAACATAATCCTTTGCCTATGTATTCTTAACTTTTTCATATTGATTAGCTGTAAGTTTTCCTTTATACCTAAAATAAAATGATTATTTAGTTCGATTTAATTAGTAAAACAACATAAATTAGAAATAAATAAAATGAAATAAATACACACGTTCTCTTATTAGTAGATGTTACAATAAATATTTAAGTAGGTACCTCCCCAAGTAACCGTTTAGCACATTATGTTGTGATGTGATGAATATAGCTACAGCTGCAAACGGTCGCAGTCACTATTATAATGCCTTTTCATATCACATAGGAAAAATGACCGTATTATAAAGCGGGCAAGAGCACGACTGACAATTTTTTAATTTGTCTATGAAGCAAAATGCCTAAATAGTAGTAATTTTACTTTTTAGTCATTTTATATCATAGTCATTTCAGGTTATAGTCTTCCTACAGATTAGTCTTTTTACTTTAACGTCATTCTGAAAACAAGTATTTTAACAATTTAGGCATTTTGCTTCATAGACAAATTAAAAATTAGTCACTCCTGCTTCGTAGTTAATTTGATTTTTAGGTAATATGATCAGGAGGGAAAAATACTACGTCCCAAAATAACCCCATTCATAATATAACTTTGATAATGAGGTTTAGATTTTTTTTTCTAAAAAAGTAAAAAAGATTTTAATTATTTTTTACCAGATTTATGTAGTACAGTACGAATCGTCATTACTGTATTTTTATTTAATTCCAATGCTTTAATCAAAAAAGTTATTAAAATTAAAGTTGAAAATTAATCAATGTCACCTCGTTTTACGGTACCTAAATAACTCAGTATTGATAATACGACGTATTTGTCTTTGACATTACAAACATTTTATAAACAAATGAGCTTAATCCTAGCTAATAGTTTCATAGAAAAGTTATCTGCAAAGCGGTTGCATATTTTACTGTAAGTAGTTGTGTACAATTTCCTGGATTAGAGTGTACTTAAAAGCGGAATCTAATCCATTCAAGGATTTGAGAAGTGGATTAGAGTGGAATAGTGTACATAAAAGCGGAATCAAATCCATTGATGGATTAGAGTGTACTTAAAAGCGGAATCTAATCCATTCATGGATTTGAGAAGTGGATTAGAGTGGAATAGGCCGAGAATTATCATGTTTTTGTCATGTTTTTTACTAACGTATATTATACTATACAATGCCGCAGTTGCAGTAATTTGCCTTTCTTGCTAACTTCACGGAATTAGGAATCGACTCGTCACACTGAAAAAGTTTTCTAACTGGTCATAACACAAAAAGCCTTAATCTTTGTTTGTATTGGTCATATTAGAATAGAATAGAATAGAATATCTTTATTTGTAGAACATAGGTATACAAAGATTTTACATATTATAGATAATAGGTTCACTATGTTTTGCCACTTGGGCATACAAATTGATTATATTGGTACTTAGCCACAATGTCATAATAGAATCATAGTCACAATGTTATAGTTTAGGATTAAAATTAAAATGTCACATTATATTGAAGTATCGTTCAAGAATTCGTCAAGCGTATTTGTCAATTAACAAAGATTGTAGGGATTTTTTAAATTTACATACAGGCATAGATATCATATCCCTTGGAAGTTTATTATATATTTTTGGTGCTGTACCAAATATACTTTTGCCCATTAGGGCTGTTTTACAGGTTACATTACAGAGCTTTTCAACATATTGTTGACGTATTGGACCTTTCCTAACATCTGATACTCGTTGAAAATGTTTAGTATTGGTTTTTACAAACATAGCTGTTTCCATTATATACAATTCTGTTAATGTAAGTAATTTATACTCTTTGAAGTAAGGCACACAACTATCAGTCATTCTCAAACCCCACATGGACCTGATACATCTTTTTTGCATCTTAAAGACAGTTTCCCGGTCGCTTGATTGTCCCCAGAATATGATGCCATATCTTATGATGGATGCCACTAACCCATGGTATGCCGTCACTTTTTCTGAGAGTTGTAAGAGTGCATATGAAGCCTGACTCAATCTCTTGCATAACTTATTTATATGTGGCTTCCAAGTAAGTTGACTATCAATAATTATGCCCAAGAATTTAGCTTTCGCAGTTTCCTCTATTTAAATTTTTTTTTTTTTTTTTTATATAGGACACGTCAATTGGACTTCGCCTTGCCTGATGGTAAGCTGAAGGCAAAATCCCAGAAAAGAGGGTCACCATTACTTACACATACCGTGTGACAATGGTGACACTCAGCTTGACGGCCTTATCATATGCTTTTTCACGCCCCGCTTAAAGGACCCGGGACTGTAGGAAGAAGGAAACACGTGAGCTGGTAATGAATTCCAGGCCTTAATGGTGCGACAGAGGAAAGAGTCTCCGAACCGCTTGGTTCTTGATCGGATGTTTTGCACCGTGTGCGGATGACATCTAAGACCTGCACGCGTTGTCCTGTGTAGGAAAGGGGAGGGTGGGACTAATTGGAAGAGCTCATCAGAACACTCCCCATGGTACAGACGGTAAAATACAGCCATGGACGCAACATCTCTACGCAGCTGTAAAGGTTCTAGGGTGTTCGTGATCTCGGGATTCCCAATGATGCGGACCGCACGTCGCTGCAACCTGTCGAGAGCATCTAGTAAGTACTTTGCTGAACCATCCCAGAGATGCGAGCAGTACTCCACACAGGAGCGAATTTGTGTCTTGTATAGAAGACACCGCTGCTCCGGCGTGAAAAATCGTCTCACTCTGTTCAGGACTCCGAGTTTTCGTGAGGCTGTTTTGATGATGCTTTCGATGTAGTTTTTGTTATTCAGGTTGCAGCGAACATCCATACCTAGGATATTGAGATTGTCCTGCAGCGGCAGTGGCGTGCTCTGAAGAGTGGGGAAGGGAAGGAAAGAAGATACTTTTGCTGTAAACGCACATGCCTGCGTCTTCTTGGCATTGAACTCAACCAGGTTCTCAGAGCCCCATTGAGAAATGTGATTCAGGACCCCGTCAAGCTCAGTGACAAGAAGCTGCCTTTTCTCTGCGATATCTGACTGCTTGGCCGCTGGATGTCCATGATAACTCCCATGTAAAGTGCTATCGTCTGCATAACAATGAACATTGCCGGTAGACAGCATGTCGTTGATATGCAGAAGAAAGAGAGTGGGTGATAAGACGGACCCCTGGGGCACGCCAGCATTAACCTGCAGAAACTCCGAAGCTCGTCCGTCACAAAGGACGCGAATACGGCGCCCCTGCAGAATGCTAGCAACCCAGTTGCACAGCCTAGAAGGCAGACCAAAGGCAGGTAGCTTAGAAAGAAGCGATTTGTGCCAGACTCTATCGAAAGCTTTGGCGATGTCAAGACTAATTGCCAGTGACTCACCGTGCTTGTCCATAGCCTCACCCCAAAGATGGGTAACGTATGCCAGAAGATCACCCGTTGACCGTTTCGGTCTGAAGCCATATTGCCGGTCATTAATTAAGGAGTGATCCTCTAGGTGCCGCATGAGCTGTTTGTTAATTATGTGCTCGAACACTTTGCACAGCACTGAGGTGACGGCTATGGGTCGATAGTTGGCTGGCTCCGAGCGATCCCCCTTCTTGGGAATCGGCTGAACATTCGCCTCTTTCCAAGGCAAAGGCACTGTACCCGAACTGTAGGATAGCCGGTACAGGCGCGTAAGCATTGGAGACAACTCCGCTGCACATTTTTTCAAAACTACCGCTGGAATACCATCCGGACCACTGGCTTTCCGGACATCGAGTGATTGCAGCACTGCACGGACATCGCGTTGCCTGATATGGATATCAGGCATCGCGTGGTCACTGTCGGGTAGTGTTGGTGGCTGCGTACCACAATCATCGATTCGGGAGTTGGCCGCAAAGAGATTAGCCAGCAGATTTGCCTTCTCTTGCGGCTCATGGGCCAGGGATCCATCAGGGTTTCGCAGCGGAGGCAGCGAAGGCTGACAGAAGTTGGCTTGCACGGCTTTAGCCAGTCGCCAGTAGCCACGGCTTCCCGTGGGATGCATCACTAGCTCGTGACCAAGCCGCGCTATGCGCAGGGCATCCGCTCTGACATAGGCCCTTCTACAGACCTTTGTGGCTCTGTTGTACGCCGCCTCGAAGTGGCCCAGATTGGGATGGCGCGTGGCGCGCGCCCTTACCCAAGCGCGGTACGCAGACTGTTTTTGTTCAACAGCTTCCGCGCACTCGCGCCCGAACCAAGGGCGCACCCCGCGGTCACCGGTGACATCGGTGTATGAGATATAGTATTCCATACCCAGACCGATCTCACCGGCGACAGCAGTAGCACAATCCGATGGGTTCTTACCTTCAAAGCAGCGCTCAACCCACGGGATGGACGCAAAATAGTCACGAAGTCCATCCCAGTCCGCTGACGAGTAGTGCCAGAGACGCCGCTTCCCCTGCATGGGTCGTGGGGGCGCTATAATAGGCACCGTGGAGCAGACCAGGCAGTGGTCAGAGTTGCCTAAAGCGGCTCGCACCGATACACTGTACCGGTCCGGATCACTCGTCAGCAGAAGGTCTAGCAGAGAAGGTGCTTGGCCCGACCTTCTTGGTATCCTAGTGACCTCGTGCACCAATTGGGTCAGGCCGTGCGCCAGAGCAAATGCGTGGGCGGCTCTTCCCGCATGGTCTGTTTTGGAGGAGCCCAACCAGATCTCGTGGTGGGCGTTAAAATCCCCCAAAAATACCATTTCGGCATTCGGAAATCGCTCCTGCGCATCATCTGCCGCCTGACTCAGATATTCAAAGAGTCGAGTTGTCTCAGCATCTCCTGTATGGGAACGGTAGAGGCACACATAGATCTGACTCGTAGGGCCATGGTCTACGTGTACCCAAAGGACGGAGAAGGATGGGTCCTCTAGGCAGCGCAAACGGCGACAGCAAACATCCGCCCTAACAAACACGCACACCCCGGCTTTTGCACGAAAACTTTCCTCAAGAACATAGCCAGGGTAGAGCAAGTAGGTCGTGTCGTCAGGGCGGTGTATTTGCGTCTCCGTTAGAAAAAACATGGCAGGTTTCGCCGTCTCTAGGTGTTGGTGGACGGCGTTGAGGTTTGCATGGAGCCCACAGATGTTAGTGGACTCCACCTCAAATAGCAAGCTTTTGGGAGTGTGACGAGCCGCTGTGTTGCCTTTTTCTGTAAATTGCGCTGCCATGAGTTTGGGTGGGAGAAGGCGTGAAAAATCATTATATTTCACCTCTATATCCGGAATACTACTCCTTTGGTGGAAATGCATTATTGTAGTCTTTTTTAGATTTATTATGAGATTGTTATTATTGAGCCAAGTGATAATGTTAGATAATGAATTATTTATTTCGTTTTGGTATTCAATGGGATTATTACATTTTATTACTGCTGTGCTGTCATCAGCAAAAAGCTCCATGTTATTATTATTAGTAGCTTTTGGAAGGTCATTAATATATATTAGAAACAATAAAGGTCCCAAAACACTGCCTTGTGGCACACCATATTTGGCCTCTCTTGGTTTTGAAAGGTGAATAGTTTCTAGATTATTTTTTGGACATATTCTAGATATTTCTGTGTATTGCATTCGATTGGTCAAGTAGGATTCCAAAAGTCTCAGAATATTACCTCTGATTCCATACCCCTGTACTTTATTCAATAATATTTTATGGTCCACATAGTCAAAAGCTTTGGTCATATCTGTGAAAATAGCACAGACTGGTATTCGTTTATCAACAGGATCCATAATTTGCGATAAAAAATCAAAAATTGCCATATTAATGGTCATGTTTTTCCGGAAACCCTTTTGTTCGTGACAGAACAGATCATACTTATTAAAGTAGTTAGTAATAGCGTGATATATTATTTTTCGAAAATTTTAGAAAATATTGGAATTTTTGCTATTGGTCTATAGTTTTTTAAGTCAGTTTTGTCTTCTTTTTTATGAATGGGTTTTATAATCACTCGTTTCAGTCTCTCCGGGAAGACTCCATTTATAACGCTTAAATTGAAAATGTGTGCCAGCACCGGAGCTATCACCTCTACTACATACTTAATTACTTTCGTCAGCACGCCATCAAAACCCACAGTGTTTGTGTTTTTGAGTTGATTTGTTACTTTTGTTATGTCATCTTCCAATATAGGCAGCATAAAGAATAAGTGTAATGTCAAATTTTCAAAATTAATATTCAGATTATTGCCACATTTATTTTCTATTTCATCAATAAAGTAGTTATTAAATTCATTAGCAATGTCTTGAGGTTTAGTTATTGATGTATTTTTATTTTTTATTGAGGTAATCGTTTCTGTAGGCAGGCAGAACTTTGATTTATTGATTATTTGCCAAGTAGCTTTGGATTTATTATGTGCTGTGTTTATAAAGTGGTTATTTTGAGCTTTCTGTGTTAGTCTAATTATTTTCCTATATAGAGCACTGTATTTTTTAAAAGCAATCTTGTTTTCTATACTTGGCTTTTTCCTGTATTCCCATAGTAGTTGACGTTGTTTTTGACTGCATTTTTTTATTCCTCGGGATATCCATTTACATTTTTTATTAGTTTTTATTGTGATATTTTTTTGAGGAAAGCATAATTTGTAAAGCAGAGTAAAATCGTTCATAAAACTGTCATAGGCTTGATTTGCATCATTTGACTCATAAACTTCTGTAAAAGATAAAGATTGCAAATAGTTTTTAAAAAAAATTAAGTTGTCGTTAGAGATATCCCTTACTATCGTCTTCCAAAATTTTAACTTACACGTTTTATTAATCGGAACTGTCAGTATCTGTGATGTGTGATCGGATAGGACAAGATCAACAACTTTTGCCTGGCAGTCTTTGTTGTAGTTATGTGCAAAGTTATCGATGCATTTCATGCTTTGAAGCCTAGTTGGTTGGTATATTGCTAAGGTAAGATTATAACCAAGTAGAAAATTTTCAAATTCAAGTGTTTCTTTATTTCTATCTAAGACGTTAATATTGAAATCACCACATAAAACTACCTTCTTCTTTGAGGAACCAATCCTTTCCAGAACTTTTTCTAATTGTTCATAGAATATTGTAAGGTGTCTTGAAGGATTTCTATAAACAACAGCATTCGAAAATTCCTGAGATTGAGAGCGTAGCTACGTCAGGTAGTTCTTTGTATTGAACTCCTGCTCTCACAAGAATACATGCACCTCCTCGTTTTTTATTATTTCTAGAAAAGAAAGCCGCTGGACAAAAATGTTGTATATGTAGTAGGTTTTCATGTCCCCTTTCTATAAAATGTTCTGTTACACAAATGACATCAATTATTGTACCAGTACTATGGAGTTCGTCTAATTTCACAAGTAATATTTAGACTTAGTTCTAATTAGTCACCTCGGAGTTTTGTAGCTATTGGTCACAGTGTAAATCTGTTTCAATTCGTCATCCCGTCAAATAGTTCTAATTGGTCACAAAGCATATAGAATAAATCATACTTTCAGCGATTCGTCGTAGTTTGCCGCAAGATCACATGTCAGCGATTCACATGAGATATGCAACCTATTTATTACTGAGTATTGCATTACTGGCCATAATTAATATAATCTATTTGACATTGACCTGTCATGATCATGATTTATTTTCTAATAGCATTTCTTCTCGCAAAGCGCATCATTATTACCCGACTACTTTTATAATAATGTCTGATTTCACACTCATAGATCGTGAAAGAAATGGTAAACTTTTGCTATTCGAAGGCTATAAATTCACACTGCATCGGAAAAATGGTGATGGAACATCTAGTTGGAGATGTTCGAAACGTAAAATATGTAGTGCAGCAATAAAATTAAGTGATTCAAATATATTAATTTCCAAAACTAATCATAGATGTGCCGCTAATACTGCAAAAAATGAGATTTTGTGTACTTTACAAAAAGTTAAAGACAGTGTAAAACATAATTTCGGACCTATACAACAAATATACGAGGATGGTATAGTGCCATTGATACAAAGAGGAATTAATCTCTTAGAAGAAATTCCAGATTTCTCACAGATAAAACCAACACTATACAGATGGAGACTTAAAGAGAACAATTTATCTACTACGAAATTTCATCAAACCGCTGACGTAATAGTTCCCGAAAAATTAAGAAGAAATTTATTACATGAAGATATACTAGAAGACAACAAAATTATTATATTCATGTCTCGTGAATCTAAAGTGGCTTTAAGTAAATATCATTCATTTTTTGGCGATGGTACATTCTCGAGGGCTCCTGTTCCCTTCCTCCAGTTGTATACTTTACATTGTGATGTTAGTGGTGCTGAAGCTAGTACTAATATAATACCAATAATTTTTGCTTTACTCCCAAACAAGGAAACCAAAACATATATTCGTTTTTTGTCTATCCTTAAGAAAAAACTCCCATCCTGGAAACCAAGTCATTTCAAAATTGATTTCGAGTTATCAATGTTTAAAGCAATTCAAATTGTTTTTCCCTCTGCTACAGTGAGTGGATGTTATTTTCATTACACACAAGCATTAATGAAAACTGCGAAAAAATATAAGTTGCTTGACAACTTGGAATACAAAAGGTTTTTATATTTATGTCTACAATTACCTTACCTACCGTCAGTGTTAATACCAGAGGGATAGTTATCAATAACTGAAAATCTTACAGAAGGTATAAATCTCAACAAATTAGAAGATTATTTTACAAAATGGTGGATGTCTAACAAAATCATTACAACTATTTCCATTTATGGTGAGAAACACCTGACAAATAACCCAGTAGAGGGCTGGCACCATCGCTTCAATAAAAAAGTGTCCAAGAAACCGAACATTATGCACTTCATTGAAAAAATCAATTCGGAAATAGCTGTACAAGAATTTAAATTACATAAACTGAAACTGCATCAACTAGTGAAGAATAGAAATAAAAATTATCTCTTTAGGCAATATAAAATTAAAAAATTAGTAAAACTGTTTCAATGATGACAACTGTTTACGAGTGTTTAAATAAGATTCGGCTTCTGAAAAAGAAATACCAAATTAAGTAGGCAATGTTTAAATAAGATTCGGCTTCTGAAAAAGAAATACCAAATTAAGTAGGCAATTTTGTTTAATTATAAGAATATCTTTTAAGTTAATAATGTTATTGATTAAAGATTTAAATAAACAAATACTTATCTTGGGAATCACCTGCTTTTTATTGTGAAATTTAAGTTTATATCCCCTGGTAACATTTTATTATTAAAAAAGACAAATATAGGGCCCCTGCGAGCCTGTGACCAATTAGAACTATTTGACGGGATGACGAATTGAAACAGATTTACACTGTGACCAATAGCTACAAAACTCCGACGTGACTAATTAGAACTCAGTCTAAATATGACCAATACAAACAAAGATCAAGGCTTTTTGTGTTATGACCAGTTAGAAAACTTTTTCAGTGTGACGAATCGATTCCTAATTCACTTCACGGGATCAATATTCTTTTGGACTTTACTATCATATTTAAATTGCAAGTATGTCTGTCTTGTATACTAAACAAATTTTATTAAAATTTAAAAGACAGTTGTACTGTTGTGGGTTCGATTCCCACAATTATAATTACTGCATGACATTATTTACATTATTTACCTATATGTATGATACAATATGGTTTGGCTTTACTATGGTGATGGCTTTTTGCATGTTTCTTTTGCTTTCGTTTTACGACTGCTATGAGTGAAAGAGCTAGGCGCATTTTGTCCTTGGTGCCTGAAAAAAATGCAAACTCTGACACTAGTGACGGAGCTAGTAGCGGTGATGAAGCTGGAATGATTGGATCGTTCTCCAGTGCCATCCATAAATTCCAGCCTCGAAAAATTAAACCTCCTCGATGATGAGATAGAAACGCATGCAGAGGATATTTATGCTGATACAACCGAAGTGTCTCTTACACCTATTCTTGCTCAGGTATTTCCAAATCTTTCAGATAGTAATTATGATGCTCTACCCTCAATTTCATCTTTGCCTTCAAACCAACCAATTGCATCCACGTCTGCCGGCTCACCTCTGAAGCGCGCTCAAAAAATGAAACGCAAAGCTCCTGCCATCGTTACACGAAAAGTAAAAAAACAGTGTAGCAGAAGAATTAATTTATCTTTCCGTTGGCAAAAAGCACAATTTCAACACAAGCCTGAAATAGCAGAACCTACATTTTTGGAAACTGTACCATCTGATTGGTCACCTTTAGATTATTTTTATAGATTTTTTACTGAAGACTTAGTAGATATTATTACCACTCACACAAATTTATATAGCGTACAAAGAACAGGAAGATCCATAGTAGTTTCAAGGGAAGAAATACTAGACTTTTTGGCAATTAATGTTATCATGGGTATTGTGGTTTTGCCATCATACAAAGATTACTGGAAAAAAGTCTTTTCGTTATGCAAAAGTAGCAGATGTTATGCCCCAAAAAGATTTGAGCAAATCAGGCGATTTTTACATTTTACCAATAATTCTGAAGCCGATACATCAGATAGATATTATAAACTACGTCCCGTAATCGATCGCATTCGAACACAGTGTTTATCCGTAGAAGAAGAGAATGCTTTTAGTATCGACGAAATGGTTATACCGTACAAGGGGAAGAAAGCAGGAAGTCGTCGTCAATATAACCCAAACAAGCCTTGTAAGTGGGGTTTCAAGAATTTAGTCAGGGCCGGTGTATCTGGCATCATTTATGACTTCATGCTCTACGCGGGAGATGACACTTTTAGAGGCATTACATTTACCGAAGAGGATGAGGTGTGTGTAGTAATTATATTTACTGCAGTAATAAATGAGCTACCAACAAGTAAAGTCGTGTCTCATTCCAATAACACCTTACGATCACACCACATGGCGACCCTGCCAGTCGGTTCTCACGAGTTCGCGTCGTCAGCAGAATAAGATAGCCGTGGACTCGTTACCGTACCGAGTATGGAACATTCGATCCTGACTGTGACGTCGTTAGCGTCGGCATACGTGACTTTATATTATAATTTCAACAAGTTACCAAATATAATTATTATTGTTTTTTTCTATAAAAATGGGATCGCGCTGTGCAAAATGTGCGTGTGAGAATCGAGAAATCATTGTAAATCAACATGGTATCAACGGACAAGTAGAAGCGGATACATCTACACACTTCTACACCAACAATATTCTTTTATCTACGATTTTGGCGTTGTGTGGAGCGGCAGTACTATACATTTTGTACAGGCAGTACAAAAAATGTCATGTTGAAGTGGTGCGAAATGAATTACGAGGCGACGCATTTCGTCGGATCAGAATGAGGCTGTCTGGTCGAGGATCCAGGGATAGTGAAGATCAGCAACCAGCGTAACCACGGATAAGCAAGGATAACCAAAACCTTCGTTGGATGTGTAGCTACGTAGCCAGCTCGTTTTTTTTTCTTTAACCTTGGATTTCTTTTTTTATTATTTTCTTTTAAAATAAGATGTTTTAGAGGTATGTCTCTACCCTTTTGTTTATGCTAACCTGTCCTATGGCAGAAGAATTAGTTAGTATAAGTAAAGATTTAGAAGTTATTAAAGTAGAGTTAAGAAAATTAGAAGCTTTTTTTTTTGGCGGTAGATGTAAAACAGTTAACATATAAGAGTAAAGTTAAAATAAAATTTTAATTGGATATACTGTAGATACTTAATAAATTTTCAATGAAACAAGTTGTAAATTGCCTAAATAACATCAACTCACGTTAGCAAAGGTAAAAGTTCTTCAATTACACCACCTGCCAGCACGCACTACACTATGTCTCAACTGAGCAATATTGAGGCAGCACAGAAATCCTTGGAGGAGTGCTTCACCAAGAGAATGGAAGAGTTGGAGGCACAGCTGCAATGTGGAAATACGGCGAAAGATACGGTGGCAAAGGTGGCTGAGGAGTTCAGGACCTTCAGGGAGCTGATGTTCAGTATGCTGGGATTACTTCGCAAGCAAATCTCCGAATGCTCTAGGGCCATTGATACCATGGAGACAAGGCACCGGCGTAAAGCCATCCTATTTCTGGGGATTGAGGAGTCTGCAAGCGAAGACTGCCGGGGAGTAATCCTAGATATCATCCAAGGAAGGCTGGGCCTCAAAGACTGCACACCATCATCAATTACGACGTGTCACAGGCTTGGAGCAGTTAGTGTGGAACATCATCGGCCAGTCCTGGTGCGCTTTTCCAGTTTAATGACAAGGTCAGCCGTATGGAGAGCCAAAACCGCTTTCAAAGCCTCGCCCATCTCCATTAGAGAATTCCTAACTCGGGCCAGACAGGCAGTGTTCACTAGGGCAAAGCTGCACTTTGGTAATCGGGCTTGCTGGACGCAGGACGGCGTTATTGTGATCAAAACAACAGATAGCAAGAGGCATAAGATCACGACCGTTGAAGAGTTACAGTCTCTGGCCAAGGTGTATCCTAGGCCTCCCGGTGTTGCTTCATCCAACGGAAACAAGAACGTCTCACGCAAAGTGTAACATTCATCAATTCTTGTTCATTTCGTAACGTAATCCGTCGAATTAACACTCAGGTATGCAACTTAGTTATTTTTAACTCAATTGGTAACTAATACCTCACTTTGTATTACTGTACTCTTCATACTACCTTCCGTGTTTTTATTATATTATACCTCTCTTATTTTTAAATTATCAAAACAAATTGTGCACGTTGACAACCCGCTCTCAAAATGTGAGTATTGTGACAGATAGTGGTATTTCGACGGGTTGCGTTCCAGAGCACGTCTTAAATTTATTGCACATTTAGAATTTTTGTTATACGAGCGACATTCCTTGTTACTTGTTTTTTGTTATTGTTTGTTTGTATATGTGTTGTTAGCTGGCGGTTGGTGCAGAGATACAACGCTGCATAGTTTTTCGTAGAGATATAGCATACATAATTATTATATTTATTTATTAATATTTATTATTCTTCATACTTATTTTATATTGTATTCATGTTATCCACAGATGATGAGTCTTATAATTCTGCTAACGATTTGTCTGATTTAGACAGTGATACCAGCTACAGCTCCATACCTGAAACTCTGAGTGATCTAAGAACCTTTTAAATGTGTGTCATATAAATGCACAGAGCGTACCTAGTCACTATAGTGAGCTGGTGGTAGCTTTTACCAACCCTAACGTCCATGCCATCCTGATCTCTGAGAGTATGCTCAAACCTGAATTACCATCCACTTCGTACTCTCTTCCTGGTTTCATTCTTATACGTAATGACCGTATTAATAAAGGAGGTGGCGGTGCTGCCATCTACCTCCGTAGTTATCTAGCCTATAAAATTCTAGCCTCCTCATGTCCAGACTACAGTGCTGATGCTGAATTTCTATTTCTCGAAGTTAATGTCAGTGGAACCAAACTGGTTCTTGGAGTTGTTTACTGTCCTCCTTCTATCAACTACTTCTCCAGTCTGGAAACAGTTCTGGACTCTTTAGGGTCACCTTATATGCATCACATCATCATGGGTGATATTAACACGAATCTATTAAACTCTCAGTCATTAGAGGCGCGTAAACTTCGTCACATTGTCGATTCAGCTAGCCTCCATATTTTGCCTTTACAAGCTACTCATCACAACACCCTGGTCGAGGACACCTGGCTTGACCTTATATTAACCTCATCCACTGCTCATGTTTATAGGCATGGCCAAATGCCAGCACCAGGCTTTTCTCGCCATGACCTTATTTACATCTCCTATAACATAAAACCTCCCAAACCTCGGCCTAAGGTAGTTCTTATGCGCATGGACATGGATAAGTTACACCGGGATGCTTCATTGTTAAACTGGGATGCATTAGAGGCTGCAACCACTGTCGACGAGAAAGTTACAGTGTTCAACGATGTTGTGCTTAATCTCTATGATGTTCATGCTCCTGACCGTGGAGTAAAACTGAAACGTCCACCAGCACCTTGGATGACGCCGGAGGTTCGAGTGGCAATGGGGCGTAGGGATCGGGCCTTTCAGAAATTCCGGAAAAACCGCATTGATGAGAACTGGAACCGCTTTAAGGCAGCAAGGAATCGCTGCAACCAGATGATACGTAACGCTAAACGCCGACATATTCACGATAATATTAAGTCGTCATCACCTACTAATATATGGAGGTTTCTTGGTGCTTTGGGTATTGGCAAACAACATGCGGAATATCGGTTGACAGGTGGTTTGGATGATCTGAATCAACATTTCTCCTCTACTACTCCTATTGATTACCAAACCAAATGTCAAACCTTAAATTACGTCGCTGGCCTTATTAGCCCTGATATAGACACTTTCAAGTTTTCTCCAGTTGCAGCCGATGATATCAAAAAGATAACGCTATCGATTAGATCTAATGCAGTTGGCTATGATAAAATTAGTCGTCGTATGATAGTAACAATAATCGACCACCTCCTTCCTGCTATCTCTCATATAATTAACTTTTGTCTCTACTTTAGAATGTTCCCCTCCCTTTGGCGTAAAGCCTACGTGATCCCTTTACCTAAAGTACCTATCCAATGCTACTCTTCCCAATCACTTCCGCCCCATTTCTATTCTCCCTTTTATGTCTAAAGTGCTCGAGGCCTGTGTACAAAAACAACTATCTTCGTTTATTTATCAGAACAGCCTGTTAAGCCCGCTACAGTCGGGTTTCAGACCTGGTCATAGCACTACTACTGCTCTTCTAAAAGTAACGGGTGATATTAGGACTGGCATGGATGCTACTAAGGTAACAGTGCTTGTCTTGGTGGACTTTTCCAATGCCTTTAATACAGTCAATCACGATATTTTGTTAGCTATACTTTCCCATCTTAAGATCTCATCGGATGCACTGGAATTTTTCTCAAATTATCTTCAGGGGCGCCAGCAGTGTGTACGCATTGATAAATCTACATCGAGCTGGTGCAATCTCGACACTGGTGTCCCTCAAGGCGGTATTCTCTCTCTCTTATTATTCTCTATTTTTATTAATGTTGCTACTCATAATCTTCGATGTGCGTATCATCTGTATGCAGACGACTTGCAGTTATATGCTCAAGCACCTGCTGATGACGTTTCACGAGCCATTCGCGACGTGAATGGGGATCTGGAAGCTTTGGGAAACTGGTCCACTAAATTTGGTTTAACCGTAAACCCATCTAAGTCCCTGTTCGCCCGTGGTCCACCTACATAGTTCACCTGGTTGTACCACGGGTATTTTTTTTTCCCCGTAGTCCACCGCAGTTTAACTGGGTGTACTATGGGAATTAATGTTTTCCCGTAGTCCACCTTAGTTCACCTGGTTGTACCATGGGTAATTGTTTTTCCTCGTGGTCTACTTGTAGAAGATATAATATTGTATAGGCATACAAACTTCATACCAACTAATTGTTTACCTTATTTTTTTCATAATGACAATGTCATCTATAATGTCATAGTACCTATCAGTTGAAATATATTTCCTTGTAGTTTTATTAATTTACAATTAATTGTAACTAGTTAAAATGAGTACCGAAGAAGATGTTGTATTCATTAAAAGAAAGGGAGGTACTATCCTCTTACACAAAGATTTCCAATTTTACAAGGTAAAAGGTTTTAAAAATGCTTCAAGTTTGTGGCGATGCTCTAATTACAAAAAAGATAAGTGCAGAGGAAACATAATCATAAGGGTAAGCATTTAAAATGTACCTACAATTAAATTTCCTGCATGAAGATATCTTTTGAATTTTTGAGATTCAATCAATCAGCCTATCACAGTCCACTGCTGGACATAGGCCTCTTCTATGGAGGTATTTGGCCTACTATACCACGCTGGCCAGACGGGTTGGTGTAGGGTTTAGTTTCGAGTTTTCCTTCTCTCGCAGTGATAGTATCTGCATAGCCCCTTAGTCGATTCTTACGACACCCTCGGGATATGGAAGGGGAGGTGGTTTGTATTCTAAGCCGCCACCACACGGTGCTTTTATTTTTTTTGAGATTAGTTAAACAATTTTGATAGGTACCTACCTACTATATTAACGTTTTGTTTTAGGATAACCTTAAGATTAAAACTAGAGAGCATTCTTGTTCACCCAATTTAGCGAAAAATATTATTGCAAAGGAATTTGAACAATTAAAAGACAAAGTCAAAAATAGTATTGACCCAGTCCCCAAGCTATACAACGAAATGCTATCAAAAATTCAAAGTAGCACTATGGATATGGTAGCTAATGTACCGTCATTAACTAGCTGCCAGCATAGTCTATACACGGTCAGGAATACATCATTAGGCGTCAAAAAATCTGTTTACAAAAATTTCAAAGAAGTTAGCGTGCCGCCTAAATTTAACAATTTTATTTTAGCAGATTATAATCATGCAGATACACGTATAATTGTTTTTTGTTCACGTGTCAATAGAGCAAAGCTTTATGAAATTGGTGAATATTTCGCCGATGGCACTTTCGATACGTGTCCTCCACCGTTTTATCAGCTATTTACAATCCACGGTGATAACTACAACTAAAACTTTGCCATTGATTTACGCGTTATTGCCAGACAAAAAACAAGAAACTTATAAAATATTATTTGAATTGATAAAGTCGCAACTGCCTTGCTTTAAACCCTCTAAACTACACTGTGACTTTGAGAGAGCCATTATTAATGCCGCACAAGAAATATTTTCTGAAATTAAGCTAGTTGGATGTTACTATCATTGGTGTAAAGCAATCTGGAAAAAGGCCAAACAACTTAGCCTTAAAAGTAAAACAGAAAAAAGGTTAACCGGGCTTGTTTCAGCGCTGCCACTTTTACCAAAAGAGCATATAACAGAAGGTTTAGAATACATCAAAATAGAAAGTTTAAATAAACCAAAAATGGAAAAGTTATTAAAATATATTCACAGCTTGTGGATGACAAAAAACTTCGTTGAAATTTTGTGCGTGTTTGGGCAGAGACGTCGTACAAACAATATAACAGAATCATACCATTCACAGTTAAATAAAAGATTAAGAAAAACCGAAGCCACTGTCGTACGTCTGCTAACGGTATTAAAAGACATCGAAAGCAAATCGGTTTTTGGAACAAGAAGAAGGATTATATATCTAGACAATGATGATGACATAATATGTGTACAAATGCAACTAATAAATAAAGAAATTTGCGTAGGATTAGCGTTAGAAAAACTGAGATAAGGAAATGTAGGGTTTGTAGTGAAACTACGTTTGCGTGTTCTCAGTGATCAGTAATGAGTGATCTTTTCTTTATTGTCTTATAAGTATAAATTATATTCACATGTGTGAGTGTGTCTATATTAGAGATATTAACTAATTGCTATATTTACAAAATAACACATTGATATTATATTGGTGTTACAGCATTAATATCTAGGATGCTGTATGCACGTATTATAAAGTCAGTGAAATATTGAGGTTACACGAGTGGCCTACAGGTTCAATTATTGTTTATTTTATGTTATCTTTATGTTTAATTATATTGTAATAAGTCAAGTCATTTAGTCTATTGCAGTACACTGCTGGACATAGGCCTCTCCCAATGAGCGCCACTATGATACTATACTGTAATATGTATGACAATTTATTTCACTTTGAAGATGCACGCGATTTTCAACCTTAAAAAAATAGTAAAAATAAATATTTTACGAATGTCTTTTGTTTTTCGATATAGGTGAACTACGGGCAATATAAATTAAAAACATACTTCATAACAGCATAGGTGGACTATGGGAAAACATTAATTCCCATAGTACACCCAGTTAAACTGCGGTGGACTACGGGGAAAAAAAAATACCCGTGGTACAACCAGGTGAACTATGTAGGTGGACCACGGGCGAACAGGGATATAAGTGCCAGGCCATTATAGTCGGCAGCGGCAGGTTGATGAATGGAGTCAATATTACAAAATTGCCACCAATTACCTACAACGGAACAACAATTCCTTTCAGTTCTTCAGTTAAGGACCTAGGACTTTACCTTGATTCCAACATGGACTGGCGTGTGCAGGTAATGAACATGAGCCAGAAAATTACGGGTAGGCTCAGATTTTTATACCGCCTGAAGAACTTTCTACCAACAAGAACCAAAGTTATGTTGGCCCAAAGTTTAATTTTTCCTCTGATAGACTATGGTGATGTGTGCTATTTTGACCTGAATGCAGACCTTCTCGATAAATTAGACCGTCTTCTTAATAACTGCATTCGATTCATCTTCAACCTTCGTAAATACGACCACGTGTCTACATTCCGTTCGCAGCTTAATTGGTTAACCATCTGTCCTCGCCGTAAGTTGCGTGCACTTACTACTCTTTACAATATCCTCAACTCTCCCACTATCCCCACTTACTTAACTTCATACTTTCAGCTTTTATGTTCCAACAATGATAGAAATCTTCGTTCTACTGACAACCGGATCCTCGCATTTCCTTCTCATAGAACAAACTTTTTAGGCTCCTCTTTCTTCGTTGAGACTGTTCGCCTATGGAACGCACTTCCTCTAGAGATCAGGAAGAGCACGAGCCGCAATGTGTTTAAGTCTAGGGTACGACAATTGATCACTACGGAATTGGCAGAATCATCGTCTCAACGATAATGATATTTCTACTCATATTGATATGGATATCTATATTTATGTATTATATTTATGTTATAATGTGTATATCTTTTATGTATATGTATAACTATTCTGATTTATTTTAAGTATGATAAGTAGGTATAAGTACTGTTTATGTTTAAGAACCTATATATAATTAATCTATAGTCCTTATAGAACCAAACGCATCTCTTGTCAATATGCTCCTACCTCGTACTAGCTCTGCATCACCCTATGGTAGACTGGCAGAGAATGCCTACGGCATTAAGTCCGCCAATGTACATCGTGCATAAAGTATAAATAAATAAAATTAGGTCCAACCAAAAGGCAGAAAAATGAGAAATATTGTCAGGAAAAATTTTTTAAAAGCGGAAGAGCTGTACCAATTTCATCAAAAATTATGTGCATTAATATTAGAAGAAAAATTGTTTTCAGAAAATTTTTTAGAAACTACTTTTAATAGTTTAGTAGAAAATATAGAGGAATCATTTTTAAAGATTAAGGAGTATTGTCAAATTACTAATATCGTAAAAATGGAGACATTTAATTTGAAAACTGCGGCTAGTTTGTTGCCGGTCATGGATGGTAAAGAAGAGACTATCGAAAAAATTATTGATAGCATTGAACTTTATAATAGTTGTTTAGCTGAGACAGCATGTAAAAAGTTGTTAGCCACTTTTGTCTTAAAAACTAGGTTAAGTAAGTCAGCCAAGCTCAAGTTAAAGCCAGAGTATGCCTCATGTATTGATTTAGTTAAGGACATGAAACAATATTTGCTTACAAAAAAGTCACCTAATTCGCTACTAACGCAACTTAATAAAATTTCACAAAATGAAATGTCGATTGCCCCATATGCAACACGTATCGAAGAACTTTTTGTCGATTTAACCATTGCACAAGCTAATACCAACGAAAAAGCATATGAAATTTTAAAACCTATAAATGAACAACTTGCAATAAAACAGTTTTCAGATGGATTACGAAATAGGCGCTTAAGCACAATAATTTCTGCGAGAAATTATACAGAGCTGAAGGACGCGTACGAGCGGCACAGGACGAGGAATTGTCCCAACCATCGTCCTCTAACTCGATTATGCACTTGCGAGGGAATATGCGAGGTAAGGTCTATACACCTTCATTTCGAGCGCGTGGAGGTCATTTTCAAAGAGGTTTTCGGGGATATGTGAACCAAAATAGGGGGAATTATAATAATTTCAACAGTCCTCCTAGATATAATGATTACAATTTTCGAGGAAATCAAACTCGTGGTTTTCGAGGAAATCAAACTCCGTGGGTTTCGAGGAAATCAAACTCGTGGCTACCACACGCAAACGGATCGAGGTCGAGTTTATCATAGTAGAGGTAGAGGTCAGAATATGCATTATATTCAACGTGCTGGTGCAACAACCGAGAATCAAACTCACGATAGCAATGAATTAGCATCTCAAAGTATTAATAATAATCAGCAGTTTTTTCGATCCTAAAGAGTATAACATATTAACATGTGATTTAAGTAACGCTAATTATATCGCATTATTCGTAAATAATGTCAGGTATTCATGGCTATTGGATACCGGTGCTTCTTTGTCGGCTATAAGTGCTGACATATTACCAAGAAATGTGCCTTTATACGATGATAAAATTATTATAAATGGAATAGGGGGAAAAGGAATTTCTAATGGATATGTTTATTTAACTGTTAGAACATGTGATGGTATATGTTTTAAGCATAAATTTTATATATTTGAGAAGATACCGTGTCAATCAGATGGTATAATAGGTCAAGATTTTTTTGATCAATTTAAATCCGTCACATTTAATATACAAAAATCTCAAAGTTTAGAAACTCACGACAAGACGATCTCTTTAACCTTGTACAGAAAACCAGCGGTTAGTTCGAATTTTCTAAACATTCTGCCGCGATGTGAATCAATACATTACATACAGTTAGATAGAAACATTACCCAAGATTGTGTAATATTTCCTAGTGAAATTCAGGAAAATATATTTTTGGCAAGTTTAATTGTTTCACCTAGGCATAATGTAATCCCTATTCGAATTTTGAATACTAGCGAAAACAATGTTATTTTACCAGTTTTCCAACCTCATCTAGAACTATTAAATAATTATAAAATATGTTCATTTCATAAATGCGAATCGAACTCCAATCGAGCGCATACTTTATTATCACTACTAAAATTAGATCATTTGCACTCGAGCGAAAGACAAACCATTGAGGCTATTTGCTCCAAATATGCTGACATATTTCAATTACCAGGCGATAAGCTCACTACAACTAACCTCTATGAACAATCAATTGTTTTAAAACGTGACTCGGTTCCTGTGTACACTAAACCGTACCGTATACCAAACAGTGTAAAGCCCGAATTAGAAAAGCAAATATCTAAAATGTTACATGATGATATTATAGAAGAAACGTGTTCCGAATGGTCCAGTCCTATTTTATTAGTACCGAAAAAGTCAGAAAATAATTGTAATAAAAATTGGAGATTAGTAATAGATTATCGTAAATTAAATGAAACAATTAAGGACGATAAATTCCCACTACCGAATATTAATGAAATATTGGATTCCTTATCAGGAGTGGTCTACTTTAGTCACCTTGACCTTAGTCAGTCATATTATCAAGTGACCTTGACTCCAGAAAGTCGAAAAATCACAGCTTTCACTACTAACACGGGTCAGTACCACATGAAAAGATTACCAATGGGGATGAAAATAAGCTCAAGTGCGTTCTCAAGGATTATGACTGTTGCAATGTCAGGACTCACTTACGAAAAATGTTTTATTTATCTCGATGACCTTGTGATTATGGGGCGAAATTTAGAAATTCACAATAATAACCTATTAGATGTTTTTGAACGATTAAGAAAGGTAAATTTGAAGCTTAATCCGAATAAATGTCAATTTTTGAAAACAGAATTAGTTTATTTAGGACATACAATAACAAAGAACGGAATTTTACCTGATCCAAATAAAATAACAGTTTTGAAAAATTATCCTATACCGCAAAACTCTGATGACGTCAGACGTTTTGTCGCTTTTAGTAATTACTATAGAAAGTTTATAAAAAACTTTGCCGAATTAACTTTACCATTGAATAAACTTTGTAGAAAAAATGTACCTTTTGTGTGGTCAGTGGACTGTGATCAGTCATTTCAAAAGTTAAGGGAATCTCTTATGTCACCACCTGTACTAAATTAAGAGACAAAGTAGATTTATTTTACAAACAGACGCATCTGGTATAGCAATTGGTGCTGTACTTTGTAACAATGATTCGCGCCCTGTAGCTTATGCTAGCAGACCTTTAAATAAGGCAGAAAAAAATTATCCAACTATTCAAAAAGAATTACTTGCTGTTATTTGGGGGGTAAAATATTTTCGACCATATTTATTTGGAAAAAAATTCACTATAATGACAGATCATAAGCCTTTGATATATTTATTTAGCATAAAAGATCCCAGTAGCAGATTATTAAAATTTAGATTAACCTTAGAAGAGTATGACTATGAGATCATGTACGTCAAAGGAAAAGATAACGCCGTAGCCGATGCGTTGTCTCGAATATCTGTTACATCAGAAGAACTTAACGACATGCATAACAAAATTATGATAATGACGAGAGCACAAAAGAAAATAGAGGAGGAGAAAAGTAGAATTGACAGGAGTAGGAGCGTAAGCCCTTGTATTTTTAATGATAAACGGCCTGATCATCCGCGCGTCGTAGAAATACTAAGGATACCAACTAGTTCAGTGGAGATGGTATTAATAGAAAATGATGAGTTGAGTAAGTTAGGCAAACTGATTGATACAAAATCAGAATGTTTTCATTATAGCGCTAGCAAGAAGATATTATTTATAGATCTCAATTATAAGTTACATTTCACGCGAGACGTATTTGTATTTAAATTGAGTAATTTCTGTAAATTAATAAACGTCGACGAAATATGTTTAATAAAAAATGATAAGAACGAAATATTTATAAAAGAATTAATTCAAGAAATAAATAGTACTATTAGTTACCAAGGACCAAAAATTTATGTCTTAAGAGGGGTAAAACGTATAGACAGAGACAGTGATAAATTGTTTATTATTAACGATTATCACTTGCTGCCCACTAGCGGACATGCTGGGGTACGCAGAATGGTAAACAATATTAAAAGACGATTTTATTGGCCAAATATGGAAAAGGACGTCCGCGAATTTGTTCGTAAATGCGATAAATGTCAAAGAATGAAACATTCAAGGCATACGGTAGAGCCTATGGTTGTGACGACAACCGCCACGTCTGCCCTTGAAAAAATATATTTAGATGTGATGGGACCTCTAAGCAAAGATGAGGAAGGTAATAATTACATACTCACCATTCAGTGTGAATTAAGTACGTTCGTAGAAGCATATGCATTAGTAAATAAGGAGACTGTAACGATAGCTAAAGCATTGGTTCATAATTATATTTTAAGGTTCGGTATTCCGAAATGTATTGTGACAGATAGAGGGACTGAGTTTTTATCTAATACAATGACAGAAGTTTGTAAGTTGCTAGAAATAGAAAAACTTAATTCTACAGCATATCATCACCAAACAATTGGAGCACTAGAAAATTCTCATAAGCATTTAGGTTCTTATCTTCGAATTCAATGCGAAAAGCACCCTGACACATGGAGTTATTGGCTTCCGTTTTGGTGTTTTTCATACAACAATACCATACATACTGCAACAAAGTATGCTCCTTTTGAATTAGTATTTGGGAAATCTTGTAATATTCCTTGTAGGATTATAAGTAACGTAGAACCATTGTATAACATAGACGACTACAGTTTAGAACTGAAATATAGATTACAGTTAGCACATAAGGACGCATGTGAAAATTTAGTGAAAGTGAAAGTGGATAGAAAAAGTAAACATGACAATAATAATAATAATAATAATAATTTATTGCTTACATAAAATGGTTACAAACATTTCACAGCATACAAAGCTAAAACTAATTGAATGCAGTGAAGTACAACCAAAATGATTTACTATTAGTTAAGAATGAAACCTGTAGCAAATTAGAACCTTACCGACTCGTAGTCACACCACATTATCACACCAGTATGACAAACGGTATTTTTTTTCTCGTTTGTCACACTGCTGATTTTTACACAACATGTATATCGTAATTGCTAGTGCAGTGCCAACATAATAAAGTCGGTTTACCGACAAGTAATGCAACTGACCTACAACCTATGGCATGTCTTTAGATGTGAATAATCCGTGATTCATATTGTAATATTGTTATCTATAGTACCGACTGGCCGGTTAGAAATGCATTGAGATAATGATTGATAATGACTGACAAACGTCAACATATAAACAAAAACGATAGTTTCACATTGGCTTTGCAACATGGTTTTTTGTATTATTAACAGGAAACGTGGACAAGTGTTATTATTTAAGCAACATCAATACTATAAACAGAAAGTTTACAAAAATTCTAATCAGATATGGTTCTGTCGTAACCGTCGCAATAATATCAAGTGCTCCGGTTCAGTCACAATAAACGTAAGTGCCAGTGTACATAAAATACATATACTTGTTATATAAATATAGGAACATACCTCATCTCTGTCTAAGGTCTATCTTCACGTTATGTCTCTAACGGGGCAGGCAGAGAGAAGGGAATGCAATGTTTCACGATCGTCGCATGACTACCCTTTTTGCTTCTTGAAGATTCATAAAATGCTATATGAACGAGTCTCCAGAAGTTAAATAATCCCCTATTCCACCTAGTTACATTGATGTTACTACTTGGACATTTTTGTTCCAAGTAGTTAGATTAGTTTCAGTAGTAGTCTGATTAGTTACACTAAAATAAAATTTCTAAATAATTTAACTACTTGGAACAAATATGTCCAACTAGTTACATTTTTTTTTTTTTTTGTTATTTCATGATTAAATATTACAAATTACATGGTAGGTATTTGAGCATTCCTTAAACCACGAAGGTTTATAGTGGATGCCGCAAGTTAGTCCTTAAATCTAGATCACCATAAAGTTAGTTACATATTACAGTTATTACTTAGGTAGAATGACTTTAACTTGTGTTTGATGTTAGTTGGCGTCATCAACGTAACTAGGTGGAACAGAGAAAAATATCGCCTCAATATCCGTAACCTAATCGTTCTTTAAACTTCTCAGGGTGAAAATGTTATAAAAACAGTTGAGCACAAGAATACATGTCAACCAGATGAGTGCGATAATGAAATAGCGCTTTCGATACACAAAATACATGAAGTTGCTTGTACTTCTGCGGAGCCAATGACAAAAATTTTCGAGAAACATATTAGACCCTTAAAAGAAAAAGGGTTGAAAGTGCCACAATTTGATAGCGTAAAGTGCAGCCTCTATAATGCACGCAAACGAAAACTAAACGTGAATAAGACCGTTTTCAAACACATTGAAGACGTACAAGTACCTATTACATTTGAAAAATGTCTAATTGCTGATTATCAATATGAGAATACCAGACTACTAATATTTTGTTCTGAAGACGCAAAGGCATTATTAAAAAGTGTGAAAGAATATTTTATTGATGCGACTTTTAAGAGTTCTCCACAACCATTTCCACAATTGCTTTCTATCCTCGGTGATATGGGAAGCACATCTCAAAAAACTTCAGTTGTACCACTAATTCATGTGCTCATGAGTGACAAAAAAGAGTCAACATACGCTGCATTGTTCGACATCTTGAAAACTAAATTTCCCGATTGGTGTCCCACTGTATTTCACGCAGATTTTGAGATAGCTGTAGCAAATGCCATAAAACTTTTTTTTCCACGTATATCGATTAAAAAGTGTTACTATCACTATTGTCAGTGCTTATGGCGAAAAGCGAAATCAATTGGTTTGAAAAGTAAAATTCATAAAAGAATTGTGGGATTATGTACGGTATTGCCGCTAACTCCGTTAGAACTTGTTAAAAACGCATGGGAGTACATAAAAAATGAATCAAATGAATTGAGCGGGGAAAAGATAAAACAGTTCATTGCATACGTTGGCCGTCAATGGCTAAATGATGAACAATATATTGCTGACTGGAATGTAGTTGGTCAAAGACACAGAACCAACAACGTTTGTGAAAGTTGGCACTCCCAGTTAAACAAAAAGATAAATAAAAACTACGTAACCATACTAAAGTTATTAACAGTATTAATAAATCAGAAGGAAATTAATATACAAAAAAAAAGAAGACTCGACCAAACTGATAAAGATAGTTTTATAATTTCGTGCCAATTAAAACTATTAAATAGCGAAATATCATTGGGACATTTCCTTGAAATGTTGCGTTAACAAAAAACTAGTAAACATTTTAAAACAAGCTTTTATTGTTAGTACTTAGCAAAATGCTAATGCATTGGCTAATACGTAATTTGAAGTTTTACTGTAGGTATTACTGTAGTATTGTACCTACTCATTTTTCTCTCAGTAGATACCTACTTTAAAATATTACTTTACGTTTCATATAAAATAAGCACGATTTATACCTAATTTTCACAATAATTATTTCGCGGACATTGGTGTGGGTTACAAGTTCATTCACTTTCTTTTTAACAATGTACTTAACGTGTAACTGTTTAATGTCTCTACGAATAAATAAATAAAATAAATAAGTAGTATAACTCGGACAGCACTAGTTCGGAAATAAATACATTACATGGTGTGTAAAAATCAGCAGTGTGACAAACGAGAAAAAAAATACCGTTTGTCATACTGGTGTGATAATGTGGTGTGTATACGAGTCGGTAAGGAATTAGAAACTCTCTACAAAGGTCCCTATGTAGTTTTGAAAGACATCGAACCAAATGTTGTTATTTTAAAAAATGGAAAGCGCGAAATAATACATAAGAATAGAACTAAACTATGTAACTAGTGATTAAGAAAACATTATTTAGTTATGCAGCTGTATAACAATTTAAAATTAAGTAACTACTTATGGGTATGTATAACTGTTTAATATATGTGCAACTATTCGTAAGCATCCAAACTGTGTAACTAGTTTAAAGTTATGTAGTTTACTTTTATTTTATTTTTAAAGAAAAAACATTACTATTATAATTTTTTTTCTTTTTATCTACCCCTGTAATGAGGTGTGTGTAGTAATTATATTTACTGCAATAATAAATGAGCTACCAACAAGTAAAGTCGTGTCTCATTCCAATAACACCTTACGATCACATCACAAGGAAGAGACTTTGGGTGTTGGAAGTAAAATAGTTTTAGCTTTATCTAAGACTATTATGAATAAAGCAAGTGTGGTATATTTTGACAATTATTTTACTTCCTTGGAGCATCAACAACGCTTGGCTTTTACGTCGGAGACATGACAAAATAGCCAACACTATTAGAAAGCAGGATCGCCCTAAAAGATTTTAGGTATGAAACCTACAGCGGCCTACTACTGAAACGAGGTCGAAACGTTTCAGTGAAAAATTTAGAGACAATTCCCGACAAAGCCAAAATAAAAAAACCTGTATCTGAACAGCCATGCGATGATGTCCGGTATGACAAATATGACCATTGGCCACAAATAACCGGATACCAGAGGTGCAAGTACTGCAAAGCTGGCCAGGCAAGTACGATGTGCACAAAATGTAAGGTTCATCTTTGCTATGTAAAATATCGAAACTGTTTTTTTGGAGTACCACCGCAAACGCTCTGGCCATTTAGGACGGATTCCATCTTGAACGGATTCCATATAGGACGGATTCCATTTTGGACGGGTTCCATATTGGGCGGAAACGGTACAGTCATTATTAAATACTATAGCTACAATACTACGACATAAGGTACCTACCTACTTAGTATTGGATTTCCTTGGATAATGGATACGAAATGCTGGCATATTATAAATAGATACTTATTTATTTTTCCTGTCCATATCCGTGATGTCATGTAATTGTCATTATTATTTGTCTAACATTATTTGTATGAATTGCAAACACAGATTACTTTTGATTGCAATTTAAAAAATAGTTTATTTGTCTGAAGTCTTATAAATAGATTTTCATAATGGAATTACCTGGGCCAAGCGATGTGGACGGTGTAAATTTTATTACTAGTACACGTGGTAAGAAAATATTGTTGTATTCAGGGCATAAATATAATTTTGTGATGAAAAATAAAAACGGTTCCACTAACTGGCGATGTTCAAATAAATTTGAATGTTATACATCTTTAACATTAGACCAACAATGTAATGTAACTAGACAACCGAAACACACATGTTTACCGAATTTTGCTAAAATGGAAGCGGAAAAGTGTTTGCATGATTGCAAAAAGGAGGTTTGTGAAAGTGTAGAACCTATACCAAAGATATTTGAAAGAAATGTAACAAAAGTAACAAGTACATCCTCACAGGAAACAATATTTTCGCAGGCACCAAAATGGATAAACAAAAAAAGCGGTCTCTACAATGCACGCAACAAGGCTTTCAATATGCCGAAAACTAAATTTAACAAATTGTCTGAAGTAAATGTGCCGGCTTTTTTAAGTAACCAATTTATGATATGTAATGATGGTGTGGATGACAAAATTTTAATTTTTTCGACACCTACAGCTATCGAATCAATAAAAAATATAACCAGTTATTTTGGAGATGGGACATTTTCAATAACGCCACAGCCTTTTTATCAATTATACAGTTTACATGCAAATTTTAGCACCACCGTCGATAAAACTCACTTTATACCTATTATCTATGCACTGTTACCGGACAAAAGTGAAGTTACATATAAACGGTTTTTTTTACTATTGAAAGATCGTTTTGGCTTGTCCATGGTATCATACAAATGTGATTTTGAAGTAGCTACAATTAACGCGGTAAGATATGTTTTTCCGAACATTGCCGTCACGGGTTGCTACTATCACTATAAAAAGGCCTTGTGGAAGAAATCAAAGCAACTTGGCACTTTCTCTACCTCGGATGGACGTAAGTTAACGAAATTATGCACAATGTTGCCTTTACTAACGCCACCTTATATACCAGAAGCTTTTCTTGCAATTTGTGATGTAATCCCAGACAATGAAGAAAATATTAATTTCCAAAGTTATTGCATGGATTACTGGATAAAACAAATAACATCAAAGATATTAAGTGTTACAGCTGAAGAACATAAAACCACAAATTCAGTGGAGGGATATCATCGCCGATTAAACAACAAAATACCAAGAAATACTAATTTACTTTATTTTATTAAACTTTTAAGAGATGAAGCTAAGTATCAAGATGTGAGAATAAGACAGGGACAAATTCACTGCAATAATAGAAATCGTAGGTCAAGAGACATTGATGTGTTTATGCAGCAGAGAGAAATTGTAAACGATCTCTTAAATGACAAATGTTCTATTATGCAATGTCTCAACCGGTTATGTGAAGTGTAAGTTTTATTTTTTTTGTCAGTTTTTCCTTTTATTATAAGAAGTGTTATGTTATGTTAGAAATACACTACAGAATTTAAGTTAAATCGAATGGTATTTTATTGTTAAGTGTACTTCCGCCCAATATGGAACCCGTCCAAAATGGAATCCGTCCTATATGGAATCCGTTCAAGATGGAATCCGTCCTAAATGGCCAGAGAGACCGCACGCTAACAATAGGATTTCAATTTTATTAAACATTTTTGCTTCCACCAAGACAGTTATTCTTATTTAAAACCATGTTATATACAATAATCTTTTGGTTTATGTTAAAAACTACCAGTAACTTTCCAACTCTTCCTAAACATAGCAATGTATAGCATTGTAGCAGTGTAAAACGATAGTCACTGTACGTGTAGCAATGTTTAGAATAATATACATCTTGTTTTTCCAAAATTTTCATATTATAATTTTTTTATTTATTTTTTTGATGGTTTTTATAGCCCAAAGAAGTTACCTATATTCAAATTTTTTTACTCTTCTTGAAAAAAGCAATCTTGCCATGATAAGGGTTAAGATTTACACCATGGTGAATACAGTAATTAGAGAGCTATAGATTAGACACTCGTTAATGTTGTGCGAGTGAATTTATTTGTTAGTTACCAAGAAATGTGGTTTATTTTTGTTAAGATTTACACCAGTATGGTAAATCACTAATTAGAGAGCTATAGACCCTCATTAACGTTTATTGAGTGAATGAATGTATTTGTTATTTACCAATAAGTTTGGTTTATTTTAATTATGGTTAATAAAACTAATTGCTTTAAATGATTTAGCTTGTTTTATTGCAACATTCAACTGTAACATTCTATAATTCCTTTTATAAAGTTGTTCCAATATAGGATACTAAGGTCCAGTGTGTATTGTAGGTACCTCATAATATGTAATGTATGTCCTAATAAAACTGGTTATGGAAATAGGAGTGGGGATAAAAAATGTGTGAAAGGCATTAAGGAACATGTAAAAAGGGAACTTGTAGAACATGGAGAGCGAGGTTTCCAATTCTGCAAAAGTATTATTTGTTCTATGGAACAAATGAGACAAAATTAGTTGCATCTGATCTATCATAGAAAAACAGGGACAAAAATGTTTCAACAGTTCTATGACGTCACAGTTCTATGGAACTAATGAGAATCACCAACATGTGGTACCTGGACTGGGAAAGTGTTAAAGACCAATTGAGATTCGGGCGTATTGATGCATCAGGCATGTTAGGAATAGGTTGGGAGTCGACCGGATACTAAAAGAAATGCAGGCCTGGACAAACTTTGCCACCTAAAGATGTATGCCAAGATGAAACAGACATCTTAGTGGTATAAAAAAAAAAAACTACTAAACAGACTACTGGCAGCAATTGGGGCAATCACTCAAGATGCAAATATCCTCACTGCAAGGGTTATACATATACTTTAAGTGTAAAATGTAGAGTAAGTTTATGTTATACTGAAGATAATAATATCTTTTTTATAAATTTCACCAAGAATAAACTAAATATAATAAATTTTTTTCGACTGATTTCATTTTACGCCCGACTCTTATACTCAATGGGTGTGCAGTGTTGCACATGTGTAAGTTTTTTTAAAATTTCCGTGACTATTATTGAATAAGAGATTTATTTCTATTTTCCTGTGGTTTGTAGACCTTATTAGGAGTAAATAACAATATTTGAGTGGAATAATATAAATTATGCATTTAAGGGTTAAGAAAATAGTGCATGCGAAGCTTCAAATGCATTTTTCTCGAGTTTTTAGTCCTTGCAGTTAAGTTTTGTAATTCTAGAGGTGCGATATACTTCTTTGCCATATACACTTAATTTCACATAAGACTTGATGTTGAAAAATTTTTGAGATCCTGCTTTTAACCATATTTTGGTATCAACGCACAAATGATACACTAATGACAACTAATTTGTAACCAATACTACAGGAACCAACGCAGAACTCTTACATATATATCTAGGACCTAAAATGTGCTATATGCGCGGTTTAAGTTTCTTTGGTGTGTTTCGAGGATAGCACAGGATGTTACGGCGGTGGACGAACTCAAATTCACCAATTAGATTATTACAAGAACAACAGTATCAAAATAATCGGGATAAATCCCAATCCTCGATTGCTAGGTTATCTCACGGTGTTAAAGATATGTGTTCCGTTCAATAATTAGAACCCGAGCAAATTATCACGATAGTTACCCCGTTTCTGCGTTTCCTAAACAGTTTTTTAATATTGTTTTGTTTTAATATTCTCTTCTTCACTACTGTATGAATGTAGGCACGTAATAATTGGATGTAATTAGCACAAAAAATTATAAACATTTGACCACGTTGACAGAAATGACATTTCCTATTTTTGACTTTCAACCTTCAGCGCGTAGTTTTTTTTTCTTGAATGATGAGCGTTTTGACAACATAGTGCAAGCTGCCAGCAAGTCTAAAGAAATCTACGAATCGTAAAGGAGTTTGTATTTCGTGAAGGAACTTCATGACGGAACAAACACTGTCCCGAGGGCCTGATGGTGCAACTGGACTTTAGGAAATGACTTGTGATGTTGTTCGGCTTCACTTAGGGATGAGGATTGATTCATGCATCTAGAAAGAGAAAATAACTGTATATTACAAATGAATGAAATCAGCTGACTAATCTTATCTCTCTAGCTCAAATTATTTGACATATACAAGTTCAGATACACGATCATTCAGTTACAACTGCGTTGTATTCAACCTCAAACCTTAACAAATATTTAATGGGGCCTCCAAAAAGTTCATGGCGAACTTTTCTTCTCCCATGGGAGAAAATACGGCCGATCGTTCTTTACATTGGATTTTCGAGGCGGACGCGCCGTCTGAAGGTACCACCGATATCCATCAGTAACTAAATCATTGCTTAATAAATAGGAAAATAATCTAGGGTACTCAGCTGTTTACATGACGATGCTGTATCCATTACAGCTCTGCAAATCCAGAACAAATCTCTATAGATATACATAATTATTTACATAAAAGCTTGTGTTGACATTAGATTGACTTTCATTGGTATAGAAAAAGAAACTACATTTGAATTGACGTAAATTACAAATGGAACGCTAATGAGCTAACAAGGAGGTTTATTTTGTGAAAGAATTTTACGACAGTATTCTTTCGTTGTCTCTGGATGTGCTTGTGTTGACTACTTACCTACTTAAGCACGCTTGCCCAGGCCCCTCTTCCCCACTGGGCACTATGGGCACGTGCCCAGGGCCCCGCGATCGAATGGGGCCCCCTAGTTCCTGCCAGATTACCAAATGATAACCGATATTTAGGTATTACCGAAAAACATTAATTTTGAAAAATCTGATGATAATGACTTACTACAATACCTACGCTTATTATATTAGCTTTAGTTTGCCGCATGCGGATAGCTATACCTTGTACAACATAGCTTGAACTTTTTGACAGATGGGTCAGTGATGGGAAACAGAAAATATCTATTGGTGTAAAAAATGTGTTGGCTAAATATGTGGCTGTATGTATGTTTTAAACTATTCAAAATAAATAAATTCATTCGTCAATCAATTTTATTGCACTAGACATAAAAACATTGGGTAGGTACCAATGTTTTCAGTTTTTCTATTTAAATTTTACTTCGAAGCAATAAAAACCACTTAAGACTTTCGGAAAATGCTTGAGTCCTTAACAGGTACTCTTATGTTGTGTGTCTATTCTTATGATTATTATCAATTTTTAATATTATTAAAATAAGAAAATATTGTTCGTCGTTGCAAAGTTATATCGATTTCAGATTTGACATCCGTCAAAAAGAAAGATCAAACTAATAAATAAACAGGGTATAAGTACTCCACTCTCTCTCAAAAATGAGTTTTTCCGATATTAGTATATTTAGGTTAATTTAAATACCTATATGTAAGTATAAGAATACAATTAAAAGAAAAATTATTAAATTAAAAAAAGATGAATTATTTGATGCGGTGTGGTTTATGTCTTTAAGAAACCTATTCGAACGTCATTCGTAATACCAAAGACAAAAAAGGGGAATTCCCGACTCCCGATCGTCGTTTGACTTGACGAACGGGAATTCCCTTCAAGTATTTGTCTGCGATGTTGTGGCGTTTGTTTTGTTTGTAGTTGTTAGTTTGTTACTGACTGTGCTTGAGCTCTGACAAAAAAATAGTATTGTTTGATTAAATCGTCGTTTGTCTGTTTTGTGTTAGCGAATATTTTCGTTATAAAATTAATTAAATACTGAATTATAATATAAAATGTCGAAACGGTCATATCCTAGTGGATCTGAAAAAAGGAAAAAAGCTCTACATCAGAAAGAAGTAATTGAAAAGTTACCAAAATTAACATCATATTTTACTACTACTACTGGAGAAACTTCTGTAAGTAGCAATCAACTCATAAATGTTCCACATGATGACTCAGCTCAATTACAAATTGCGGGAATTTCTAAACCTTCATGTTCCAATTTTGAAAAAGAGATTGAATCAGAAAGCGACTATTCCTACGACGAAAGTGCAACGACTTCAGTAACTTCACTAAAACCGACAACTCCAACTGTGTCAATTGAACAGCAGTTTTCCAACACAGAAGAATTAATATCGCACGATCCCGCCGATTATTTTCACGAAAAGTTTGTTGAAATAAATCGCGAAATTTTAATTCGTAAGGGACCAGTATATTTTCAAAATAAAGATTCTGACTTTTCCGAGGCATCCAGAACCTACAAAGATGGTAATAAATTAGTGACGAGATATTTCAACAAAGCATTATTTATTCACAAATTAAAGAACAATGAAAGCGTCGAAAGAAAATGGTTGCTGTATTCGCCTTCCAAATGCTCTGTATTTTGTTTTTCATGCTGCTTATTTAACCCAACTGATGTTAATCTTTGCTCTCGGAATGGATGTAATGATTGGAAGCATATTAATCACATAATTTTAACACATGAAAATAGCCCAGCGCATAAGCAATCTATGATGACTTATCTGGCACGAAGTAAAGCGGTTGGTAGAGTAGATATAGAGTTATTATCTCAACATCAAAAGGAAGTGGATTACTGGAGAAACGTACTTAAACGGATTGTAGCTGTTGTAAAATTTTTGGCATCGAGAGGGCTTCCATTTCGCGGCGACAATGAAATCCTAGGATCTCCAAACAATGGAAATTATTTGGGTTGTGTGGAATTATTGAGTGAATTTGATCCATTTCTTGCAGATCACTTAAAAAAACTTGGGAATCCTGGAAAGGGTAACATTTCTTATTTATCAGCAAATATCTGTAATGAGTTTATTGAAGTAATGGGAAAACAGGTTCTAAAAAAAATTATAAATGAAGTTAAATCAGCAAAATATTTTTCCATAAGCGTTGACAGTACGCCCGATCTGTCTCATATTGACCAGCTAACTTTCATCATTCGATACGTAAAAGACTGTGTTCCTGTTGAAAGGTTTTTGAAATTTATACCTATTAAAGAGCATAAATCTAAGTATTTAGCGGAGACCATCTTAAATTTTTTAAAGATACATGATATTCCCATAAAAGATTGCAGAGGACAAAGCTACGACAATGCTTCAAATATGTCGGGAAAGTATAGTGGTCTACAAACAAAAATCAAGGAAAAATGTGAATTTGCCACCTTTATACCATGTGCAGGACATTCACTAAACTTGGTAGGTGTCCATGCTGCTGGGTGTGTACCGGAGGCATCACAGTTTTTTGAAATAGTTCAGAAAGTGTACAACTTTTTTTCGGGCTCTACCCACAGATGGAATATATTAACAGAACATTTAGGTTCAAAAAAAGTTGTTAAGAGTCTTTCACAAACCAGATGGTCAGCCCGAGCTGATGCAGTAAGTGCTTTGCATTGGGGGTTATAAAAGAATATTAGAAGCTTTAATCACCATCGCAAACGATACTGAAAAGGCACGAGAAACAAGAGACGAAGCCCTTAGTCTGTCTAGAAAAATGGGTAATCTAGAATTTATTATACTGACGGAAATCTGGAGCACCATATTGGAAAGAATAGACAAAACAAGTAATTATCTTCAGAAAGAAACAATAACAATGGACGTTGCAACCAATTTGTTGACTTCACTTTATGATTTTATTACTAACCTCAGGGATAAATTTGATAACTTCGAATCATCTGCCAAAGAAAATAACCCAGAATCTGACTACAAAGATCTATCTCAAAGAACAAGACGTAGAAGCTCACGGCTGATTTTTTTTGATGGCTCTGCGCCATCAGTCCAATTGAATGGAAAAGAGCGATTCAACGTAGAAACCTTTCTCCCAATAATCGATACCTTGAGTGTTCATCTAAAACAGCGACAAAGTTCATATGAGACCGTCAGTCAACGTTTTAGTTTATTTTTTCACTTAAAAACTCTGAATTCCGAAGAGATACGACAAGGATGCAAAGAATTTTCTCAAATCTATCACGAAGATGTAAATGAAAAAGAGTTAGAAATAGAATGTCAACATTTAAAAGAATACTTAAAAAATGTTCAGAGTGAAAATGAAGCATCTAACAGTGTACAGGAAGTATATAATCTATTAAAGCAAAACAAAATTGAAGACACATTTCCTAACGTAGAAATTGCATTGAGAATATTTTTAAGTATGATGGTAACTAACTGCAGCGGAGAACGCTCCTTCTCCAAATTGAAACGAATAAAAAATGAATTAAGAAGTACAATGCTTCAAGAGAGATTAACTAGTTTGTCGCTGATGTCCATAGAATGTGATATTCTCAATACCATAGATTTTGAAGATGTGATTAACGATTTTGCTCATCTTAAATCTAGAAGGGTACCTTTGCAATCAACATAGAATTAATCTAAGGATTTTATGTTAAGCGAGTTACTTTTGTAGATTATTTTTTATATTTCCTATTTTTTTATAGTTAGTAACTAAATAAAAATAAATTTAGAACCTTGTTTGTCTTTCTTTATCTATTGTAACTAAATAGTGTTTTCTCAAGGTCCTAGGGGCCCCATGATCCTAATGTGCCCAGGGCCTCAAATAGTTTAAAGACGGCCCTGCGCTTGCCGCCTAGGCAAAGCAACAAAGCAACAACAAAACCCCTGAGGTATTTTCTATAAATTTCATCAAGAATCAAGCGGTTGACGGCCTCATTCTGGAAGCTTTTTCACGAATTGCTCAAAGAACCCGGGAATTGATACTCAGACTCATTACTACTTATCATAAAATTCGTAAACAACTTTTTGATAATTTTCAAAGCGAATTAATTATTAAAATTGAGTCTGGCTAGCGAAAGATGGTCCATAAAAAAATCAACAGGTTGCAACGCCGATAATACATCGACAAATCGAAGTTCAAAAATCAATCTACATGTTACTAATGGCGTGTATTTGTTGTGCTTTTGGTATAAAACTCTTATAACAATAACGCAAAATAACGTTTGATGACTTGTGTTATCGAAAAAAACTGACGTGTTTGTACCTACACTACAAAATATTTTTTTATATCTTCATAAGTAATAAATCAGGACCTAAAAAGTTACCTATATGAAAATCGGACTCAATGCTCCATCATCAAAAAATAATTATAGGCCATTAACATTTTGTATAATTATTTAAAATTCATAATTTATCAATCATACAATTTACCTGTATGATAAATAATCAATGCACTTTGAATTTTATCCACAAACGATAACATTATATGAGTATTAAAAAGTTTTCTAAGACTATAAAAATCTATACTATCAGAAAAAAATGATAATGATTGTTCCTCTTTCGTTGGCCAAAGTCCATTTGAGAGTATTAAGATGTTTTCGAAGATTGTAAAATACCAACTGACAGAAAACCTGAATCCAAAGTCATCTTGGGCCACAGAGATTATCTCTTGATGGTATAATGAGGTATAGCGAGATTTAAGGATTCTATACCGATAGTCATATTTAGTTTAATTATATACGGCCTAAAAAAAAGATTAATTACCAAAACAGCCAACAACTACTACGGCACGCGAACTACGGACTACCTACTACCTAGACTAATAAACGAGATACCATTAGAAACCAGGAGTAAAATAGATTCACTCAACATAAAACGACTAGTCAAAAACATATACCTACCTACCCATCAAAAGTAAATAATACTTGAACATGAACCAAGACAAAATATTTAATCTATAAATAAAATATAAAATGGTTCATACCAATAAAATAACCAAAATGAAAAAAAAAAAAAATTAAAACTATACTACTATACGTAAATAGTTGCAAACCAATCATCCTGTATCCAGAGTGCGTCTATTAGCGAACGCGTGCAAGTAGGTGCAAATAGCAGCGTTGCATCTACCGTAAACAACAGCCGGTTTACACTCAAAAGACTACACCTACCTACTCTGCACTTACTATACCCATAACTTGTTTGAGGAGTTAGTCGGAAGTGTGCCCAGCCTTGTTTCTACTGAACCTAACTTACAACCCACAATTACTATTGACCTCACAAAGGATGATACATTAACATCTTATACCTCCTATCCCAAGATGGGCATAGTTAAGTGCAGTAGAAACAAACTTAAGAAATATGTAAAAATTAATAAATACATAAGAAAAACGCAAAAACTTATCAAAAGACAAAAATGTATGTACAAAAAAGTCAAGTATATTAAAGAAAGAAGGCAACTAGGTGATGAACTTGATATGTATTCGTTGTTAATTGAAAATAACATTTCAGAACATAATAATAATATCTTAAAGTTAGAAACTGAAATTAATAACTTAAAAAAATCACTGGACATAATGACTGACAGGTACAGTGATGTGAGAGGTGAGTATCAGGAGTATGTTCTGGCTATGAAGGATCTGATGAATCCAAATTCCACATTAACATCGAACATCAATTTACTCAGTCCTGAGCCAGACTGTAAGTCCTCGCTGACTTCACACATTACCCCTTTAGTTGATTTAAATGAGAAAACAAGTGGTTCCTTCACTGTAAAAAGTAATGTAAAACCTGAAATAGTGATGTATTGTGATGAATTGGGGAAATCAATGGGCCAATTATTAAGTTCATATTTAGAACATAAGGTTACTAACTATTGTACGCCGGGATTAACTTATTGTAACATAATTAAAAAAATTAAGAATTATAGTTTAAACAGCAATAATACGCTTATCATTTTAGTGGGAGACAGGGGAAATGCAGACAGAAATGTACTTATAAATTGTTTTGAATCACTGAAGTCATTAAAGGTTAAAAATATAATACTATTCACACTTCCTTATAGCCGTAGCTTGTCACAGGCAGAAAACAATCTTAGACATAAGCTGAATCAAACTTTACATACAATGGCATTTTATAATCAAAATAAATTCCATTTAGTTGACATAAATGTATATTTAGAAAATAAATTATTATTGACAAAAGATAAATTCTATTTGAATATTTATTTTAAGAGACAGATAGCATCTTTGCTATCATATTATATTACTTGTTCAGCCAAGAACTTGGCTACCCAAGCTGCTCCTTTTGAGCAGAAAAATGACAATGTTTGTCTTGCGACCTTGGAATCTGTTCCAAAAAAGTGTGACAATCATTTAAATATAATTCTAGGACAATAGGGGAGATCTCTAGCAACTTAATCTTAGGGACAAAGGAAAAGTCTATGTACCTGAATATTATTCATCAAAATATTCAAGGTTTTTCTGGCAAAGAGTTAAAACTAGAATTGTTTTTAAATGAAATGCATATTCATATTCTTTGTTTGACTGAACACTGGCTAAAAAAACATGAATTATTAGTTAATATTGATAATTATAAAATCATTAGTTCGTTTACTAGAGTTTCTGCTATAAGAGGTGGGTCACTCATTTTAATTAATGACAAATTAAAATCCAAAGAGAGAAAAGATATAGTAGCACTCTCGAGTGAGCGAAACATTGAACTATCATGTGCAGAGCTTGAGCAACATATTGTTATTAGCGTCTATAGACCTCCTTCTGGAGAGTACCACCTTTTTGAGTCTATTATGGAAGAAACCTTAAAAAAAGTATGTAAATGTAATAAGACGGTAGTTGTATGTGGCGATTTTAATATTGATATTCTCGAAAACTCCCAGAACGCGTTAAGGTTCCTCAATCTTTTCAAATCTTTTAATTTACAAAATCTGTTTTGTGAACCAACTCGCATCACATCCACAACAGCTACCTGCTTGGATAATATTTTTTCTGATAACAATGTAAATGAGAAATCTTTAATTAATTTTATAAAGTCAGATCATACAGGTCAGTTAGCTAGATTTGAGCACCACCATGTTTCTTTACCAAAAAATATTGTATGTAGACCAATCACAACTTATCGATTAGAGAAATTTAAAGAAATATTAACAACAAAATACCACTTTTGGAATTGAATAATGATGAAAACCCGGATGTTCTTTACAAAGATTTGTTCGAAATAATCAATTACGAATTTAATAACATTTTCACTAAAAAAACAATAAACACTAATCCATTCAAAATTAAATTTAGTGATTGGGCTACACCTGGAATCTTTAAAAGTAGAAAAAAATTGTATGAATTATATGAGACAAAGGCATGTACAAATGAGCCACAAGTAATCGAACATATTAAAAAATACTCGAAACTGTTTAAGAAAGTCTGTTCAATAGCCAAATCTAATTATATTCGGGCTAAAATAGAAAAATCAGATAATAAAATTAAGGCAACATGGAATGTTATTAACAAAGAAACCTGTAAGACAAAGTCACGTGATCGTTCCTTCGAGTTAGAAATAGATGGTAAACACATTAATACTGATGCTGCTGTGGCTAATGCATTTGAATCTTTTTTCACAAATATTCCAATTACCACTACAAACAGATTAAATTCTTCAAAAAATATAGCTGCTTCTCTTCTTAAATCTAGTGTTGATAAATGTGGTATTAACTTTGATTTTCAGTATATTGACTTTATAACTATACTTAAAACTTTTAAGCAACTAAATGTAAAAAAGACTGAGGATCTTTGGGGCATTTCAATCAATATAATACAATCAATAATGCCCGCTATCGCGCCTTACCTGGCATTCATTTTCAATAAATGTATAGATGAAAACCAATTTCCTAATCTTATGAAGTACAGTAAAATCATTCCGTTATTTAAAGCAGGGGACAAAAGTGATCCTTCAAATTTTAGACCCATCTCCATACTTCCAGCTCTAAGTAAAATTTTTGAAAAAATAATATTTTATCAACTGCTTTCACATTTTACAGAAAATAATTTACTTCATGATAAACAGTTTGGTTTCACTAAAGGTAGAAACACGACAGATGCAGGAGTTGCACTTGTAAAACATATATTTGATGCATGGGAAAAGAAGCAGGATACCATTGGTATTTTTTGTGATCTATCAAAAGCTTTTGATTGTGTTGATCATGAGACGTTGTTACTAAAATTAGAATATTATGGTGTTTCAAACGGCTCACTTAGATTACTTACGTCTTACCTCACTGACAGAATTAAAAAAGTTAACGTTAATGGCACTAAATCTTCTGGTGCCCCATTAGTTATGGGAGTACCCCAGGGCTCGATATTAGGACCCCTTCTATTCTTGATTTATGTTAATGATCTTCCTTATTTCGCTACAAATTTTTGTGAAATTGTATTATTTGCTGATGATACATCATTAATTTTTAAGACTGATAGACATAAAATAGTACTTGACGAAGTAAATAATGCCCTTTCTGAAATATTGCATTGGTTTACAAGTAACAACTTGCTGCTCAATGCGAAGAAAACTAAATGTGTAAAGTTTACTATGCCTAATGTAAGACAGACAGATATTAATATTAAAATGAATAATGAATCTGTCCAAATAATCAATACCACAGTTTTTCTTGGAATAACTTTAGATAGTAAACTGCAATGGGGCTCTCATATCAAAGCCTTGGCAGGAAGACTTAGCTCAGCTGCCTATGCGGTTAGAAAGATAAGGTCACTGACTGATGAGGAAACTGCACGATTAGTTTATTTTAGTTACTTCCATAGCGTTATGTCATACGGTCTGCTGCTGTGGGGCTCGGCTGCCGATATTGAGACTATATTTGTACTACAGAAACGAGCGATACGAGCGATCTATAGCCTCAGACCCCGTGACTCGCTAAAAGAAGTTTTCAAAGAAATTAATATTTTAACAGTTGCTTCTCAATACATTTATGATAATATCATATATGTACGAAAAAACATAAATATTTTCGAAAAACTATCTGATGTACACAATTTTAATACGAGAAGCAAAAATAAACTAGTTGTGCCTAAACTTAGGCTTCACAAGGTTGGTGATTCATTTGTAGGAAGCAGCATAAAAATATTTAATAAAATTCCTCAGGATTTGATTAATATGCCGATAAATAAATTTAAATTAGAAGTGAAAAAAACTTTAATGAGTAAAGGTTATTATAAAGTGGATGAGTATCTTAATGATATCAATGCGTGGTTAACATAAGTCTCTTGCTTGCTCGCACAAAATAAATTGTAAACTAAAGCAAATTTAAAAAAAAAAAAAGAAAAATAATCTAGTTCTAATATAGTTCGCTGAGTTTCTTGCTGGTATCTTCTCAGTAGAACTAACCTACCGAACCAGCGAAAGAATCATTTTCCAATGGTTTATTTGTACATTATTTAATATTTTAATATTATTTCTTGACATACTCAATTGTATAATTTTGACGTTCATATGTGCTCTTTGTGTGCCTAAACTGAATAAATGAAATTGATTCTTTGATTCTTTGATTCTATTCCTCGTCACCGGCGAAAAAAAAAAAACCCAAACTGGAATTAGCAAAGTCACGGCCATTGACCTGTACATTGTTTAACATGTTCTATCATGAATTCTAATAGGAAACAAATGATTGTCGATTTCAAGTATTATCTTTCTCGCGCGAAACACATGTACGACATACGAATCACGATACAGGTTATGAGGGTGTTACTGTTAAATATCTTTAATCGTCATGTAATCAAGATAAACTGTTTCAGACTGCTCCTCTCATACAATGTAATTGTGGTCATATTAAACACTAAAATATATATCGCGTGGCCCATCAAGACATAAGGCTTATTGTTACGGAATCATAGAAATAGTATTAATAGTTATTTCATTTCAGATTATCTCAAGTTAGTGTAGATTAAAGGAAGGGCAGTTTATTGGGCTCATAGGAAACGCTTAGGTTAGTAAAGTGATAAATCTTATAACCGTATCTCCGTATCTTATATATATTCTAAAGGTCACTGTAGTACACCTTTTCAAGAGACTTGAGCGTCATTTAACTAACGGAGTGGTCTATGTCAGAGGACGTCCTCTTGGTGTCGGTGCCACTCGTGCCAGTAGAACAGACTGGGACAAGGAGTGGTGCTCTCGACCAAGGGGGAGAATTCACCTGGGGCGAATCGGGCAGATCTAGTCAAGTTACAGATAAAAAGTAGATTAATAGAGTAAGCAGAGCTACGTGGCTCACTCCTCCAGCAACGCACTGAATCAAAACGACGGTGTAGTTATATACACTAAAAATTCCTTGACATACAAAATACGCGAACCAGCGTTCACAGATGGTACCTGTCTGCTTTTGCAGATAGGTAGCGACATCGCGATTGTGGCTGTTTATCGCTCTCCCTCCCTAAGATCTAGCGCCAATTCCACAAACTTCTTCAATAGCTTAAATGATATCTATAATAATATGGAGACAAACGTCAAAATTTTGGTAGGAGACATTAATATAGATATTTGCGACCGTAGTTCAGACCCCCTTCGAGAAGAATATCTAACTTTAAATGCTGCTCATGGTTTATTCCCTTCTCACACCTTCCCCACCAGAGATGAGTCCATGAGATGTGTAGACCACTTTCTAATAAAAGGTAATGTTCACTCAACTACTCTGGTTTTAGAATCTTCTTTAACTGATCATAAAGCTATCATTTTATCTCTAGGAAAAAGTAAAACCCCCAGGCTATCAACTTCCTTAAAGTCAAATATCAACTACGATAATATAAAAACAGATCTAGAAAACATGGATTTTACTAACATTATGTCCAGTCAAAATGCAAATACAGCTACAAGTAATCTCGTGTCCCTTCTAACCACAGTTATAGCAAATAACACCAATATTAAAATAGTAAAGAGAAAGTATAGAATTTTGAAACCATGGGTTACGCCCGGTCTGCTCCGTTGTATCAGAAACCGCGATAAACTACACGGTAAATCCAAAAAATCCCCTGACAACATGACCCTCAAAGTAACATATACCCGGTACAGAAACTTCTGTAATTGTCTTTTACGAAAATTAAAAGTGACTTACGAAAAGAATTTATTAGACAGGGCTGGTAATGATCCAAAGGCACTTTGGAGTGCTATAAAAACATAACAAACACACGCAAAACCAAAATTATTCCCAAAGAGCTTCTAACTATAGGTAACGACCCAAAATCTTCAGTAAATCTCGTCTGTAATTTCTTCACAAATATAGGTAAATCACTGGCAGACAAAATAGTCACTTCGAGTAGCCAACCTGCATCAAAATCACCTCACCTTGCCTCTTCGAAGAGCCCTTCCAATTCCCTTGCTGTTTTGATGGTAACTGAAGCCGATGTTGAAGCCGTAATCGTTCGACTGCGAATGGATTGTGCGTCTGGCTTTGACGGCATTTCACCGCAAATAATTAAGCATTGTCGAAATACTCTGATCCCTCTTTTAACTCATGTGTGTAATCTCGCTATAAGCTCTGGAACCTTCCCGGATGTTCTCAAAAAAGCCATTATCCATCCAATCTTCAAGAACGGGGACAGAGACTGTGTCAATAACTACCGACCAATATCGGTATTACCTATCATCTCCAAGATTTTAGAAAATATATTAAATCAGGCACTCAAGGAATTCTTACATAAAAACGGAATATTGGCTGATAACCAATATGGCTTTCGCTCGGGCTACTGTACTGAAGACGCAGTAATGAACCTAACTAACGCCATTGTTGGGCAGTTGGATGCAGGTAATAAATGCCTATGTATATTCCTGGATCTTTCCAAGGCCTTTGACACGGTCTCTGTCCCAATTCTTCTCACAAAGTTGGACAGGGTGGGTGTTCGGGGCGTCATACATGAACTATTCAAAGATTATCTCACCAAAAGAAAACAGCGAGTCAAAATAGATGATGTTGTTAGCGATGAGGATGCTGTCTCCTACGGTGTTCCGCAGGGCAGTGTCTTGGGTCCTACATTGTTCCTGCTGTACATCAACGAACTTTGCCAGATGTCCCTTCCAAACACTAACATCTTCACATATGCAGATGATACAGCAATATTTGTATGGGGTCCTAGTTGGAATGCGGTCAGGTCCAATGCTGAATACTCCCTCTCAATCATCATGTGCTGGCTCAACAACAACCTATTGTCACTTAACATCCAAAAAACTCAATATGTCGCTTTCTCCATTAGAAAGATTACATCCCCGCCACAAGGTTTTTCTATAAAAGCCCATACGTGTTCCTCTCTGGGCGACCCCTGTACATGCCAAGAAATAACGCGCTCTGAACATGTAAAATATCTGGGAGTATACTTGGATAGTAGATTGAGATGGGATAAGCATGTCGAATCAGTTACTTCCAGAGTTAGGCGACTAATCGGAGTTTTTAAATCTCTTAGGCATTGTGGGGCACAACAGCCAGACAAAATCAGATTAGTATATATTTCTCTATGTCAATCAATTATTCAATACTGTATTACAGTCTGGGGAGGGGCCGGTAAGACACTCCTGATTGGTTTGGAGCGAGCACAAAGAGCAGTCCTAAAAGTTATGTCAAAGAAACCATATAGATACCCTACAACTAATCTTTACACGGAATGCAAGGTTCTGACAGTGCGCCAGCTTTTTGTGCTGAAAACCATCCTTAGGAGACACCGGTCCCTCACAGTGCCTGACCCTAAAAGACGCAGTAAGGCTTCAGTATGCGCTCGTATGCGATGCAGAACGACATTCGCCAGAGGGAAATACAATAGCATAAGTGTAAAACTATACAATCATATAAATAGGGTTATGAATATTGTTGGGCTGAATAAATATAAATTAAAAAGCAAAGTTGAAGCATGGCTTCAGCAACTGGACTACCACAAAACGGAAGATCTGTTAACATTTTTGAAATAGTCTCTTTCACTTGACAATATTTATAACACACGCGCTCACTTACACATACAATCCCACTCACACACAGACACACACACTCACACACACACACACACACACACACACACACACACGCACACACACACACACACACACACACACACACAAACACACACACACATACACACACAAACACACACACACACACACACACACACACACTCACACACACACCAAACACATACACAACAAACACATTCACAACAAAACATCGACACATAACTTGTACCACAAACTCACTCTATCACATAACCTTCTTCTCTCTTAACGTACATTATTGCTCCAAACGATACAACGACGGCCATGCATATGTATTCTTGTATAAATAAGTAAAACGTGTCATATTCCACGACTGAACACTGCCTTCCAAAATACAAGCTATGCTTAGCTTGGAGGGCAGCATCAGTATACTCTGTCCATACATTTATTCAAGACTACTTTTAAGATAAAAATTGTACCTTTCAAAATGTATATTGGTGACAATAAATAGTTTTTAATTTTTTAATTTTAATTTTAATTTAATGCCCGTCTTTGCACCGAGTCGAAGGGGTCAAGCTGGTATTCAGGCGCTCCAGCAAAAAGGTGACAGCAGTACTCCATGTGGGGCCGGACCTGAGCCTTATAAAGAAGGAGTTGCTGCCCCGCAGTGAAGCGTTGCTTCGCCCTGTTAAGTATTCCAAGTTTCCTTGATGCCAACTTAACCTTGTCTTCCAAATTACTTCGGTACTGGACGTCGCTGGAGATATCGACACCAAGGATCCCAATACTCGAGGAGATGGTAAGCGGTGTGCCCAGGAATTGCAGCGCTAAAATGAATGTGGTTTCAGTTGGTTTCAGTCTGCCGACTTGTGGTGGCACACATGCCGCCACTGAGGTGGCCACGGTGGTTAAGGCCGCGCGAGTGTCACTTGCGCCTGGACGAGGCTGTGGTCCGAATTACCGAGAGGTGCTTCCACAGTTACTGAGTACTCATCCGGGCGTGTAATCAGCCGAAGGTCCAGCATAGGCCTTCTGTGGGTCTCAATTTCTGGTGTTCTAGTGATAGAATGCACCAGTTGAGAGAGCCCATAGGTCAGAGCGAAGTCGTGAGCAGCCCTTCCCGCAAAATTAGTCCTAATAGACCCCAGTCACTCCAAGTGGTGAGCGTTGAAGTACCCCAAGAATAATAAAATAAAGTTTAGCATTAACATGGATAGTGAGGAGGTAAAAATTTTAGGCACGATAGGAAATTTCTATGATAACTGTGAAAATAATATTTTTTTATTTCATGTTTAATCTTACGTGTTAATTCATGATAATTGATTGATGTACATTGGAGATGCTTAAAAAATAAGTACTTGAGTTACGTTATGTGTTTCTGAACACGAAAATGTTTATTTTGGTATTATAGTCTGTTTATCTGTTAGTTCGTGATGGCTGCTGATGGCTGAATAGAACACGGCAATTTTGTAGTTTTTATTCCAAAACGTGGCAATCAGATCTCAAAACATGTTAAAACACGTCAACGTAAAATTTCAAGATGGCAACCCTGCACATGGACTTGAAACTTGATCCAGTGTTGCCATTTACACGGCAATTGCCTTGTTACACGGCAATTTGAGTCTTTTCAGCACCAAAATACAGTATACTACGGTATATTTGCCTATAATTTTTGATTAATACTTGACGAGTTCAGTAATTATAAAACAAGTGTAGTCGTTTCTACTACTTTTAATAAGAATACTAAGATCATTACTCTATGGACAGGGAAATCTCGACGCGCATTCGACATCGAGTCGTGTACACTTCACCGTTTATGGTAATTGCTAGGTAATTTCATTGTTGAAAATATTTTTGATTTAAAATATACAAATTTTAAATATTTATTGCCGATAATTTACTTAAAGTAATGAGGTTTGGTCTGTGAGTATAGTTTAGTATTAACATGGATAGCGAGGCTGTAGAAATTTTGGGTGTGAAAATAATATGAATAATAAATAAAAGGATGCCATAAAGCGAAACTGGTCAGGTGTGCTAAATAATAAAAGTAATGTGGAAAAGTACAAGTGAGTTATCAATGATATACTTATGTGTGAAAATAAAGTGTTTTTTTATATCATATTCAATCTTACGTGGTAATTTAATACAATACAAAAAAAAAAACCATCTGATGCCCCTCTTGAAGAACTCAAGAGGGGCATCAGAAGGTTTCTTCGTGGTTGGCAGCGCGAGGGTAACACTCCTGGTATTGCATACGTCCATAGGCCTCTGAAACCACTTTCCATCAGGTGGACCATGTGCTTGTCTGCCACCTTAGTGGTAAGTATAAAAATGTTTCATGATAATTGATATTCATGGAAATGCTTAAAAAAATAAGTACTTCATTTACGTTATGTATATTAATGTTACTGATTCTTGTCTTTTATATATTTATATATATTACACGCCAACTTGACTTCACCTCACCTGATGGCGGTCTCAGGAAAGTGGGTCTGTTTATCTCTTAGTTCATAGTTAATTTAAAATAAATAAGAACGAACACGGCAATTTTGTAGTTTTAATTACAAAATGCAAACGGCAACTTAAAATTACGAGATGGCAACCCTGACTTGAACGGCCTTGTCCATTGTCTGTCACTTAAATACTCTGTGGTCACTTGAATCAACTTCAATCAAGACAACCAAAACCATATTTGCAAGATCTTTCAGATTTTC